>JAQFVV010000060.1:1297226-1698471 GCA_028023455.1 Epiperipatus broadwayi
TTCAAACCCAACTCAACAGCTCAGATAGCAGAAATCGACGGCACAGTGCTATGCGCCAAGAACTAGCTCAACGGTTGGTGAGGACTAGAGACTCCTGCACTGACACGAATATCTAATAATTAATTACTTTGAATACCTTTTAAATCAAATCATATGTATGTTCGGGTTGCCAACACAGACAGCGAGTATTAACATTTAAATAATTATCAAAAGAATGATGAACTAAGAAACCAAGTATGTTAGAAAATATTTAATACTAATAATAATTTGTTTTGTTCAATAAAATATAAATAGCATTAGTTACCTCTAGTCTTTAAAAGCATTTATAAATATAATCAGAGTAGCGGTCCTTATCATATGCCAATGGAAATTACGCAATATTGGAATTCTATGTCTATGCCCCCAACAAGAAAATATAAAGGTGGATAAAGGTATTTATTTAGAACGGAAATGATTGTTCTAATTTTATTACGGTGGAATATGAGATTTATCTTCACATTCGGAAATCTATTCATGAAGAGCAAAACGTATTTTAAGGCATAACTTTAATCTTTATTTGAAAACTTATTTAATTAAACATATTTGAGAATTGGTTCGACTTTAATTTAAATCACTTCATCACGAATTACGAGCACGGAGCGGGTTTTACCGGGACAAAAATGCAATGGTGCTTGACGAATTACGAGGCAGAGAGTCAAATTTAAAGATGATCGCTAGTCGATGATCGAAGTCTTATGGCGGCTTGCATTTGGCAAGTCTTACGCCCTTTGACTAATGAATCGGAAAGGAAGTACTTTCTTCCTGGAAAAATTTAAATAAGAGAATGATCACCGACCAGCCTAACGGAGCGGAAGATGGCCCTACGTCAGCAACGTTTGATGATGATGACTTGGTAGTCATCGTTGAAAATAAAACCCATGTAGAATGCTCTACGTGATGACTTGACCAATTAATTAAAGTCAAACGAGCTTTAAGAAAACTATTTGAAAGTATTGGAAACTATGTTAACTATGCCTTAATATCGTGCCCTTCCTGAATATTAATATAAAATAACAAAAGTGGAATTAAAATACATTTAACCCTTTATCGACCCTTTTTGCAATAAGACATTAAAGATTATATTTGCATAAATAAATATTAGTGGAACAAGAAAATCATTTAACATTATGTGAATATATATAAATACTTATAACTTAGATAGGAGCTGGGGACATAGGTGAAAAATTGAGCTAATAATTTATTATTAGCTAAATGTAAAAATAGTAAACCTGTAATATTTTCTTTCGACTCGATGATTAATAGAACTTATCAATTTAGTTCTAATGGGCGAGAATTACTATTTGAAATTAATGTTATATTATTTGCGTGAGGCAAATGGAATCAAGGAGCTCATCGAGTCGAAAGATTATTGGCATATAATTTTTAAATACGACATTAAAAAAAACACACTAACATATATATATTAAACGAACCGCCAGGTAAGAAAAGAAAAGTTTAAAGACTAGAGATTTAAAGAATTACGTTATATATTTACAGTAGCATTTTAGAAATAAAGGGTGTTACAAAGATTTTACATTAAAGAATAAAAGAGCTCTTAATAAGGAGGAGTGTAAAATAAAGTTCGAACTGGCCAGAAAGTTTAACGTTCATTATAGAAACATATATTACCCCTTCCGTGCTGGTCCTTAAGTCACACCTCCAGGTTGTTAAAACGTAGGCACCATTTGGTTGATTATTGGAATAGCATTTTAGTAGCTTTTCATGATGTTAGCAGAATGATCGATCCGGAAAAGGTTCAGCAGCTCCATTGATGATTTCTCGGGACTTTAGGAACCGTAGCCAGATTCCTGATGTTTTAGCCGACTATCATGATGAAATACAATTATTATACGCACAGAGTTCACTGCACTACTCTACAACAAAGCTTGATCTTTTTTTTTCTGACTTTTCAGGGCTATATATATTGTCCAGATGCCTTAAGGCTAGCGCTCATTTTATTATCAATTAGTTGTTTTCCAAAACATTCCTTCGATAAGCTTTCAAACTAATTTGTGAATTCCTTTCCTAATTAGAAAATGAATTCTTAAAGTCTGAAATGATTTTAATCAAAAATTGAATTCTTATCTTTTTTTAATTAATAAAACTTTACTGTTGTTTTTTTGAGAATT
Organism: Epiperipatus broadwayi; assembly: GCA_028023455.1. NCBI lineage: Eukaryota > Metazoa > Onychophora > Udeonychophora > Euonychophora > Peripatidae > Epiperipatus > Epiperipatus broadwayi. Next base: position 1,299,395 of record JAQFVV010000060.1, read on the forward strand.
TGAAAGCCCATGGAAGGAATGTAGCTTTTAATCGCAAAACTTTACAGATTATTTAAAAGTAAAAAAAAAACAAGTATTCCCGACGCAATGAAACTTTCGAAAATTATATATATTTAAATATTTACAAATATATACGCACAATCCACGCAATTGTAATATATATAAATTCATGAATATTTTATCATGAATTTATTAAGAGAATTGCTCAATTTTAAACTGAAACTAATTGATTTTAATACACATTTGAAATAAATTATTCATTATGGAAATTAGCGTGGATTGAACGTATAAAGCCCCATTGCATCGGAAATTTAAGGTTAGTATTAGGGTAACTAACATGAAGCTAGGATCGAACTCAGATCCGACTGCTTCATTTCTTTTCACTTCAAAAAAAAAACAATGAAAAAAAAATGACTTTACTTATGCAGGATATAGTTGCATAAGTGTATAGACTCTGGGAGAACAGCATGAGTGTGAATAATATAACCTGCCCAAGCTACAAATTGTACATGTCTCACTGCGATCCATTTTTTGAATATTCAACTTATAAATGGGTTTATAATAAATCAGTCCGTTTATCAAGTTTCATTTTCCTAGGGTCATGTCAGTCGGTCCTCTGTATATATATCTGTCATTTAATAAATGTCCTATTGTTTCCCTGGATCAGGTGGCACATATGGTTTTAACTGTCTGGCATTGTAAAGGTCATAGTCCTGGTCTTCCCTGGTTGTCGTCAAGTTCCCATAGTCTATTGCTGTCATTTGTTCTGTGGCCTTTTCTGCGACGGAATGCACAAAAAACAATTCTTTAACATTATCTCTATGAACGATGGGTTTCTCTCCTGGGTCTTCTTTGAAAGTCTGAATCTGTATCAAGGATCCAGGCATTGGCGTCTGTAACCTCTTCATACTAAGTTGAGGACTCATCATCTGTCCCATTTCCACTTTTAATTTCATTTGACTAGTGGTCTGAACATCTTTTTCTTTCTCTATATCTATATCAGCTTCCTCCACTGTTTCATAATTGGACTCATCCTCACCACTGTCGCCTTCCTTGCTATCTACAACTTCCTTTGGTGTGGCCTGATCATCTTTATCATCTATTTTTGGGGCTTCAGAGGGATTTATATCTTTCTCTATATCTATATCAGCTTCTTCCCCTGTTGCGTAATTGGACTCATCCTCACCACTGTCGTCTTCCTTGCTATCTACAACTTCCTTTGGTGTGGCCTGATCATCTTCATCATCTATTGTTGGGGCTTCAGAGGGATTTATGTCTTGCTGAAGCTTTACATTCTCTGGGTTTGAGTTGGCTCGGATGCCTCGTGCTTCATCCATCCTTACAAGCCTTTCCATCATCATCATCAGTACCTTTCGGTCTTCTCTCATTTCTCTAAGGATCATTTGGAAAGTGTCTTTTCCCATTTTTGAAAACAAGAAAATAATGTAATAACAATCAATAAACACTGCAAATCAACTTATAGACTCTCTGTATGCTTAAATAATATTTTTTTTCTTTAGTAAATTTTAACTAGGTCTCTGACTACAGGTCCATTGTCCCAATCTTCACTAGCTGCTGCATATTATTTCCCCAATCTATGTAATCTGCCTTTTTTGGTTTACCTACGTTTTCTTGGTTGGCTCTTTATATTAACTGTTTGAGTGAGACATGTATTCAAAAATATTAAAGATAAGAAAAAAAAACATTATTCACTTTCCCTTTGTTCAACGGTTCTGTTCTCCCATGTCTGAAAAAAAAAACTACAGTGATATACAAATATTATGTATTAGCAGATACAACAAATCATTCTGTATTGAACACACTTGGTTTTTTATTATGGCGATTGACCCACTACTGTGCTGACAATCAATTTTGCTGACAAATTTATTTATATGGGCGCCAGTGAGCAAAATGAGATCAATAGGGCATGTGATATAACCCATTGACCCCCAAACCACATATGATTGACTTAACTTTTGATAAAACAATTGAATTGATGATGAGTAATATTATTTAATAACAGCTAACGCGTTCATGACCTGAGTTTAAATATAGGAGTTCACTACTTCATTTTTACCAAGCACGAGGCTTTAACACCAAAAAAAAAATGTCAAAATTAATATTACAAGAACTTTTATTGGAGATATTATTCTAAATCTTGCTAGCATGAAAGCGTGCAAACCATTTAAGCATTTTGCCAACTGCATCTGGCTGCTTGGTGTACACAAAGGGTCTTCACCTGCTTTGAGGTTACTCTAGAAATTATTGTCATTAAAGATCGGAAGAGCGTCACACTTCATCGGACCGCTTGACAGATAATTCCCAGTTTGAAGGTCTTCGCCTACTTTGAGACTACTAAAAATACGGAGCGAACATTTAATATATATGCTAGCAAGCAATACTTTGAAATTAAGACTCTTATATGATATCATATTAGATATTTTATATTATAACAACTGAGATGAACAAAATTAATTTTGACACAGACAAAATATTTCATTTATTTTACCCCTATGCTTTGATCTATGGACTCTTACTACTTTGCTAACGATAATTTTCTTACTGTCATGAACGCGTAACACAAACGTATAATATATATATACTGATATAGTACACGTATAATTAATATATATACATATGAATAATTATTTTAACTAACGAATCTTTTACTGAACGAACATTTAAAAAAATAATCTTGAAAACATTTTTATAAGAAAGAATTAGAAAATGATATTTTAATTTATTAAATCATTTCAGTATATATATAACACTTTTTTTTTTTTAAAAAAAATATCACTCTACAGAAACAATTACTTTATTGGGATTTCAATTAACTGAGTAACTAAAATCACAATTCTAATCTCCAGGGCATGTGTGGGGTTTATTAAGTCGAGCCACAACGATTGGGCAGCCAAAAACATAACCATGTACCGGTCGAAAACCACCACCACCGCAATGTCAAATCGGATTCAAACTCAGCTTAACCAAAACTGAATTCAAACCCAACTTAACAGCTCAGATAGCAGAAATCGACGGCACAGTGCTATGCGCCAAGAACTAGCTCAACGGTTGGTGAGGACTAGAGATTCCTGAGTAACACTCATATCTAATAATTAATTACTTTGAATAATCTTATAAATCGAATCATATGTATGTTCGGGTTGCCAACACAGACAGCGAGTATTAACATTTAAATAATTATCAAAAGAATGATGAACTAAGAAACCAAGTATGTTAGAAAATATTTAATACTAATAATAATTTGTTTTGTTCAATAAAATATAAATAGCATTAGTTACCTCTAGTCTTTAAAAGCATTTATAAATATAATCAGAGTAGCGGTCCTTATCATATGCCAATGGAAATTACGCAATATTGGAATTCTATGTCTATGCCCCCAACAAGAAAATATAAAGGTGGATAAAGGTATTTATTTAGAACGGAAATGATTGTTCTAATTTTATTACGGTGGAATATGAGATTTATCTTCACATTCGGAAATCTATTCATGAAGAGCAAAACGTATTTTAAGGCATAACTTTAATCTTTATTTGAAAACTTATTTAATTAAACATATTTGAGAATTGGTTCGACTTTAATTTAAATCACTTCATCACGAATTACGAGTACGGAGCGGGTTTTACCGGGACAAAAATGCAACGGTGCTTGACGAATTACGAGGCAGAGAGTCAAATTTAAAGATGATCGCTAGTCGATGATCGAAGTCTTATGGCGGCTTGCATTTGGCAAGTCTTACGCCCTTTGACTAATGAATCGGAAAGGAAGTACTTTCTTCCTGGAAAAATTTAAATAAGAGAATGATCACCGACCAGCCTAACGGAGCGGAAGATGGCCCTACGTCAGCAACGTTTGATGATGATGACTTGGTAGTCATCGTTGAAAATAAAACCCATGTAGAATGCTCTACGTGATGACTTGACCAATTAATTAAAGTCAAACGAGCTTTAAGAAAACTATTTGAAAGTATTGGAAACTATGTTAACTATGCCTTAATATCGTGCCCTTCCTGAATATTAATATAAAATAACAAAAGTGGAATTAAAATACATTTAACCCTTTATCGACCCTTTTTGCAATAAGACATTAAAGATTATATTTGCATAAATAAATATTAGTGGAACAAGAAAATCATTTAACATTATGTGAATATATATAAATACTTATAACTTAGATAGGAGCTGGGGACATAGGTGAAAAATTGAGCTAATAATTTATTATTAGCTAAATGTAAAAATAGTAAACCTGTAATATTTTCTTTCGACTCGATGATTAATAGAACTTATCAATTTAGTTCTAATGGGCGAGAATTACTATTTGAAATTAATGTTATATTATTTGCGTGAGGCAAATGGAATCAAGGAGCTCATCGAGTCGAAAGATTATTGGCATATAATTTTTAAATACGACATTAAAAAAAACACACTAACATATATATATTAAACGAACCGCCAGGTAAGAAAAGAAAAGTTTAAAGACTAGAGATTTAAAGAATTACGTTATATATTTACAGTAGCATTTTAGAAATAAAGGGTGTTACAAAGATTTTACATTAAAGAATAAAAGAGCTCTTAATAAGGAGGAGTGTAAAATAAAGTTCGAACTGGCCAGAAAGTTTAACGTTCATTATAGAAACATATATTACCCCTTCCGTGCTGGTCCTTAAGTCACACCTCCAGGTTGTTAAAACGTAGGCACCATTTGGTTGATTATTGGAATAGCATTTTAGTAGCTTTTCATGATGTTAGCAGAATGATCGATCCGGAAAAGGTTCAGCAGCTCCATTGATGATTTCTCGGGACTTTAGGAACCGTAGCCAGATTCCTGATGTTTTAGCCGACTATCATGATGAAATACAATTATTATACGCACAGAGTTCACTGCACTACTCTACAACAAAGCTTGATCTTTTTCTTTACTTTTCAGGGCTATATATCTACTGTTTCCTGATGCCTCCGGCTAGCGCTCATTTTATTATCAATCTGTGCTTTTCTTATAATTAGTTGTTTTCCAAAACATTCCTTCGATAAGCTTTCAAACTAATTTGTGAATTCCTTTCCTAATTAGAAAATGAATTCTTAAAGTCTGAAATGATTTTAATCAAAAATTGAATTCTTATCTTTTTTTAATTAATAAAACTTTACTGTTGTTTTTTTGAGAATTTGAAAGCCCATGGAAGGAATGTAGCTTTTAATCGCAAAACTTTACAGATTATTTAAAAGTAAAAAAAAACAAGTATTCCCGACGCAATGAAACTTTCGAAAATTATATATATTTAAATATTTACAAATATATACGCACAATCCACGCAATTGTAATATATATAAATTCATGAATATTTTATCATGAATTTATTAAGAGAATTGCTCAATTTTAAACTGAAACTAATTGATTTTAATACACATTTGAAATAAATTATTCATTATGGAAATTAGCGTGGATTGAACGTATAAAGCCCCATTGCATCGGAAATTTAAGGTTAGTATTAGAATAAATAACATGAAGCTAGGATCGAACTCAGATCCGACTGGATCTGAGTTCGATCCTAGCTTCAATATATTCTGTAAGAAACATGTTTCATGTTATAGTTATAGTAGTGATAGGTGCATTCCCATATTTATATGTGTAGCGACTGAGTTCTAACATTTTATAGCCCTCAGATAGTAAGAGCTCCCTCTGGGTTCATGCCATCACAGATGTTTTGCTTCATGGTCTCATTTTCCTTGCAGATATATATTCTTTATATACATAACGCTTATGGTGTAAGAATCTGTTACTTAATGATTGGTCATTGATTTTATATGCTTTGGTTTAGGGTAAATTTTATAATGCCTTTTATTCAAGTAGAAATATTTATCTCTTACATTTTTAATAGTGTTTATAAGTGTTTCACTTACTTATAGGTAAACAGCCGATGTATGTTTATCAGAAGTTCAATTTTTTCAGAATTATTGTGATATAATAATTTATGGTTAAATTTAATATAATTGAATGTTTATCCCTCGGTTCACTTTTCATGAATTATTTTGTTTTTGACCAGTTCACTCTCTAGTGAATTTTTTAGTAAGTATTATATGTTAAAATGTGTATATTACCGTATATTTTATTATATAAAAATTTTGCTTAAAAAATTACACTAGAAGGTGGGAAATTCAAAATTCACACTCTTACAATAGACCTAAGCCCCATCCTGACATGTTCAGGCATTATTTGTTGCCAAGGCTGTAAAACATTTGGCATTTTATGACAATGATTAAAGAAAATAGTTTCAATGACAAAAATGTACTTGCAAATTTATTATGGTTTTAGATATATTTTTTTTACAATAATTTACACTATATTTATTAGATATCAAAAAATATAAATTATTAATCTTATTTTGACTTAAAATACTTTATTTTCAAAAATATAATGTTATATTAGCAGCAAATATAAATATGGCCTGAAGCAATTTATAAGATTAGCTTCTATGTAAGCAATCTACTTATACTTATGAGTATGAAAATATCACAATTTTGCAATAAATATTCAAATATTTTAAACCTTTAAAGCACAATTTGTTAAATATAGGAGAAATAAGTAATACTCATTTAGATTTTTAAAAATAATAAAAAGTAACAACTATTTCATTGATTTTGTAAACTGAAAATAATCCTTCTAGAAACGATGATGTCTAAAGTCTTTGTTTTGATTATGATCTCAATTTTTAAATATTCACAGAAACAAAATGTGAACATTTAAAATTTATTTCAGTAGTAAACAAAAATATCTATCAAATGAAGCCAAATTAATTATTTTCTGATAAGTAATAATCATTTAATCATATATTTTACGTTGATTTGTGAGTCAAAGAAAAACATCAAAAAATGCTGAAATGTCAGTCTTAGTCTGCATGGCAAGTGGGTTAATAGACATATATTTGTTAATATTTACTTTATTATGTCCACTTTATATTTATATAAATATTATCCTGTGCATTGCATGTATTCCTTATTTAATGCAGAATTTTTATTTTATTTTAAATATTTTACAGTCATGTGATTGGCAGTAAACTTGTTGGTTTCAGACATTGCTTAATGAAGATAATTTTTAGTATGAATATTAAGCTATCTAGTTTATAAGTGTTAATTTTGTTATCTTACTATCGTTTGGACTAGGATTTGTGCCACTAAGCATTAAACTTTATTAGATATTGCTTTGCTTATTGTGCTTTGTGGGATGGAATGAACTCTCCTCAATATTCACATTTTGAATTCCATGAGAGGATAGTGTTTATATTCTAAGATTACTTTCATGTTACTAAGATAGCTCTGTCCCATGACAGGATCATTTGTGATGTCTATTCCATTTTTCCTATGTGTTGAGAATTCCACATACTGTTTTATTGCTCTGAGCCTGTCTTTATTAATTTATTCCTCATGATTTTATTAAATATTTTTCACCATAGAAGATGAAGTTATTTGTGCTTTTTAAGAATTATATGGCAATGATAGTACAGATGTTGAAGTACTTAGTTTTTTATGGTGCACTTTATTTGTAGTGCTTTTGTTAAGTGAAAGTGTCTGTATTGGGTTATTATGCCTTGCCAGTAGTTCACAAACAAACCAACAATGTATTAGTAAATTTTAAATGCTTATTTTTAGTGCATAGCATAATAGAAAATGCGCATATACAATGTTATTTTCATCATCATCTGGAAGTAATTCACTGATAGATGTGTAAGACATTTTAAGGTTAAATATTTCATTATGTGGACATAAATCCAATATATAATATGTGTGTACATTGCTTCTGATGAATGTTCCATACATTTTATTATTTTATTTAAAAAATAAAAAAGTGTTAGACAATAGTTATCTTATTTGTCTTTATATAATCATTATCATACAAGTTTGCTAGGTCAAACTCAGCCATAGAGTAGTTCAGATTAAAGTTATTTTAATCTGTAATGTGTTTCAATATTGTTAATAAAGATATTATAATTTGTTACATATCAAAGGGATGTATTTCATAAATTGTATTGCTTAGCTTCTAGTTTCAGCTATATTTTATTATTATTATTAAATGTTTGTTTAATAAATGATTTAGTTAGAACAGATTAAAAAATAAATTAGCTAAATATTAAAACTACTTACCTTAACTGAATGTATTCTTAATAACTCATCCAAATGTTCTAAAACTCTAATAGATAGTTTGTTAATGAGGCAAATCTGTATTATCTATTGTGATATCCTACTAAAAATTTACAGCGCCTATGTTTTGCAAATAACTTTTGCCATGATATTGTAAATAAATTTTCATTTGTATCTAGAATGTTAATAAATGTATTTTTTATTATTTAAATCTAGTTTTTGTTTTTCTATATGTGATTTATTGTGTCCTGAATTCTTATTTATAACAAAAATCTTGATGAATCTGATGATCAATTCTCATGCAGATCCAAGATCTCAATGTTTAAAAATGAAAGAAATTCCATAAATGTTTCAATTCCAAAGCTCAGACTGTAATTAAAAGAAATGAATATTTATGTAATCTTGCTTGGGATTACATAATCCATTTTTTTAGACTGCACATTATTTTATTTATCTTATTAATAAAAAGTACAATAATTAAATTTAATTATTTTAATAATGTTAGTGATGGGTAATAGAAAGATATAAAAGATACTCTTTCTTTCTATTATTTCCAGTGACTATGATTCTTTCTAAATTTTATATATTTTTGTTTTATGCAATTGTTGTGCAGATTAAACACTTCTTTAGATAAATATTATTATTACTATAATATAATAGGATACATTAGCTTATAAGAGAAGTGTATGTTTCCTATAATCTACTAGGATGCCATTCATTTGTTAGCAACACAATAAAACAGTATATTCTCCAAAGTTAGCAACAAGAACCCTGAGATCATTATTTATTATTTTATTAATTATTAATCCATTTGTCTGTATTATAATCCAAAAGTTAGTGATGTGTGTCATAAGAGACTTGTATGGTTTATTGTACTATTAGAAAAGTGCATTATATTTCATTCTACAAGAGTAGAGTAGATCAGATCATGTCAATAAATAACTATTTGGTGGAAAGTATTTACTATATAAGATATTAAAGAAAAGACATAAAGACACTATTTGATGTTACCTTTAAGTGTAAAATATTTATTGCTCAGAGAATGTATTTTGATGGAAGGAAATGTATGTTTTAAAAGTGTTGCATAGGAATGAGTAAAGTTTTTTCTCTTCCTAATTTATTTATTTACTTTATGAGTAATGCATTTATTATTGCTTTGAAATTTCCTTGTGTTTTAATGCACGTCTCTGTAGTAAAAAGTAAAAGATAACTAACCAACCACTGACCTTATCCAATTGCATTATTAGTTTTCATAATATTAGGAATCTCTCATACATTCATAACCATATATATTGTTAACTTCATATTAATGTAAGTATTCTATTCCCTCTTTATTTAGTTAGAAATGCTGCCCAACATTAGGAGCTGGTATTAAAAATATTAGAGCCCCTTCTTTCTCCTTTATTTGGTTAGAATACATATATTTGAACTTAGATTTTCAAGCACCCTACAACTATCCACACCATCCTATATAACTGATACACATGACCACATACATGTAAAAAAGATAAATGATCTCCAATATACACAGCACCTATCAGTCAGTCCAGATCATCATCTTTCACACATGTATATTACCAATGCTCAGTTTATATTAAAATAAAAAATATTCAAACTGTAATGGATAGGCTTCAATCCTCTCCATTTTCTAGCTCTTCAGCCATCTATCTCATTGAAAATATGATGATGGAATGTTCAAAATCCTTGCTGATGGCAATATTATTGTCATACCCATGTTGAAGCCTGTCCATTAAAGTTTAAAGATTTGCTATCTTAAAATAAACTGAGCATTGATTGTATATATGTGTGGGAGATGATAATCTGGACTAACTGATGAGTGCTGATTCAGTACATGATACATATATTGGAGATCATTCATATTTTTCACATGCATGTAGTCATGTGTATAATTTGTATAAGATGGATAGCTGTAGGGAGCTTGAAAGTCTGAGTTTAAATCCTTTCTAATTATTTTAAGTTCAGTATAGAGAATATACATATGTTTAAATATTATATATATGTAACAAATTAATGAAATCTATTGTATTATAAATAAAATGTACAAATGATATGGTAGACAAATTCAAGTAAATCCATTAATAAATTTCCAATTTTAGTCTTGTTTTTAAAAACAAATTAATCCTCAGTTTAATTTAAAAATGTAACTAGTTAAAGTTGCAATTTCCTTTGTTTGTAAACTTAATTGATTTTGAAATTAATGGGAAAGTCCAAAGCTTTATTTAAAATTTAGACTCTCCTACTTGGAAAAAAATGTAGAAAAGAAAGAGAGCAATATATCCTTTTAGTCTAGTATGTAATTTACAACAGATAATAGTTTTTTTTATTATTATTTTAGCTACATTTGGTAATTACAATAGTTTCATATGAAGTTCAAAGTTTTGCAACCAATCTGTGTGGTGGTCATCATAATATTTAGCGCAGTAGTCTGAGATGTCTCATCATCATATATAATAATCTGTGCCCATGTGTCTACAAAGAGATGCTCTGGCATAAGGAGGTGATCTCTGTTCTTCATGCTTATTAGTATTGTTTTAAAAGTTCTCCAAGGATCACTATGTCCTTGTCTGAAGGTATGTTGGCACCTGGTGATCCATAAGGCATGTAGTAGGCATGCCGCTAGCCTGATAGTTGCATAGTTTCCTTCTTTAATTGCTCGATCAATTGACAGGACATTGCTACAACCAGAGGAAATGCTTGCAATAATTTTGTTTCTAGTGCAACTCAGGTATGAGCAAGCATAGAAGATGTGCTCCAGTGTTTCTTCATGCATATTACAGAGTTTACACATGGGGCTTATTTGAAGAAATCCTCTTTGCATCACCAAAAAGTGACTGGTGGGCAAGGATGACTTTAAACTTGATTAAAAAATCGACCAGCTTTGGTCCTATCCACCAGTATCTTGACTTCCTGAGCATTTGTTTTACAAGTCTTAATCGGGTAGATAACGGGTTTTGATTTGGGAAAAGGAGTTTGTACACTTCCCAAATCAAAGGAGTTTGTTTACTTCCCAGTATGTTGCTTAGCTTTCTCTATTTGCTCAGTAACTGAAAATAGAATGCAGCTCTTTGACCAATTTACTGGATATGGGTGGTGGTATATCTGTGGGCTCCACAGTGTCTTCACTCTGATCCTTTTCTCTTTTATTGTGGATTTTCCTGAGCATTGAAAGAGCTCTTTGAACAAAAAACACCTTGATGGCATGGAGACCAAGTCCATTCAGGTCATGTGATTGCTGCACTTTGGACAGACTGATGAATACAGTTTTTCTCTCCCACATCATCTTGGTGCAGGCTGAATTTATAGCATCCTGAAAACCCTTGTTCAGTTTGAAGATGGGCAAGTAGTAGTTTATACACAGAAACACCATCATATTTAACAATGCCACCTTGCCTGGGATTGAGAGGGAGATCATTGAGAGAGTTTGTTACCTTCTTGGTTTTATCCAAAAGATCCTGCTAGATGGCCCTTCTCATCGCTGTTTTGGAGGGTAATCGGGAACACAAGGAATTTCTGCAGATTTCCTGTATATCTTGTCTGGGTTGACAGCCAGATTGAAATTTGCCAGCATATCTATCCAGCAGTTGGTATAGCCTTGCAGGTATTTGTCAGAAGGGAGGAAGATGGTAACATTATCCACATATGAAATGAGGTAGAGTTCCTCCCTTAGTGTTGGCACAAAGACTTCTGGTAGTTCTTTTTCCACATCTTCTAGTAGAGGATTCAGGTAGGTAATGAAACAGAGGGTGCTTAGTGGGGATCTCTGGGGGATTGATAAATGCAGTCTGAAACCAGGAGCCAGGGAGCCATCAAGTGATGTGTGGATTGACCTGTTTAGCAACAAGTTAGCAATGATTTTAACATAGACAGTAGGTACTCCATAGTGCCTTAACAAGGATAGCAGTTTTGCTGGCATCATGAAGTCAAAGACAGCCACAAAGTTTATCTGAACAGCAACAGGCCTGATTTTCTATGTGATCTTACATGCTCCACCAGCAGCATGAAGTGCTGCACCACCACAATGGTGGATGAGCCTTTTTACGCAAACTGGTGTACAGAGATCCTGGTAAGTAACTGCTGCTGGATCCTATCCTTAACCAATGATTCAATTGACTTGATGATTAGTGGGGACATTGAGATAGGTCTAATGTTAGATAAACTGGATGGATTGGTGGATTTTTTCATGTATGGTACAAGAGCAATTGGATACAGGTCGGGAACACTTTGAAAGACCCCAGCCAGCATATCAACACTCTCCATACTATCAGAGCTGTGAAATGGCTAAGGCTGAAACAATACAAATCGGGGAATGCCATGTAAACCAGGATGCACATGTTCAGGATAGGACTGAAGCTTCTGGATGATTTGTTCCTCTGTTATATTGTGATCACCAACTTCTTGTTTATCATCCTAAATGTTGTGTTAAGTTGCATATATTTTCCAAGAAAAAATAAAATAGTTAAGAAGATAGTGTATTTATATCTATTCGCTCAATATGGACCAATAGTATTACAAGTTTCAATGACACTGCTTGCAATCTTCAATGTCCATAATTAAAGCAAGTCTTAATATCAAAATATAATGTGAAAGTAAATAAGAAATAATCTCTCCTAGAAGCTATGAAGCTTCCAAATCATTCTGATAAAAAACCTTAATATATATAAAATGTTGTGATCAGTCATAAAAAAAAAAATATTTATTTAGCAAAAAATTGAAGAAAACCTTATAAATGTGTGGAAAAATTTCTATCAATTGCTACCTAGTCAATTACTTATATCTGAACAAGGATCTATCAACACAAATATATAAAATTATCAAAATATATAAATATCTGTTTTAGTGTAATGTGCATATTGAAATAACACACTGTCACCTGAAACTACAAAAAAAAAGAGAGAGAAACATGTATTTATGAATAATTTCAGAAATGCTATTATTAGCTCAAGATACAGACAGAGAAATTAACACAAACTATTTTTGAACTCAAAGACAGATAAAAAGAAAATTTACAATTTTATAAAATTATTTGTATATTTTATTATATATATTTTATTATTTGTATATTTTATTATATATATTTTTTTATTCTAACATAACAAGAAATGAAAATATATTTGAGGTGAATGCTATTAACATAGAAATATAAGTCAAGATACTCAATTAGTATCATTGTTAAGTATTTATTAATTACTCTCAAATACCTACTATTTCTTGATTTTATTTAAACGTGAAAACAAATATAATTTTAAATACATTTGTTAGTAGACTATGGAAATAAAGTTAAGAGAAAAGATCCAGTGAATTTGTTAAATGATTTATTAAGTACATAATAAATTTAAAATTGGGTCATCCAAAATAAGAACAATGATTAAATAGCAAAAATGTTAGACAAAATGTTTAATGTGTGTGTGCTAATGAGTTGGACTATTTTCATCATCTACCATTAAATGTTGAATGTCTAAAAAGTTTGATCTCTATGCTAGAATTAACACTGGTCGGAAGATCAGACAATAATACTACTCAAAATGTTGTGTAATCTACTAAAATGTATTGTCTTTGTGTATTGTTATTAACAATTGTTTGTATTTGGAAATGTTTAAAATATCCTAGGATCTAACTTTGTTTAAATTATCCAATTACATTCAATTGTTAGTAATATCACACAGGGTAGTGTATGCATAACATTTTGAAAGTTATTATTCCCCTTTTTTCAGCTGTTGCTGGCCTTACCAGTGACAGTATTAGCATGGAAATTGAGACTCAACTCTAAATTCTTGAATAGTAAATTTTTTAACCAACTAAGCCATTCTGCCAAAGGCAATCGTCAATAGAAATTTCATATACTTATCTATAAGATTCCTCCTGATTTTGCCACTTTTTCCTTGAAGCAAAGTTGATTAATGGTGTCCACCATACTTTATGTATAGTCATACTAGAATGACTTATGGGATTATTCACCATTATCATGTGAGCAGCATCTTTAAATTTTCTTCATTGTACCTTTTCCTTTCTATCCAATACTTCTAACCATCAGTTCGTGCTCTTGCAATCACTCTTTCAATGAAATGACTGATCTCACCAATATACATTCCTCCACATTCTCATGGTATTCCATAGATACATTTTTGCTTTTCAGCACTTCAAGTTTAGGCTTTGTCAATGTTAGAATTCCTTGTAGTATAGTATGGCTGTGGAGATGTTATACTGATTGCCAACTTTTCTTAATTTGTCTGCTATTTTTAGTATGTATCCGTACATACCAAATATAGCAATCAAATCATGCAGACCAAAAATAGACAAATTAAAGAAAATCTGCAATCAGTATAACCTCAGAACAGTTTTCCAGACACATACTATGCTACAAAGAATTTTAACATTGACAAAGCCTAAACTTGAAATGCTGGAAAGTAAAAACTGCATTTATGAAATATCATGTGAATGTGGGAAAATGTATATTGGTGAGACCAGATATCTTATTGAAAAGAGATTGCAAGAGCACAAACTGATAAATAGAAGAGGGAAAACATGTGTCTAAGGTAACATATTACATATGCATCAATAAACATATGTTCAAATGGAGAAATACAAAAATATTGGATAGAAAGATACAAAGAAGAAAATTCAAAGATGCTCACATAACAATGGTGAATAACTTTAAAAACTAACCTAACATGACTATACATAAGGTATAGAAACCATTATTTAACTTTGATCTAAGGAAATCAGGAGAAACCTCATAGATAAGTATATAAAATTTCTACTGACTGCTGTCTTTGGCAGGATGGCTGTTGGTTAGAACTTTACCTTAAAATTTAATATTTAAGAATTTAAGGATTGAAGTTTGATTCCTATGCTAGTATTATCATTGGTCAGGCCAGCAGCATCTGAAGAAGAGAGAAAAATAATATTTCTTAAAATGTAGTGCATATACTAGCCTGTATGTTATTATTAACAGTTGAATGTAATTTAAATTAATTTTTCTAAAGACACTCAATATTTAATATCAGATGATGGAAATAGTTCAATATATAAATACTAAAATACCACCATCACAAACCTTCAGAAAAACATTTTAGTTTAAATTAATTTTTAGAGGGTCAGAAATTTCAAAAATCTTATGAAGTCCTGAGTAAAAAGGGAAAATTACTTGTTTTCAATTTTTAGATGATGTGAAATTTGCTTAAAAGGACAGTAAATAAACATATCACAGGAGTGTACAGTGAGTGAGAATTGTACATTATAAGTTTATATATATTCTTAATAAAAGTTTTATTATCTGAAACATAAATATATGGATAGGATTCCATTATTTTCTGGAATTTCTCTGTAACTTGGCTATTCCATACTGATACTGGAGGTAAGACCAAAACCAAAGACTCATTTACTCAAACCTGATATTAAATAATAATATATATGTAAATTCTAAACCATATGTAAATGATTTCCTAAGTTACCTTTTTATAGAAAAAATGTAAAGTTGTAGTATATAGATCATACATTACTATATCAAGAATTCTACAAAAAATATAATAAAAAGAGTGATGAAAACTCATTTATTAAATCATTAGAAATGGAGAATTATAATCTATCAAATTTCAGAAAACAATATAAGTGTGAAAATGAAGCAAATCATGTCTTTTTTTCAATTTGGAAGAATTGCTACTACCATTTGCATTGTATCCTGGGGTCATTTTAAATGAAATTTTACATTTGAAAAGTAAAAACCATCACTGTAATGTTAAAACATCAACACAAAAATGTCTGTTTCTATATTCACCAAAAAATTTGTGTAAAATTTATATACTTAACAATATATAGAAATTAAATCTTTTGCATTTCATCAACAATTTTCATTATAAAAACAATGCTGAATAGTAAGTTATTTTCACTGCACAGATTTTTTTATCAACAACATAATAACTTTGTATTATTCTGTCTTTTTTTGTATGATAAAATCTTTTGTATAACCAACCATTATTGATCTACTCTAGGATGAAGTTTTCTTTTAAGTTTAATTCAGTTTCTTCAATCTTTAGCTTATCTTATACATAGAACATCAGTAAATTTCTTTATATAATCCATTATCTCACAGATGGTCTCTTTTTAAGACTTTTACAATCTCTTGGGAATCAATTTAAGACTTCAACTGTCCATATATTACCATATCTTCTAGAAATATTTTTATCTAAGCTCTATTTTAGTCTTTTAATTTTTACAATGATGTCAGCAATGCTTGTTGTTTTTGATCTCTCTTTATTACTCCTAACATACATCACTCTATACTTTATTGAGTGGTTTGAACTCTTTATTTTCTCTTCTGTTAAATGACCAAACCTTAAATCCATATATAAGATTGGTAAAATACATTTAAAATATTTTTTTCAAACACATGGAAATATTTCATTTTAATATTAATTTATTTCTGCCAAAAGAATATCATACAAATTTTATTCTATTATTAAATTTCATTTATTATGTTTTCATCTATTCTGACTAAGATATTTATAATTGTTAACTTCTTCTAATTCATCAGTATTATCTTTATTTTTTTCAGAAGAAAACAAAGATGACCAGTATTTTTTTAGCATTTATTTTTAATCGTATTTTTTTAATTTTATCTGATAATTCTTGTAATATTTTCTGAAGCTCTTAATCATTATGTACATAAATACAGATAACTTAAATAATATCTATCCATTTACATTTTAAGCTTTCCATTTAAATCCACAAAATATTTTTTGTAAAACTGCTCCATAACATTTTGGAGATATGAAATTACTCTATCATAAACTCTTCTCAATGCTAATCATTTTAGGATCACTATATAATCTAACAATTTCTTGCATTTTGATGAATATTCTTCAGAATATGACACTATTCCTTGTTTATATCTTGATGATCTAATGCTTTAATCACTGCTGAAGTGCTAATAGAATCAAATACTCTTTTATCTACAAATCCAAAATATTCATGGGTCTTATTTATACCTTATCCCAATACTTGGATGTGACTCACTGTATTAAAACCATTTTTAAAAAAGCTTGTTCTTGTGGGTTGGTTAAAATTCAAATTTTGTTATAGATGAGTTGTAATTACCTTGGTAAAAATTTTGTATAGATTTATAATTTTTAATGTCTTCTTTATTATCTTTTTAAAATATCAATATTACTACTGCATTCTTCTAATCATATGATACAATTTTATTATCTAGATATTTGGTATATAACTTTGCCAAAATGTTTTCTTTATTCTCACCTGCTTCTTTTAGGATACTGATTATAATTTCATCATTTCTTGAAGTTTGTCCCTTCCTCATAGATTTAATTGTACCTCTTTTCTTCATTTAATATGCTGGACAATTTATGAGAACATACTTTGTTGCTTGTTCTTTATTACTATTTAATTCTTCATAGAATATTCAATTCCAAGATGTTTCCCACCAAGACCATATTTTAATCCTCTTCTATAATTTTTCTTGCTAATTCACTATTATATTTTCTTATATCATTAATAATTCTTTCTTGTACCATATTGTAAAAACTCTAAATATTCATTCCTTTTTAGTGGATAATTTTTATATAATCACATTCCTTTTTTTTTCATAAATTATTTTATCTTAGTAGAAGTTTTACTATCCAATTGCTACTTTTTGACACCAATACTAGCTTTGTTGCACTTCTTAAGAATGTATCAGTTATTTTTTATTTTGTTCAAATCTGAAAAATCTTCAAATATATTAATATTTTATTTGCAAGTTTTTGAAGGTTATATATATATATATATACATGCATAGTATGCTAATACATTTTTACAAATGCTTGAAAATAAATGGAATTGATGTAATGTTTATATTATACAATGAAATCACTGTGTATAGAATATTTTGTTTTAAGATTCCAAATGAATGACATAAATGACTGGATAATAGCTTACACTTTGTTCAAATATTATATACTATATTTTTCTATATGTGTCTAGTATTTTTTAATACATCTAAATACATTTGCAGAACACAGGTGCTTTAAAACTTATATATACATACTATGTATATTTATTAATTTAAAAATTACAGCATATAAACAAAATATGATTATTATAAGCAAAAATAATTTATATGCAATGAACACATATACATGGATGTATCTATAAGTGCATTCAATTTATCATATTTCTTCAAAGTAATAATAAAACTTACTATATTTTTCTTTACTATCATAAAAAGGATTTGTTTTTTCTTTTTCCATTAATTTATAAATGGTTGAGTTCAGAATATATATTTATTAATTATTTTTATCATTTGCATGAAGGAAATTGTGATTTCTTTTAGATTCGGTAGAATTGCTATCTATATTTTGAAACTATTTCAAATAAATTGTAAAAAAGCAGGGGTGATAAATGTGGTTTTCACTTAGATTGCAAAAATAAAAAATAAAATAAAAATATGAATAAATAATTTGTTTAGGATTTGATAGCACAAAATTTACATTCAGCACTGAAAAAAAAAAAGAAAAGGATGCTGGCATCCTGAAAAATAACATTTACATGTAAAATATATATCTTTTAAATTAATTTACAAATTTTAATGTTTAACTGAAACACACAGGTTTATTATATACCTGTGTTTATATATGTAATATATAGGGTATATGACTCACAGTCTAAATGGATTATGTCCTGTGTATAAGGGGTCAGATTGACCTTGGGTCAACATGGGTGTGGCAAGAATCTCGGCCTTAGGGTGGCCTTTGAGCATTCCATCATCAGATTTTCAATTGGATGGCCGGTTGAAGAGTTGGAGTGTAAAGTGGATTGAAGCCTGTCCATTAAAGTATGAGGATTGTCTATCTTAATATATATCTGAGCACTTATAGCATATATGTGTAGAGATGGTAATCTGGACCAAATGATGATTGCTGGTTTAGCATGAAATACGTATATTGGTGATTATTTATCTTTTCAACATATATGTGTTCAAGTATATCAGTGTTATGAGATAGTGTGGAGAGTGGTGGATTGTGTGAAAGTCTGTGCTCATATACCCTATATATTAAATTTTAATGTTTATATTTTTTTTTGTTTACTGTTTTTTAAAAAATAGCATGCAAGCAGTCAGTGTAGGAACTCCATTGTGGACATTTTAATATTAAAAATAATGTTTTAAAACAAATATTTTAGACTTGCAAGAAAATTTGCAATTTCATTTTATTAATATAAATTGTTTTTTAAAAATTTGTTAACTAAAATTATTTTATAATTCCATTTTCTATTTATTAATATATATCACTATGTTAATAAAATATTGTAGCTCTAAATATTGATTGCTGAAATATATTGTTTTAAAAGATGCAAGGTAATCACCAACTGATGATGATAAAGAATTAGTATTGCCTAGGTACCACATCCAGCCTTTAGACAGAAAACTTATATGGAAATGAAGATTATTTATGAATGTTTTTGTAATAAAAAATGTATCACTTATAAAAAAAAAAAAAATGTTTATAATTCATAATTCAAATATTATTTTACCTTATATATATATATAATGACATAGCAACAATACCATTAGTAAAATGTTATAATAGCAGTTTATAACTGAGTTGTTGTTTTTTTTAATTTTGTTATTAATATGTTTTAAAATATAAAAAATTAAACAGATCTCTGATGAAGATTTTGGACCCAGCTAAAACAGTAAGAAGGCAATATAAAATACAAAAATAAAAATGTAATATTTAATTTTATTTACTAATGCAGAGATAGTACGTAATTAACTATTAAGGATTTTTTATCTAAACCCATGCACTGTATTGTTTTTTTATAATATCTCAATGTCTTGTTGAGCATTGAGTAAACTCTTGAACTAAGACACAAGATAGGGACTTTTGAAAAGATAAGAGTAGCCATCTTATTTTTAAATCTACTTTTTAATTATATAAGTCAATCTAAAGCATCTTATCTTTTCAAAAATTCCTATTTTGTGTCTTTTTTTTCTCTCCATATGTCAAAGAATCGGCTGGGAAGCAAACCCGCAACAACTGCAAGCAACTGCTTGCAAGGCTGCTGTGCTTACCTCTTGGCTACCAATACTTGACTCCTATCTTGTGTCTTAGTTTGAGAAATTCCTCAATACTCAGCAAGACATCATGATATACTATATAAAAAAAAACAGTATAATGCATTTGTTAGGATGTCAAATCTTTAATACGTAATTAAAAATAAAAATGGTATTATTGTATTGAATTAAACAATAAAGAGATAGTGAAGATACTGAATACAATGTTTTATTATATGATTTCAAAAGCAATTCTCCTACTTCTACTTGAGAGTGATTTACTATAAACTTAAGTAATAAATTAACTCTAGATTCATGTATTCCCAAATAAATAACACTATTGTTCAGAATCCAGAGATTATTTAATCCTGCAATAAATGACTCTTCATTTCATTCAGGTAATAATCTTTTACATATGTCTTCATCATTTGGTTAGTATTTATAAATATTATTTTACCTTTTTCAGATATCTTTACTCATATGTTTCAAGAAAGTGTGGTGGATTAGAAGTTTTAAATATAATTAAAAAATATAATATACTTAGAAAAAAATAGGAATGGAATTAGATTAATGATACCTTATAGTTGTATTTAAGAAAAATAGTTATATTAATCTTTAACTGAATTTAAAGTTTAGGCTAGGAATGATATAATAATCTTCTGCTTAGTAAATAATTACTAATAATTAATGGATTTTTTTAAATGGATAATATCAAAGCTATGAGTGGAGAAAATTTGATATTTATAGATCAAATAGCAATAATGCACGCACACGCACACACGATATAATTTGAAAATATTATGAGTTTATATTTTAATATTAGTGATCTAGAAAGAGCTTCAGTCTGCTTTGAGTAGCAATTAATATACTTAGCTATTATACCAAGAATGTAGGATTCAAGTTTTTTAAATAGAGTCAGATTGTTGTTTTTTTAAAAGAAAAGTGCAGGATTTTTTTCCAAATAGTCAATTTAGATAACTACCCATAATTGGTCAATAAATATAGGTAATTATCTTTTTATTGTTCTTGTTTGTTTGTTTCACTTAAAATAGAAGTCTAATATAAATATATACATTGTATATAAGTATAAAGTAGTTATTATACAAGGTGAGCAGTTCTGGCTTAGAAAATGAAACTAATATAACAAGATTGCAATATGGGTCAAAATAATCTTAAAAAATTGAAAAAAATAATCACAATTTAAGTTCTGTCATAATTCCTAATTTTTTAAAAAATTAATTAATACCTGTATTTTTTGTATGATAGATCATAATGATAAGAATGGCCAAATTATCATAATATAAATCCAAAAAACTGTTAGTCATTCAGATTTTACAAATAGTTCTGTTGGACAAGTATTTATACCAATCAATAACAATATCCTAATTTTGTGATAATATGTAAAAAGATTTTTATCATCTACCAATAAATGTTGATAAACTTTATTTAAACTTTTCAAATATGAACAACTTGTTAGTAATAACACACAAATAGACAACATTTTGAGTAGTATTGTTCTTCACTCTTTTTTAGGTGTTGTTGGTCTGACCAGTGACAGTATTAGCATAGAAGGCCAGCAACACCTGAAGAACAGTAAAGAATAATATTACTCAAAACACTGTGTCATTACTAACCTGTGTTTTTCTACTTGTGTGTTATTACTAACAAGTTGTTTGAAAAAATCTCGTTTACTTATTGTTGTTGAAGATGTATTTGCATCTTATGAATTTGATAAATAGGATATGCATAAAGATATTTAGGTTATGAATGTAGAATAGTGTGATTATATTTGGCTTATATTTCTTGAAATTAAATTGTAGTTTTTTTAAAAAAATGTAACAGTCTTAGCTGAGGAATAGTTTTTTTTTAAAAAAATGGACCATTATTTTATTGATGCCACAAATATGATGGTAAATATCATCATCAACTTATTGGATTTTCCTGAGGCGTATTATTTCCTTCTACAATATTTAACGTGAAATAAAAATGAGCATGATGATAACTTACACAGGGGTGTGATGTACAAATACTTAAGTGACAGGTTGTAGATAACAAGTCCATTCAAGTGAGCTGAGCAGTAGCCAAGATTTTTCTAAATCTGAGCCAAACGCTCAAACATTTTTCTATATTGTTTAATGCAATGGAATCTGGAGCTGAAGATCCATGGATTGTACTCCAGTTCTGTTAATTCTGATGCTCAAATTCTTTATAAAATCCTATGCGATAAGATTATTTATTTATATATCTTCAGCCATATAAGACGGATTTATATGTACTTTAGCACAGAGGTGAAGAGATGAACGTGTGAGCTAATAATTTCTGAGTAATCTTAATTTGTCATTTCCGGTGATTATAAGTCATACAAACTTCAGAGCGATCGATTATTCAACTATTATTTATTTTCATTGTCGCCTTTGCCTTACAGTATGCGGTTAAAGGTAGACTATTTTATTGGATATCTTATTTTTAACTAGAGAATAAATCAAAGAAGAAAGACTGTAAATCATTATCATGCGGATATTGGCAAACATTGCCTTCTCTTTTACTACCCCATTTTAAAATGCCATTTTAAAGCTACTTTTTTTTTCCTTTTTAAACTTTACTTTTTTTATATAAACACGTATGTTTGTATATAAAGTCCAACAAAAAAAACTAGTTTGAATTAAGACATAATTTACAATGCAAAACTAATAATAAAGACCTACTTTAAAAGTCATCTTTGTGAATAAGTTGCTAATTGCAAGTAAAATCTTTACACATCAACTCAACTCGACAGGTAATGTAAATTAATCACTGTTGATCAAATAATTTAATGCTTTTTTTTTCAGCTTCAAACAATTCGCTTTTTATACTTGTAATTTAAATTAATAATAAAAATAATTTAACTTCTACTATTTCCTTTTTTTTTTTTTAAAGTTGTATTTATAAAAATAGGCATTTTAGGAGTCAAAATAATAATAAAAAAAGACATGGAAACGATTTGTGTTGTTACCATGACAATGCAATACAAATGCTAGTTATTCAAACTTCCACTTCTTGTAAATACTTGCTTTTGAAACAGCACCTGACAGGTGCAAGGTGAGTTCTCAATTCACAGTGACATTTCTCCCCAGGTGCTTTTAACACAGGAAATGTTACAAGTATGTTTTCAACATAGCGATTGAACTGCTTAAAACTAGTGTTGTTTTGAGTGTATTGTAACACCCAGAAATACTTCAGCTATTTGCTTAATAAAATAAAAACGATAATTCAGAGGTTTTCTATAAATTCTAATTATATATTCTCTATAGATGCGACTGAATATTAATAACAACGTCAAAGATAAGTGAATATTTAAACATTTATATTCATATCTGTATAAAATATCGTGTACGTGTATAATATACATCTTCCTATGCTTTGCTACCATATAGGTCAATAGAGTCAATATGTATATTTATTTGCTTTAAACTCATAATTTTAGACATTCAAGAAACATTATTATTAAAAAAATGTAATCTTTTGCATATAAAACAATTTTCCACATAATTTTTTGTTTATAAATCTTGTTTTATTTTATGAACCAAATTTCTTTTACATATGTATATATATATAACATTATTTAAATTACTATATCTCTACCTATGTTTTGACCACAAAACATCACATGATCACCATTCTTTATGCTTACAAAAGCTGTTTACACAGGACAAAACTTTCCATTCAGTGCAAGCCATAATAATTAGTGAGTGGCATTCCTGTATGGGGAGTTTTGTCTTTGTGTAAACTTGTGTAAATATAAAGAATGGTGATCATGTGGTGATTAATATTTAATACCAATCCTGCTCAATAAGATTATGGTGACTGTGTTTATTAAAAAGCCAAAGACACCAAAAAGTATGGGTGCTGAACTGAGTTCAGATCTATATGGCTATACAAGTTCAAGATCTTGAATTCAAAACATTATGGTGTGTTTATTTTGGACTCAAAGCTTTATAATTAGCTAATAAAGTAAAAGGTGCTGGAGTTTTGCATTAGATCCTAAGATCTAGATGCAGTGCTCTCAGATCCAAGGCTCCTCACTGCTGAAAACCACAAGCTAGATACTAGTCTGGAGATATTGGATGAGTAGGCTCTAGATAGAGATTTCATGCACAAAACGTCCTGCATTCACTGATCATTATGGCTTGTACTGAGTGGCACTACTGTATGGAAAGTTTTGCCTCTACAATTTGACCATATGCTATGGTCAGTTCCAAGTTTATTCTTTGGTCAGTTATTTTCACTTCAGATTACATATACATTTAGTAGCCATTCAAAACTCCTCTAGAAATGATTTTTTATTGATAAAAAAGTGCATCCACATATAGAATATGCTGATCCATTTTTCTGTTTATGTGATATTTTATTATGCTTTTAATTTCTTCACACAAAACTTTTCTTTCTTAAATATTTCATCACCAATGGAAACATTTAATATTGCATTTCTTCAAACTATTTTTGAAATAATCTTTATAAATATGGATGACTTTTTTCACGAAAATCTTTCTGAAGTTCATCATAAAATACACTATTTGAAAGTCATGCATTATTAATTTATTTCATATATCAAATCCAATAATAGTGTAACTTTGCAATAGTGGCTTGAAGAACATATTGATTGATTTTATGATCTTGCTATTGTATAATGCATCAACAAAGAGTCCAAGTTTCACTTCCATACTATAAATTAGGTAAAATAACAACTGTATATACAGTGAACTTAGTTGGATAATTATTTTTCCTGGAATGAAATACACTTATCTTTTAACTTGTTAAAAGCAGTAGCAACATAATGGAGTATAACATCTAAGTTCAACTACCATGATATTTAAACTAATTTATAGTCCCAAATTGATAACCATCTAAGCAAAAAGTTGCTGACAATTTTTTTCATGATATTGGTGTTAAATGTTATATTCAAAATATTAAATCCATTGTGTAAATCAACTGGAAAAATGACACAATCATCAAACATACTGTAAATCCAGAATCTAAGGGAATGAAGTTCTTGTTGTTGTTTTTTTTCATATGTCATAGCATCAGCTGGGAGGCGAGCCCACAACAACTGTCTGCAACCAACTGCTTGCTTGCAACCTCTCAGCTAACAATGCTTGACCTTAATCAATTCTAATTAAAATTCCCTCATCAAACTTGTAAAGCATCTTGATCCCTGTTTTATTAAGCCATATACAAAAACCACTATTGTAAAAATTAAAAACAATGTTGAAGCAAGTAAACACTCTCATTTAACACCAGTTTTTAATTTAAGTGCCTCAGATTTTCTACCTGTAATAATAACACTTCCCTCTCATTTGATCGTGTAGAAGTTGTATAATCTGCATAAATTTTGTTAGATAACAAATTAATTTCAGACAATGTATTCAATTTGTTTGATTAACTGAATAAAATGCATTGTCCAAATCAATAAAAGCAATATATAAATCATTCTTTGCTACTGACATTTTTTTTTTTTGCCTGGCAACAAAAAACATACCTATAGTGCTTCTTGATTCTCAAAAACCACACAGAGCCTCTAGTAAACATTCTTTTATGATTGGAAGTAACTTACCAAAATTCTTAAAAGTACATTTGCTGTTTTGAATAATAATGTTTCACTACAATTATTGCAATCTTGTCTATTTCATTTATTTTTAAAAATTGTAATAAATAGAAGCATCCTTAAGATCAGGTGGCATAACTTTATGGGTTACATATTTCTGGAATTTTCTAATATTTTTAAAGCTAGTGTACAACTTCTTCAGGTATTTCATCAGGAATTGCAACTTTTCCATTTTTAAGATTACAAAAAGCTGCTTTGACTTCACTATACTTGATATTTTTGTCCAAATCTAAGTGAGATAAAATGGATATATCATTAAATGATTACCAACATAATTCTTGCATCTTTAGTCAAAAGATGATTAAAAAACTTCTACTGTCTGTTCAAAATATCATTGTCATCATATAAGTGCCATTGTTGGATTTAATAGGATAGTGATACTGATTCTTAGGTCCATATGTTGCTTTTAGTACATAAAAAAGATCTAGAGTGACTATGATCATTGAATGTCTGTATCATTTTTGCAATTTTAATCCCCCAACCATTTTAAAGCCTTCTTAACTTCTGCCTTCAGATTTCTGTATTTATTATGAAATTTCCACTGCCAATTAGAAAATGTCACCTGTTTTTTAATCAAGTCAGTAACAATAAGAAAATTGTCAGAAAAACAGTATGATTTTTTTTTCTAGTGAACCCAGAAATAGATTTACTTGTATCCATAACATAATTTGTAAGAGATTCTTATGGTTCAGTAATATGCATCCTGGAGGTTTAAAGTAGCAATTTTATTGTTTAATAGCTGTTGAAATTTAATATATAAAGTAAGTACTTCTAAAGAATATATATTTTTGTAAATATGATTGAATATTTTAATTTTGCAACATATTAATTTTTTAATTCATTCAATAATCTGTGCATAAAAATGCTAATGTAATATGAACATCATTCAGTCTTCTACTTTTAATCTATTAAATGCCAATGTTTTGAGCTTAGATTCATCTACATTTCTTTAAAGTGGGGTTTCTATCTAACAAAGTGTTTATGATAATCAATCCATGGTTGTACAAACATTCAATAAGAATAAACCACTTGAATTTACAGTAAATACTATTTATTATTTTCAACAACTTTTGACCAAAGTCTGCTACTTATGCCATCACATGCATTAAAGTCTCCAAAAAGAAAAAAAATGCTGTAATAATACTATCCAGCAAAAAATAAAAGTTTTTTTTGTCTGAATCAAAGATGAGTGCATAGACATTAATAAAGTGAGCATTGTACCAATGTATAAAGCAAGTTTTAACACCATTAACCTTTCATTAGTACAATGAAAAATTCCAAAATAGAAGGCACTAAATTAGTCTCTACAGACAATCCAGCACCATGCATTCTTTTTTTCACTGATTGAGCTGTGATATTAAAAAAAAAACTTGTAGCCATTCATCACTTCCTTCTTCTGGAAAACAATTTTCACTAAGACCATTATCAACTTAAACCTTGACAACTCCTTAGTCACCAGTTCCTTATTCAATTCTGATCTTCAAGAATTTGTTTCAAGTAAAGTTCACCCATTTCATGCATATATATTTAGAAAATATATGTGTACTCTCTTTAATATTATTACTGATATTATTATTAAACCACTAAACATCACATGATCACCATTCTTTATTCTTACCCAAGCTACTTACACAGAAACTGAACTCTCCAGTAGTGCCACCAGTGCAAAACAGAGTAATCAATAGATGCAAGAAGGCTTGTGCATCTAGATAGAGATTTTATGTAAATCTTTTTGCATCCATTGATTAATCTGGCTTGCACTGATGGTGCTACTATATGAAGAGTTTAGCCTCTGTGATATTATTATTTCTATCACTATAATGATTAATATGCGGGGCATAATAAACTAGTCAGATTATGTAAAAGAGTACACATTAAATCATACTTTCTAAACCCTATTTACATCTGTGAATAGGGTTGCCTAAATGTACAATCTTTGTCAACTGGAATTATCATCTCAAATCCAGTTCGAAATCACCTCATTAGTAATTGCATTGCCTTATGCAAAAATCACAACTAAATGATTGTTAATCTTCTAAGCCTGTCCCTGTCTGTCATTGCTTTTCAACTCTTGAGGTTTTAAACTAAAACAAAAATGGAAATAAGAATTGAAGTCAGGAAATATCAATATAATTAAAGGATAGAAATGTTGTAGCACAATCACGAAGCCTATTGTACATGGATAGTATAGGAAGTTGACAAATGGCATGAAAGACTTATGATGTCTGAACTAGTCATGGAAGAAGGAAATGGAGAAGGAAAAGACTTTTTGCATTGGAAACAGTATTAAACCTATACTGTTTATTTGTTATTCGCAAAATTCATTC
The DNA here is from genome assembly GCA_028023455.1 of Epiperipatus broadwayi. Classification (NCBI taxonomy): domain Eukaryota; kingdom Metazoa; phylum Onychophora; class Udeonychophora; order Euonychophora; family Peripatidae; genus Epiperipatus; species Epiperipatus broadwayi. The sequence goes on from JAQFVV010000060.1 coordinate 1,327,580, forward strand.
CACTATCATAAGACAAAAATCAAAATAAAGTTAGAGATGTAGAAAAATATTTATTAGATATTGATATGAAAAAAAAAATTAGTTCATAAAATAAAACAAGATTTAGAAGAAAAAAAATAAAGTGAAAAATTATTTATATATCTGAATTAATGGTTCACTTTTTCGAAAAAAAGAGAGAGGAATATTTATTTGATGCATTGAGTTTTAATTCTTTTACATACATAAAGAGCTTGATTTGTGTAAGTGATCCATTACTAAATCAATTTTTCTGTATATTGAAATTGTCACACTCCCCCACTAATCAAATATATACTATATTAGAAATATATACACAAAAATACAACAGGAGCACAATGATATACAAAAAAAACAGAAATATATAGACAAAACAGTTTTATTAATAATTTTTATTATGCATTCACTAGAGTAGGGATTAATTACTTAATGAATAATATTTCTGTAATATAATTTTCACTACACCACTCTCATCAAGATAGGAACTGATTTCTATCCACTTTTAACATCTTGTGGAGGGATATAATCATAAACATATGTCCAAAGACATGGTCAACCAAGATTCACATTTCATGCTGAACCAGCACTCATCAGTTTGGTCCAGATCACAATCTCTTATACATATCTTTATCATTGTTCAGTATATATAATAGCCAATTACTACAGTTTAATTAATAAGTGACAAACTTGCCACCTTACAACTTTTACACAAGCCACAATAATAAAAATATGTATAAGTGATTGTGATCTGGGGCCAACTGATGAGTGCTAGTAAAGCACAAAATGTACATCTTGAGGATCATATTTTTTTGACAAATCTTTGGTTAAATGTTTATTATTACACCCCTTAAACAAGGTGTTAAAAATGGATAGAGACCAGAGTGTACCTTGCATAAGAGTAGTGCAGTAAAAATTACACTACAGAAATATTATTCATTAAACAAGAGTTTTTACTCAATTCAATTGGATCACAGTTCTGTATCGGTCATTCTTTTATTGGCAAAGACATATTAAATGCTATACTGATGTAAAAGTTAAATATTTAGTAGAAAAAAAAATCAGATATGATATATGCATTAGTTACCTTAAACTTTAGTACTCTGATATGAGATTCTAATAATGTTGCATAATATTAGATCTATTATATTAATCAGCTGATAATGATGACATAATAAATGGAAGACTTTATTAATGTTAGATTTTAAGAAGCATGATCAGCAAAGTCAGATAAATTTTGCATTGAGATACCATGTGATATCAATGCTTTGATATCAGTTTCACAACTAGTGCTAAGATTAATATTCTTTCATCACAATTCTGTCAGCTTTCTTTTTTACTCACATCTAAGCAGATATTCTTAACCACCATTTGGACTTTCAGAAAATGAATTATATTAAAATTCATTTTTTAAAATAAAAACATTTTTGAATGGTTAAAGCCCTTCATTTGCCATAAATTTTATTTGATTTGACTTCTTGTTCTGAGGTATTACTAATACTCAAGATATAAAATATCAAAATAATTGTAAATGAATGTCAATAAACACTGTACTTTATATCCTAGAAATGATTACACAATACATTGCACATGAACACTAGGCATATGTAATATCTTTCTTTTACAGAGTATGTTGATATGCATATCATATAATTCTATAAATTTTGTATAAGTTGAATAATGTTTCTATATCTCTAAAACTTACATATCTAAACCCAGTAAACATACAGATTTTTTTTAAAAAAATGCATATAGTATAGCATAATTGCAACTTTTTGCTTAAGAATGCCTTTTCATATTTAAATATATATTACCATTTCATATTATTAATTATTCTATATAAAGTGTCTTATATAAATTTGATTACATTATTAATCACATCATCATCTTTATCAATTTTCCATCTCTCACCAAATAAGATAAACTTTCCAAGTTCCTCTCTTTCTTGCTTCATCCTTAAAATATTCCTAATTCTCTTCTTTAAAAAACTCAAAGGCATTAATACTGGTGTTCAAATCATAGTTAGCATCTAGAGGAGGGGCAGAATACAATTATGCCTAAGTGCAAGTTATGATAATTGCTAGTTCTTTATATAAAAAAAATTAAAAGTTATACAGAAAGCATTAATTAGTAAAATAGAAGTTCACAGAAAACAGAATCAAAAACATTATAAGTTAAAAGAAATTATTATAATACGAAGCTTCACCTCAAGAAATAATATACCATATTACTTCAAATATAAGTCATTTCTGAATTTAAGCTGCAATAGGATTCTAAGTTTGAAAAATTGGAAAAAAAAATCTAAAAATGATTTTATAATAAATACAGCATTAAAAAATAAATATATTTTTTTGACTTAACTAGAAACTAATATAACTTTTCTTTTGAATTCAGCATCATATATGGACCATTTTTTCATCATTAGTGAATATGAGTAATAAAAAAATTCAAAATTAAAATATATTCAGGTACAATGTGATTTTACATAGCTGTTACCAAGGCATGTGTAGAACATAAAATGAAGACATGATTGTTGGGGAGTGTGAGATTGGCAGAAGTAAGATATTAAAATATTCACTTTAAATTAGTATGGGTAAGAAAAAAACAATCAAAATTAAAATATGGCCAGATACAATGTGATTCTACATAGCTGTTATGAATCAGCAACTGGATTAACTCAGAAAGTGTGAATGGGGAATTATAAATAAACTGCTATCAACAATTATAATATGTGTATGCATAAAGTGTAAAGCAAATACATGATTGTTGGGAAATGCAACATCAGCAGAAATAAGATGTTAAAAATTTAGCTTTGAATTTAAGTCACACCCTAATTTTACATCTTCAAAATTTGAATAAAAAGTGCAGTTTGAATTCATAGAAATACAGTATTAAATAAATTGCATATATGTAAATAATATTAATAAAAGGGAAAAAGAAATTATATGCTTGTTTTTGTTTATGTTAAAAGATTTTTAATTCATTACTTTTTCCTTCTATATTTTCCACATTTTCTTCTAACATATGTGTAATTCCCTCATTTCAAAATTCATTCATTTCCATTTGCTATTCATCCTCATAATTTTTCTAATAAAAATCAATTCCATTCACATTACTACTTTGCAGAACTTAACTTTTTTCTTGAGGTGACCAAGTTCTATAATCTCTCCACAGAAACTATGCAGCAAATATCTGCAAATGAAATCAATTGCCTTCATTTGGAAAAATAAATTCCATTTTTTGATGAACTCTTAACTAACAAAAGAGAACACAATACAATTTTATTCTATCCAAATCACATCACTGAAACTTGTCAATTGTTTTCTCTCTCTATTCTAAACAATACATTTAACATATCCTTTCTTATATAAAATTTTAAAAAACCATAAAATAATATTCTATTCTTTTTAAAAGCCTGTTTAGCCATTTTAATTCTCACTTTAATTTTTTATTACTACTTCCATCATCAGATAATAAATTACTTAAATATTTAAAAGTTTTAATTTATTTTAGAAATTTCTATGTGATGCGATTCACTATGGCTTCTCCTTTCTCAGAGTCAAGAATCTCTCAGTCACTATGCGCAGAGAAACCTGTTAGTGATCTTATCTTCCATTTCCATTTCCCACTCTAAGTTTTTACCATATTCTTCTCTATCCTACTCCATTTCATTTTCACAGTATTATTTTTGTCCACTCTACAGCCTTTATATCTAAATCATCCTTATCTTTTTCAAAACGCAGCATGAAAACCAAGATCAACCTTCTCTATAATGCAATGCTTACTATTTAATTACTACACACTATTTTCATTGCCTTAAAAGAAATTTTTTTAGCAACTTTTTGCTTGCTTGAATGGTTATTAACTTGAGAATGTTAGCCAATTTAATTAAATACATTGATAGCATTTTAAAGTAAAAAGTGAACTTAAATGTTGAAATGTAATATAGATTCCAGTCCACCACTATTACTGCAATTAAACTAGCTATGTAGAGAGTTGTTACTTTATCAAATTTATTGTATAGAGGTGAGATTTGTACTTTTTAATATAAAGAAAATAACATTTAATTTAAGAGTATGGCATCAGCATGGGATTTGGGTTTTCATCATCAGATTTTCAATGATATGTATGGTTGAAAACTTGGAGTGGCTTGAAGCCTATCCATTAAAGTATAAAGAGTTGCTATTTTAATATAAACTGAGCACTGATTATATATATGTGTGGGAGATGATAATCTGGACCAGTTGATGAGTGCTGGTTTAGCACAAAATACGATTATTTATCTTTTCTACATGTATGTGGGTCATGTGTATCAGTTGCATGAAATAGTGTGGAAATGAGTTCAAATTCCTAAACTTATATTAGGATCCTAAGATTAATCAAATATGCTTGATGTGATACTGTAGAAATTTACTATTGTAAAATCATATCTTTATTGGATTAGATATTGAAACAAATGAAGAATATATGATTTCATAAAAAAATATTTTAAGAACTTGAACATAAATGTTTGCAAACCTCATTTACATTATAAACACTATCTCAAAGACCTTGTAAAAAATATAATAGTGAATGCTTTAATTGGAAATATATGGCTAAGAATTACTATTTGTCAATCTGTTAAAGTCTTTCAGAAAGAAGTTGTTTTTTTTTTTTCAGAAGTATTAAAAGATATCAATACAAAATTTTAAATAAACAGAATAAAGAACCAGTATGGTCTATATGGGCAAATTTAGGGTTGGTTTGAATAAACATTAAAAAATTCATTTCTAATGTAATATGTGCTTGTCTTTCTATCCCACCCCCCTTCTAGAGCTGAAATGACTTGTTTGTGATGATGCTAATGTCTTTTATTTCTATTTATTTTCATCCCACAACTTTTTACTAACTTTTGTTAAGTTTATCCTCACTTATCATAAATATTGCTCATCAGTTCAAATGTGAGCATCAAAACTCTTTTGCACAATATTAATTTTACAACTATCAAATTAATACTCATTTATTTATAATTCATCTAATCTGAAAAATATAAATATTTTAATAAAATTTTCTCTTCCTCTAATCTATATTTTGCCTTTCAACCCCAAATTCATAACAAACATTTCTTTTATTTACCATTGCAAAAACTCTTATCACTGCATTTGCAGTTCTTGTTATTTTGACTTTTTAAAATACAAACTGCTTTATTACTAAAAATACGAGCAGTTCCACATTTATATAAACCTGATATTCATAAAAAGATATGGTATACCAATTACACATTCAACAGTAATTGTCTGTGGGAAAAAGAAGAAAAATATTCATTAACAGATAAACTCATTTTACTTCCTTTTCATGTCATTCAAACTTCAACAGTTCATTTAAAATATGAAAAAGATAAAGGGAGATGATTTTCTTTCATGCATTGTAGAAAATTGTTTTGGTCTGTTCATGATACTCTTCAAATTTGATTGATAAAATTCAACCTAGCTGTACAAGATAAATGACAGATTACTTTTAATCATTATCAGCAAAGTTTTTCTTAATGTTTAAGCCTTTTACAGTTATTGCATAATAAATCAATGCTAATATATTGTAAATACTAAACTTTAAGATGTAATTAAAAGGGATTTGAACACAGACTTTTAAGCTTCCTTCAGCTATCCTCTCCATCTTATATAACCAATACACATAACCACACACATGTGAATAGGAGAAATAATCTCCAATATATGTATTTTATGCTGAACCAGCACTCATCAGTTGATCCAGATCATCATCTCCCACAAGATGGAGAGAATAGCTGAAGGAAGTTTATTTTATTTTGCAGTAATAACTTTGATCTTGCAAATGATCTTAATGCCCCTGCACATGATTGTTGCTACTTATTCTTTGCTGTTATTTCCATTTTTATACATTCTAATGATTATAATCTAATGTATGATGTATTTTAGTTTTGTCTACTGTTTCTAGATGCCAACTTTAATCAGGAAGAAAAAAGATTTTTGAAATGCCAAGCATAAAAGTTCATTTTAGTGATCATTTTTAAATGTTATATCAGTATGGAGAGCAAACTAAATTTTTTTCCCAAGTTTCTTTTTTCCTTTTTAGATGTCGAATATTAATCTTTAATAAATATATGGTCTTTATATATATTTTTAAATATACTTTTATTTTTATAAATATTAGATCATCTGGAAATAGGTGTTCAGTTTGTGATGCGCAAGAGGCATACAAGAGGGTGCAAAACCCCTTTCATTGTGGATAATAGCATCTATGATATTCAAGCAAAAGTAAGAAAGCAAATAGTAAAAAGAACATTATATAAAATTGAGAGACATGAAATATGTGGATTGATTACAGTATGGATGAATAATTATAAAACAAAATGTTTTTTTAAACTCGGTCTGCAGAATTTCTAATTATATATATAATTAATTAATTAAATTTCGAAGTTATTACAATTAAATATATAATTTCAATAATTGTGAAGCTTATTATTGAATATATAATAATGTGAAAAAAGGTAAATTATAAGTTCATTTAGCATTTTTCTCAAGAATAAGCGGTTGTAATTATAAAACGTAATAAACTAAATAAATTTTTGCCTTTTTGGATTTCTCCATCCAATCCATAAATTAATTTTAACCATGTTCCAATCATTACCCTTTCTTCCAACCCTCTGCTTTTCTTGTAGAGCACATCATGAATTAAACCGCGCTTATAATTTTTAATAAGCGGTATAAAATTTCACTGGCCCGTTTTTTTAAAACTCAACTGGACATATAATTTGCTTTTCTCTATAGAACAGTAAGTAAAAATTATTGATTATTTAGTATAATTTATTGTTATACATTTTAGTCCTACATGTCAAAAAAAAAAAATCAGATGCACAAAGTTATCATTTATTCATAAATGAAACAAGCATATTGAAAATAGGCAAATATTGTTAACAAGACTCTATAAACATAAGAAGCAGTTCATCTTATAGAGAGAAGAACCAATTGTTAAATGAATATTGCTATATATAAGATGTATTATGCTACAATTTAAACTTTTTAATCTGAAAAACAAATAGGATATAACGGAAGTTTTCAAAGAAAATATATTTATCCCATTTGAAAAGAAAAAATGCAGTTTTGGAGGAAAGGAAAATTTGAGAAAAGTTTCATCACAATGCTAATTGATTTTTAAAAAAGGTAACCTAAGTAAAGGAACAGTTTTAATTCATTGACAAGTTTATTTATTTCCCAGTGGATATTTTAGGCAGTTGTTGTTTAAAAAAAAAAGTTTCAGAAAGTTATTTAACAATAAAAAGATTATATATATTTTATGATCGTAAAGATTTGTAGATTTGTAATAAGTTAATTCTGTTTTAAATCCATTTTAAAAAAATATACTTTTTTTTTCATGTGTCATAGTATCGAACGGGAAGCGAACCCACTAACCCGGGATAACTGCTTGTAAAGCAGCTGTGCTGACCACTCGACCACCAACGCACAGTTTTGCCGTATAAACTAAATTGCAAGAGTAAACAAAATCTTATATAGGTGGAGTAAATGTATAAATTATTATTGAATAAATATATAATCTTGTATTGCTTATTCATATCTAACATGTATATGCATTTACTTAAAATATTATAATCTCTTAGCTGAAATACACAGGCTTATATATACCTGTCTATATATGTAATAGACAGGGTATGAGCACAGACTTTCACATGACCCACCACTCTCCACACCATCTCATAACCCTGACACACCCGAACACACATATGTCGAAAAGATAAATAATCACCAATATAGGTGTGACAATAATCTCGGCCTAAGGGTGGCCTTTGAGCGTTCCATCATCAGATTTTCAATTGGATGGACAATTGAAGAGCTGGAGTGTGGAGAACATTAAAGCCTGTCCATTAAAGTAGGAGGATTTGCTATCTTAATATATATCTGAGCACTTGTAGCATATATGTGTAGTGATGGTAATCTGGACCAACTGATGGTTGCTGGTTTAGCATGAAATACGTATATTGGTGATTATTTATCTTTTCGACATATGTGTGTTCGGGTGTGTCAGTGTTATGAGATGGTGTGGAGAGTGGTGGGTCATGTGAAAGTCTGTGCTCATACCCTGTCTATTATAATCTCTTAGATATTTATTTGTCAAATTAGCATTATCATATGCATTCATTTATTTTGTCTGATAATAACTTCTTATTTATTAATTTAATTTTCATGATAGTTATATTTATTCAAGAAATGGTCATATAATTAATTAAGTTTAGCTATTTATTTATAGTATTCTATATCTATTATAATCCACATATCTTGTGTCTATATACCATTCATCAGTGTGTGTAAATTTTATAGGATGCTTTTTGAAAACTGTATAAATAGCTCCCATTTAGAATCATGATCATTATAAAAATTCTGTAGTATTAGCATTACATTATTGATTGACAGAGAATGTTTTAATGGTTATAAATAAATAAAGTTAACTGGTATACTTAATATTTGTTGATGATTATCTTGCTTTATATAATTATCTCTTTATAATATTAACTTCTTATAAACTAGCTACTTAGATAAATCATTGTATTTAGTTCACTTATTTTATTTCATTCAATTCACACTTTCCCAGCAAAATTATTTTGAAAGATATTTTCAATAATGAATATGCTGATGCCCCCCCCCCCATTAGACACACTTTTTAAGCTGAAAGCTATGTAGATGAAAAATTAATTCATCAATGTAAAGGCATAATGTAATATGTTTAATTGTCTGTAGATAAACTAGTAACAACTCAACCATACAAAAAAAAAAAATAATAATAGTGTTATCTTATTTTTAATCCTTATCAATATATAACTTCATTTTCAAATTTATTTGCTAAGCACAGAGATCATATATAATTAAAGAGAAATAATTTCTACCTTTAATATTTGCATTGTATTGATCTTATAATACATCAAGGATGTCATTTTGAGTTTTGAGAATATTCTTAAGCTCAAACCCAAGATGGAGACTTTTAAAAAAATAAAAGTGGTGTCTTATCTTTAAACTACATTCTAATTATATAGGTCAATCTGCAGTGTCTTATTTTGAGAGTGTGAAGGAAGATATTTCTCTAGTTACTTTTACATCCATTATTTTCTTTCACATATTAATGTTTGTGAAAATTTTCAATTTACTGAGTGTTAATATTATGAATTCATAGAAACTATGTGATATTCAAATTTATTTTCTAAGCACAGAGATCAAATGTAATTAAAGAGAAAGGATTTCCATCTTTAACATATGCACTGTTCTGAACTTATAATAGCATAATGATGTCATGTTGAGTACTGAAGATTCTCTCAAACTCAAACACAAGATAGAGACTTTTGAAAAAATAAGAGTGCAGTGTTTTATCTTTAAACTTACATTCTAATTATATAGGCTTATCTGAAGCATCATAGTTTGGAAGTGTGAAGATGTTTCTCTATTCACTTTTACATCCATTTTCCTTCACATAATAACATTCATGAAAATTTTCAATTTATTAATTTTTTTTGCACTCATTAGCAATAGGATAAATGTTATTAATTATAAAATTATTAATTACAGGGTATTTAATACTAAAATGTGATATTTCAAAAAATATAACTTATTAAAAGATGGTAATGTTCTATGATCTTTTAGAGACATATTTTAATACATTCCATTATTAATCAACTGACTGAAATATCTAAAAAAAATGAACAATTTTTTTTATACACAAAAAAATTATGCTGGAATAGATAATAACAGATAGAGGTGAAGCACTGAAAATATAAGAATAGAATTGGGGTTTTTAAGAATAATAGACATTCTTTAGAAATATTATTTTTGGAAGTACCAATTGGAGGATATAAATTTAATGAAAGATGAATGGAAAATTGTGATGAAACACTGATGCTCATTGTCACTTTTGTTATTTATTTTGTCTCTTAAAAAATTGAACATTATAATATAACATTTAAAAAAAGAAGTCGGATTTTTAGATTAAAAACCAAGTGAATACATAATATGGTGGCTCTATTTTTTACCAAGGATATGCATTATAATAGCACTGCTATAACTTTCAGCTTTTGTTCATTAATTTGAAATTATCTATAATGTTAATTTATGATAGAAGTCATTACTAAAATTATTAATTAAAAATAATCTGAAGATGTCAGTATCAGACAGATCTCATGCAAATATAATTTTAAATTTGCATATAAAAGCAATCTGAAATGCCTTATTTGGATTTCAAGCAATTACAGTGCCAGATTGGTAGATTGGTTGATCTAAAAGTAATTCTAAGTATGTTTTGTATTAGTATTTTAAAAAAAAAATTATAATTTTCAGTAATTTATTTGCATATTTAAGCTTATTTATGCACATGCAATATATTTGCATATTTGTTACAGTAAACTGGAAATGGTTTTTACTGGTTAATATGAATAGTTTCATAAATACTAATAAAGAAATTTCTTGTAAAATTTTAATAAGTAATAAATTTAAATTTTTAATTTTAAGACATATTTTCATCCTCTTACAATGTCGCAACTAAAATTTGTATCTATTTTAAAAATGGAATTCAAATAATATATTTTATTCTACAATTTTTATGGATAGACAAAAGTTATAGTCCAATAATGAAAAGCACTATTGTTATAGTTAAGAACTCCATTTAATACTTTATTTTACTATTTTGCAAAATTCAAATATTATTTTTTAGAATGGCTCTCATTTGAAAACTTACACTTGTAATAAATAATATAAAGATTACTAATGTATAATATAGAAAATAAAGGTTTAATTGTAAAAATAAAATGTTGTAAATGTGGATGAAGTGTTTGCCAGTAGAATTTTTCAAGCAAGAGATGGAAGAGGCGGAACTTTAATAGATTAAAAGATGTGAAGCTGCTATCAGAGAAATGGGTGAAAATGGAAAAAAATATATAAAAATTAAATTCAATTAAGAAAAATACATTAGTAATTAATGAGATGGAAAGTAGAAAGTATTTCTTTTGAAAAGTAAGTACACCTTTGTCCCTAACAAGAATATCAATTGGCTCCCCAAAATACATCATAAATCAAAAATCTTATATTAAAAATAATAAATTATAATGAAGCCATGATATACACTATATTTTATTATAAGCCCCCTTTCTGGTATGCACCATTATTTTAAATCATATATAGTATTTAGTCACATTTTGTTGATAAAATTTGATTAGAATAGAATGCATATTACAAATGTAAAGTACTTTTCAACATACACAAATAACACAAATATTTTTTGTATGTATAGTATATGTAATCTTGTGGAAAGAAATTACTCTTCAGACATGCACTATTATATGATATTAAATTTACATGCACTCACCCATTAATAAGTATTTTAAAGGCATATATAAGAATACATAAGAATTAGTTCTAAGCATAAATGATATACTTATGCTTTTAAAACATTTATTGAAGGGTGAGTTCATGTAGATAGATAGTTAGCCAGATAGATAGATAAATAGACAAATAAATCAATATAAATATATTGATAGGTAGATAAATAAATAGATAGATAGATGAATGGCACTAATATAATAGTGCATGTCTGAACAGTAATTTCCTTTTACAATATTATACACATATATATATAACTAGTATAAACTAAATTTTTTAATAATAATAATATAATTATTAATAATAAATTGAGGGAACACATTTACATATATTTTTCATTCTCTGAAGAAAAATATATATATTTTTTTTTTTAAAGAATTTTTTTTTTTAAAAAATAAAGTAAAATTCAAGATGCTTGACTTTATTGCAATTAAATAGACTCTGTATGATTTTTTTTTCAATATTTTTTTTTTTTATAGAAACGTAACAGACTAGTTTTTATCAAGAAATTATGATATCTTTAATTGTTTTGATGTTTTTAAATCAGTATTAATTTTAAGTATGTTTTAAAATTTTGTAAAACTTTTAACATTACACTTAGAAAATATTTTATCATGCAAAATATTGCATATAAAATTTGAAAAGTATAATAAAGTAAAAGTAAAATGTATGTGCTTTCATCATAAACTGAAATTTTTTTATTAACAACATAATTGTTTACAGCACTTTGAAATGGAAAAATGGCTGCTGGCATAATTAAAAATTTATGTACAAATTTTATTTATTTTTTAAATGATCACATATAGCATAGAGAAATGGAAAATGGCTGTGTGAATATCACAAAATGTATTAAATTTGCATTATTTTAATGTTCTGTTTATTTATTTACATTTTTAGCATATAATTGAGTCATGTACTTTAATACAGCATTGTTTCACAGATTCACTATATAATGAGTTCCTGTGGGGAAAACAATTTGTTACATTAAATTCCAAATAGATAGAAACCCAATTAAAAAAAAATAAAGCTTGACATTGGAAAAAAAAAAGTTAATGAATAAACATTTTCCTAAATATAAAAATATTTAAGTAACTATATTTTTTTTTAAAAAAATTATAATTTCTTTATTGATGGTCTGACATTTTGTTTCTTATGTAGTTGAAAAATGATATATTTGGACTCACAATTTGTTTTAAGTTAAAATAAAGTTGCAGAACAAAAAAAATAACACAATCTATAATTTAAAATTTAATTTTGGTGCACTTATATTCTATTATTAAAGTTTTTTATTTTTGTAATATCTAATAATAAAACTTTGATTTTTTTTTGCATGCTGTTAATTTTATTATTATTATTAAAGCAACAGTTCACAAATTTATATTTGTAGAAATGCAGTCAAAATTAAACACAAATTAAATAAAGAAATGTATTCTATAATTGATTGCTGTATTTTAAATAATGTAAATGATTAAAACTTTTTTGTTTTTTGCTGATACTATATATTTTTTTATTATGTTTACAATAAATGTTGTCATTATTGTGAATATATGTTAGTAACAAATTGTAAAATTATCAAATTCAAATTAAGCAAAGAAATGATATTTTTAATTTACATTTAGTAAGCTTTGATCATATAAAGTTGATTATTAAATGCATAATGTATGAAATCATTTTTATTCTCTCTCTCTTTTTTATTCTTCAAAATAACTTACAATTTTATGATGACCCATTTCAAGCAAAATAAAGTTCATAAGAATTTTAATTTAAAATTGTTGGAGTAAAAATTTATTAATAATGCACTTTGTTATTATATGTAATCAAAATAGTTTTCTGATTATGTATTGTATTGAAAGATTGACATTTTTTGTTTTTATAATCATTAATGATAAAAATTTTCTTTATTTTTGATATGTTATAAATGAAAACTCTCATTGTCTTGCAAGAATACTGGGTAAAAATTAAGTAAGTATATTAATTGTATTTTAATTCTATAATCAAAACATGATATTGTATAATGAATAAATGCTGTGCCGTACATTTTTAGCATAAAGGTAGCTTTAATGAAGTCATTGTCTTACGATATCCTCAATCTTACAAAAAAGCCACCATTCAAAAAGCACAGATGTTTTAACATATAATTTGACATTTTTTTAAAAAAGATTGTTGTAAAGAATAATCAATTGTAAATGAAAATAGTGTACACAAATTTATGATAATTCTTACATTAAGAATCATCATAGTCTGAATAAAGATGGATAGGTATTTAAATATCTTTTAAATTATACAAATAGTTGAAAATTAGAACAGAGATAAAAAGAAAAACACTAGAATGAGATTAATTAATAGTCTGACATGTTTTTTATATGATAAATATAATTTATATAGAATATTTTAGAAAAGAGTGATCTTTAATATTTGGAATTGAGGCCCTTTGAATTATCCAGACATTTGCATTTTTAGACTTAAATCTAAAATATATATAATAGATGAGGCATTTCAAGAGAAAATTGAACAATATTCTTTTATGAACAATGGAAATTAAAATAAAATAAAAATGTTTGGAAAGCTATAATATATAATTCAAATTTGCATATATTTATTAATTTGCATAATGAAATCGTTTCTTTCTTCTTTATAACTTAAAGCTGAGTGCCCTTTCAGTGAAGTTCATCATAATTATACCTTCACTGAAAGTACACTCAGCTTTAGGTTATAAAAAAGAAAGAAACCACGTCATTATGCAAATTAATAAATATATGCAAATTTGAATTTCAAATATAAATGAAAGGAAAAATAAATTTTATGTCAAGCATTGGTGGCTGTATGGTCAGCACAGCTGCCTTACAAAAAGTTGTCCCAGGTTTGCGGGTTTGCTTCCCGTCCGATGCTTTGACATATGAAAAAAAAAGTATAATATATGATTGAAAATATATTAATAATAAGAATATATAAGTGCACTATGTGATGAAGATAACAATCATAGACATTAAAAAGATTTTACAATGTGCGAAAATGGTAGATGTAAAATTTATTTTTGTAAGTATTTATATAATAAATGGGATAAATGCTTTGAGAAAAGTATTGTAGATATATAATTATAAAATATGGAAAAACAGAATAAGTTAATTGTTTAGCAAAAAAAAATTAAGGTTATGAAAAATGAATATGAATAAAAAATAGCTGAATAAAAATATGAATGGATAAGGAATATCATTAGAAGGAACTTGTTAATATTTGGGGCAAAAAGTGGGGACTTAAAAAATAAGGAAAGAAAAACTATTGTTAATATGATAAGAGGCAGGATAAGAAACATTTCCTTTTTGTGGTGCAAAAAATTAAGTGCGCCAGGATAAATTGCATGAAAATTGAGAAAAATATAAAGTGAAGATAAAACAAGGTAGAGATTTTGGGGTCTTTATCTAAGTCTTTATGTCATGAATATGATATATGGGACAAAATATTGGAGTTAACAGATTTCATTAAAATAGAATTAAAAAAATAATGTGCCAAATTCTGAAAAAATGATTTGGTAATTGTAGATTGGAAAAAATCATCATCATCTTAATCTGTAATCCCCAAAAGTGTATACTAGCATTATGTAGAAAAACACCATTATTCTTCTCTATATTTTACAATTTTGGGACATATATAATATCTGTTGTATACTAGCATTATGTAGAAAAACATCATTATTTTTCTCCATATTTTACAATTTGGGGACATGTATAATATCTCTTGGAATTCATGGCCAATGTTTTGTCTAATCTGATTTGTGCCTCACATTGAAAAACATACCATGTGGATGATGAGAATCCACTTTTTTTTTCAATAACAAGTTTTTTGATAGGGAAGGGTCTTCTACTCATTATGTATCCAAAATATGTCATTATTCAATTCTTCATCATTAGTAATAGTCTCTTATCTAAAATAAACTTTTCAGTTTGTGGACAGTATAGACAATTAGAAAATATTCAGTCATAGCATTACCACAACTCAAATATATCCATCTTTCTTCTATTTTTAGAAGCCTAAATGGCAAATAAAAAAGTTACATTATTGAACAATTTTAATTTGTTTGCTTTTGAAATATTTTGATCTTTCCATATTTTTAGATTGTTTTGTCACTGCTGTTCTTCTAACACAAATTCTTTCATGGATTTCCTAATCATGTTTACCATTCTTGATTATAGTTGGATCCAGGAATTTTTGGTTTTAAGAATTTCTTTCAAGACCATATCATTTACTTTCAACTAATAGTTTTAGTCATGATATTTGTTGACTTCTGTCAGCAGTCAGGGTCAAAATATTATCAGTATTACTCATATTATTTATATATCTTCTACCTGCTGTTATCCCATAATTTCAATCTTCAAGAATGCTTATAGACCATAAAACATATAAATATTTCAATAATAGGTTCTCTATATTTTCTCAATTATCTGATAAACAATATTTGTTGTTGTATGTTTTTTCCAGGCATGCTTAATATTTGTAGATCAGTGCCTTTAGATGCTTATTAAATGTGTTAAGTATTATAATACTATATCTGAAATTAAGGCCATTGTTTCATATTATACAATCATTTGTCTTTTCTATAAAGTAGATGAAAAATTGAGTAAAATTGTCTCTGGGCCATGTTCTGGCTATTTAACTTTTCATCTGTTTCTAAATCTTTTATATTGCCCTAAAAGCTTTTCTGCTTTTTAAACTTTTTTTATAACTTTATATATTTCTGATATAAGAACATCTGATTGTAGATCAACTTAATAGTAAAGATGGCAACAATATTCTTTCTACATTTCAGCTATTTGAATTGGGTTTGCTACAATGTTCTAATTTATTCATGAGAGAAATATCTACTTAATTGTATAATTCTGACTTATTGCTAAGAGTATGCTGCTTTCATTCTTGACAAATTTTTATATAGGTTTTATCTTTCCAACTAGTATGTTTAATTTTAACATTTTTTTTTTTTTGCATTCACTCAGCTTTTCATTTTATATTGTCATATGATAAAAATATTTCTACCAATTCTCAATCAAATCAAGTATGTTTCAAACATCCAATATTTATGTTTTATGAAAAATTACTTTGTATGTATTGATCTCAAATGCTTCTAAGATTCATTTTTTAAATATCAACCCATCCTTTTTTATTGGATGTTATCCAAATGAAGAAGCAATGAAATGTATTTATTAATATAAACTTCATTTCAGAAACAGACTATATAAGTCATTTTCCTTTTCTGTTTCTTTAGACAATTTTGTTTTTTACCACATGATTTTGAAAATGATCATATGTCTTCAAATCTTCCACTTTCCCATTAAAGTTTCATTAGAATGATTATTTGTTTTGCCTTTAAGTTCTTAAACCAATGTTCAATTCTGGAATACATTTTTTTTTTCATTTCAGGATCTTTACATTGCATGGAAAGTCTACAAAGTTTTGTTAAAAGTGTGATAGTATTTGATCATTCATTGGATTAGGCTTCAATAAAGTGAGCAAATTTTTCACAATTCACGTCATACCATTTTGACCAATTGAAAGCCAGTGTAAAAAATAATTATATGATTAGTTATCATGAAGTGGAATCTTCTCGGTCAATGTTTTTATGATACTCTGCAAAAAAGAATATTTTGTTTAATTAATTTTATTTCAATGATATGAAGTTTAGCTATTTGTAATACTCCTCTTATCTATAGTTTTAGTGGCTCTAATCAGTTGTTTTGCCTCTAAAACAAATAATTGCTTTGATTTAAGTTTGGAGTTTCCTTTTAGATAGATTACCTTCACTGCAGCTAATGAGATCCATCTTCTTTCAATACTATGGCACGAATTATTTTTTATTATGCATAAGAGAACCTGGTGTTCACATGGGATAGAACAATCGATCCTGAAGTAGAAACATTCTCCGGAGAATTTTGAGGGGTAACATTCTCCAGAATATTTTGAGGGAGTTACCATCTATTGCCAAAATAAAAAAGTAATGAGAGGGGGATGATGTTTTTACAGTGGCATAAAACATTTTTCAGAAATGGAAAATGTTAACTTCATTTAAAAAAGTTCTTGGTTGCATAACCTAGACACAGACAATCTGATTTGTCTAAGAAAAAATCAGTTTATATTTTGTCACATATTAAACATTTGAATATTTTAATATAATATGAGGTTAACAAAATGTATATCTAAACAGAATACAGTGTATAACATATGTATAATAATAAATATATGCAAATGTAACACTCTCCACATTTTTTACAATATTATAAGCTCCTGGAAGCTCAGAGGGATATTAAATAATAGCAGTCATTATTAATTTAATATTTACTGAATAAACATTTACAATGTGCTTTATAGGTTATGTTAAATGTTTTAGTTCTATAAAATATTTTTATAATCAACAAATAAAAATCAAGCAATTAAAATTAATCTTTTAATTCGCTTTCTTGTGGTAATATTTATACCAATTTTTAAAAAACATTTGGAGATTAAACTGGTTTAAATAAGACCACAGTAAAGAATTCGTGAGCTAATACTTTTTGCTTGAAAACTCAATGAGCGTTTCTGGTGTCCATCTGTCGTTTGGATTTGTGAACAACTAATAATTTGAATATTTATTTATTTTTGTTAAAATTTATTTTTTAAAAAATTATTCTTTGGCATAAATTCTTACTATTTTATGAAAATAATATAATAAAAACATACATATTTAAAAAAGTTTAATGATTAAAATATTTTTCCACTTTTTTTTTGTAATTTTGTAAAAAAAAAAAAAACATTTGATAGTTAATGTAGAATAGGTAAAACACTATATTAAATAGCTCACTATAGAGTGGAGATATATCCAACAGCCACTCATACAGAAACATGTAAAAAAAACAATACTCATTAGACTGACCAATTTTCATGTCAGAGTTTGAGCAGTTTTCCATCCTTAACTTCTATCCAAAAGAAAAAAAAGATATCCAATTTTTAATGAATATAATACAGTTAGATGGACTGGCTTAGCTACCTGAAAAAAAAAAAATCCAAACCTGTTAAAACAGTTTTCAAGATTACTCAGTCCAAATTCAAACTAGATTATGGAATTGTAGGTGAATAGACTATCATTATCTCAAAGAGTTTATTTTGTAGCTCAAATTGACAGGCTTAAAAAAATAAAAATGAAATAACACACTCCATTAATATTTGTATTAATTTATTTACTGCATTATAGAAAAACAACATTAATGTAAAAAAAATACATATTTTGTTAAACCTGCACTTTATTAATAATTCCACAGTTATATTTTAAAATTATTATTTAGCAATTAGAACAAATTATACTATATCACCTAAAAATTTCCATGTAAATTCAAATTTTTTAAAACCATCAATACATCACATGATCACTATTTCATATGCCTGCATATGCTTTTAATAAGAGTACCAAATTTTCCATACAGTAATGCCGCAAGTTAGAAACTAGTCTGAGATGTTGGATGAGTAGGCACTAGATAGTGATTTTATGCACAAACCTTCCTGCATCCATTGATTATAAAGGCTTGATCATATGATGTATTGATGGTTTTATATCTATCTTGCCCCTAGGATAATGGTGACTGTAGTTTTTGAAAAACCAAAGACACCAAAATGTATAGATGCTGAACTGAGTTCAGATCTATATGACTATACAAGCAAATGAGTTTGGGTTGAAAACATTATGATGTTTTCATTTTGGACTCCTAGCTTTATAGTTAATCAAATAGGTAAAAGGTGGTTTCTGGAGAGTTGCATTAGATCCTAAAGTCTAGGTGCAGTGCTCTCAAATTCAAGGCTCCTCACTGATGCTTGGTGGCACTAATGTATGGAGAGTTTGGTACTCTTATTATTCAAATTTTTTACTTGGTATACAATTTCCCAAATAATAGATTGGATCAGAAGAGCCTCATGATGCAATAGTTTGGGTTGAGTAAACTTGAAAATTATTTTCAACAGAACTGGAATTTTTTTCTAGTAGTTGACACATAGTCAACCCATTTAACTATCTAAACATTGGTTGGAAATTAGATATCTCATTATTTTAGCTAGAAAAGTTAAACAAAGATAGATTAACTACTCAAACCTTCAGCAAATAGAAATTGGAAAAATTAGTGAATATTATAGTTGTTAGAAAGATCTTCATCTTGCAGTTGGTTATTTAAAAGAGTGTTTACTGATATTATATTAGTATATTCAGAAATTAATATCTGATGTCATTTTATTATATATTTTAGTAGGAATTCAATTGCAATGTCAATAATAACAAAAAGTTGACAATATTCCTGCAATTGCATCTATATGAATATTTAACTTTCTAAAATATCTTCTGATAATCTATACCTTTCTTTTTTTTTAATAAATTAAATATTATAAAAAGTTAACTAAAATCAGTGAAGTACATATTAACTTCCTCCTTTTATATATATACCAACAATAATTCTTTGTACTCCAGTTACATTTCTTGTTTCTTTAACTTTTCTGGGTTTAAATAGCTTCCTTGACAAAAACATAAATATATTAGAAATAAATTTATCCAAGTTACTTAATATTTTTATTGCATGTCAATTTGTGAAATTAAGCTTCCTAAGAATTAAAGACCTAAATTAAAACAGGCAAAACTCTCTATAGTATTGCCACTCAATGCAAACCAGAGTAATCAATGGATTCCAGAAGGCTTGTGCATAAATTTCCCAACTAGGGCCTACTCATCCAATATCCCCACACTAGTTTTTGGCTTGTGGACTTCATCAGTGAGAAGCCTTGAATCTGAAAGCACTGCACCTAGATCTTAGGATCTAATGGTAATCGTGATGTTTATTGAATTAAAGATCTATGAATAACAGGACAAATATGTTTCTTACAGTGTTTGAATGTCATATGATATACCAAGAAATAAACTTTTTGATTATTTTTGAGTGAAATTTTTTTTACATTGCACAGCAAAGTAAAACTGTTAAAGGAAATTTAATGATCACTTCCTCAAGTTATCAGCCTTAATTTTCTGAACTGCTTCTTCATTGTAGCATTTAATAATTCATTTGAAAGCTTATTAATTCAAAGTACTTTTTTTTTCATTTTGATAATACTGTATAGTTAATTTTTTTATCTACAATCTTCTTATTCAACTACTATATTTATAGACATATTATTTCTATTATACAAATCGTAATATAGTCTTTTCCAATCTTATCAATGCATCAACTTTTTAAATAATAATTTATCACTCTTATCTTTATTTAATAAGTTCTATCCCTCTGACTCTATTTTTTCATATCAGCTATTGTATTTTGTATTTTAAATAAAAGTTATCTACTCTTTATTTTCTTGCATTTTCTTTTTAGTTTTATCTGTGTATATATCACCTCAGTATTTAGCATTCCATATATTTAACATATAAATATTATTCTCAATTTTACTGCTATATGATGCTTTCATTTTTTTCACAAATTACTGATTTCACTCTGCATTTTTTATGTTTTATTAGAATAATTTCCAATTTTAATTTGTGTTTACTTTATCAATTAATTAATCTTTTAATATTTACAATTATTTTTTTATCCAAACAAGATTTGATTTTTTAAAAATAATATTCTTTATGATTCATTTCTTTCTCTTTTTTTGCTTTGCTTTGGTTTATTTTTTAAAAAATAACTCAATTTTGCTGCCCTAAATTGTAATTTAAATCTATACTAATTTCAAGATGTGTGAAATTTTTAATACTTTTAAAAACTAACCGTGAATAAAAATAATAATTTAATTAAAATCTTTTAGTAGCTGAAACTTTCAAATTTCCTCTTGTGATTTTTGAATCATGCTTTCATTACTATTATATAATTTCTTTATAAATATGTATTAACATTTGTCATATCATTGCTCAACTCCTACAATTTTAACATCTTTCTCTATTTATCTCTCACCATTAATCTTATATAATTAATTTTGTATTTATTATTAATGCTTATATGAAATTATTTTACCATAATAATCAAAAGCTGACAAAAATACAATGATTAATCATTAATAAACTTATTATTTTCAAAAATGTAAGTTATAATACTCTTTTTTTTTTTTTTTCAAAATAATAATTATATCATTATATCCAAATAATACACTTCTATAGTTTTTTTATTTTATTTTTCACAATTCATTTTTGAGTGTCTTATAAAGTTTATGATATCTAGCATTTGCTTTCTCATATTTTACAATAATTTTTCCATATTCTGGCTTGTTTATTTATATATCTATTCTTATAAAATCCCCCCCTCCCAAAAAAAATTGAATTGCTTTAGATAGACTGTTTAACTGACACACTTAATTTTAAAATTATACATCCCCACTGGAGAAGTTTTCTATTTTTTTTCCCCCACAACTTCACTTGTATTTTTAAAATAATTTATACACCAAACAATTCAGTGAACTTTTACTTTTTACTTAATTTTTTCTAACTACTTACAAATTAAATTATGCAATCATTCAACAGCTTTTTGGTGAATTAAATACTTTTTCAAATGACTTTTCACATTTTTTTATTGTGTCTTATACCAAAACAACATCATTTACTGGTATTGCAATGCATTAAGAATTTAAATAAAAGTTATAAAAATTATATCTTACAATACTCAAAACAAAATGGATATTATTTAGTCTCCATGATCCTGATATGAGATTTAAAGTTGAGAGAAAAGACAGAAATTTTACACATAGTGGAAAACATCTTAGATAAATTCAAAATTTACTTAGAGGACAATCAAGAGATAAATGATGTAGTCATTCCAATAGTGATTGGTAAATAGGTATTAAACTGTTTTTTTTTTTTCATTTCATTATGCATCTAAGCTCATTAAGTTAAATTTTTACATCTTATAACTTTAAACATTATATTGTCATTAGCCTAGCAATAATTTTTTTAAAACTAATTTAATTCTTTTTTATAACTTAGTTATAAGCTGAGATGTATGATTTATATTTGCCAAACTGAAATATTATATAGTCTTTTTGGTACATAATATCTATACTGCTTAGAACTGATATCCATTTTTACACAATGAACCTAGATGGCAGTGAAATCAATTCATGAATTTTGATTAACTGATCTGATTATAAATATATAAGTACCGTTTATGTTTTTTTTAGAATAAATTAGCAGAATCATGAAAAATAAAATAACAGTTTGGATAAAGAATATAATTATTTATCATCTACTCTTAAAAAGTATAATCATCAAAAATATATTGTATCAGAATGAATTATTAACTAAAGTTAAAGCCATTAAATGAATATATTTATTTATTGTGTAGTCAGTTGTTAGACACGTAAATAATATTCAAGCACCAAGATAGCCAATAAGAGATCAAGCCATCTCTCTGAAGAGATCAAACCATCTCTATATCTTAGATAATAAATTTGTAATGCCTCTCATCTTCAAATATACATAAATACATAACAAAACCATTAGTGGAAATCTTATATTGTTTTAAAAAAAAAATGTATTTTTAATGTATAAAGCAAAATAATAATAATAATAATTTGCAGGTCTTCAGTTTTGGCATAATTAAAAATAAATATATCCTAGTCCCTACCTGAATTAATTATTAAACATAAAATTCAGCCCATGACAATTTTATACAATTGGCCAGACTAAGATTCTTTTAAATTTTCATCTATTAGATTGCTCAACAGGAAAATCATTTGTATTAATGAGTTAAATGACTCAGGGCACTCAAGTTAACTTAAAAGCTAGAGTTCATCCATTTGGTCTAACATTCTACAACGATTAGATTATTACAATTATTTAATGAATTACAAATATGTTTTTTAATTTTAAGAGAATATTTCATTTAACGGAATTTTGATAATTTTTTATAGACTATAAAGAAACGATAAATGATTTAATTAGAAATTTATCATTTACCTATGCACCCAAGCTAATATATTTTTAACGCAAATCAGCTATGGCGACGCATTTGTCTAATGATTTCATTACGAGCTCAGTAATTACAGTACTATATTAATAATGTTTTATTTTTTAAATTCACACCAATAATCATTTTTAAAAAAAGCATTTTAGAAAGAAATTTCTGAATGCTGTTTTCGGAATGAAAAGTATAATCTAAATTATTTTATTTTCTATTTGTACACCACTTCAACAATGATAAATATTTAATTAAATCTTAATAAAAATATATAGTTGCTATAGTGATTAAAGATAAATATATGTTGTATTATTGTAAATTAAAAAATTGAAATGGTTTAAAGAAATATTCAGATGACTTTTCTATATACTTTTGAAGCTGAATAAAATACAGTTCTTAGAAATTCATCTAGATGTTTGTGTTTCATACATGTTTATTAGTGTAGTTTCAGATACACTTCTCATTTCAAAAAGATCAGTGTTATATTCTAAAGTACACAGAAACAAAAAAGAAGTATGATTTTTCTAACTTAAATGTAATCCGTATTTGATAACATTAATCCATTTCATTTTTTTAAATTCCCAAACTATTTTTTTTTAATGACAGATAGTTAATAATTGTATAAGCAGATTCCTAAATTAATTTCTGGCTGCAAACCTTTCTCAGAAGAAATCAATGCCAATAAACATCACATGATCACCATTTTTTATGCTTGCTCTCAACTGTTATTAAAATAGGCAAAACTCTCTTCACCTATTGCCACTCACTGCAAGCCAGCGTAATCAATGGATGACAGAAGGCTTGTACATAAAATCCCCATCTAGTGCCTATTGTTTAGATTTTAAGATCTAGGTGCAGTGCCTTCTGGCATCCATTGATTACTCTGGCTTGCACTGAGTGGCACTACTGTATGGAGAGTTTTGCCTGTTTTAAGAAATCAGTGCATGGTATGTTACCAACCAAATAGAATATTTTACTCATATTATGCTATTCATGTTAATGGATTTTCAAATACTAAAGTTTTAGATCTGTTTACCCATTAGGCACAACAGTAAGTCAGTAGCTGTATAATTTAATCATGTCAATTATAATACAAATGTAAGCTCTTTTGCCATTTTTTTTTTTTTTTTGTAAAAAAAAAGTGATTTATATTCAAAAATTAAGTATCATTATGTTCATTAATTTATTTCATCAAGCAAAATTAATAAATAGAAAGTAGATGGTGAAACTAACAGATTTCCAATCTTCAGAGCTATTATTAGCCTTACCACTAGATAATTATTGCACCATTTACCATACTTTTATGTACAGGTCAAAAGTATTTTTAAAGAGCTAATAAAATATACTTTCTAAAATAGTGGCAGACATATAAATTGTGAAACAAGTGTGTTCAAGTTAAAATCTTATACTTGACAATATTAAAGTAACAGCTTGAATTATATTGTATAAAATTAATATAAAATCAAACCAAGAAACATATAAATAAATAAACATTAATGACTATACTTTATGGAGTAATATTTTATTTTGTTAAAACCTATATGATTTCAGAATATACTATCATATTCTTAACTTAAATTCTCAGAAACCATATTGATTTCGGTGTGTCTTACAAATGACATGGGCAACTTGTGACCGTTATGATTTTACTGAATGGCAAGCTTAATTTATGAGTATCCCAGCATATACAAATTATCTTCCTCATACTTATTTTCTTTACAAATCTTGTTTTATTATATGAACCAAAAAAATTTAGATATCCATATAATTTTTTTGCATATTGAAAAAAGGAAGAGATATTCAAAATGACTGTAGAATATAGATAAATGTAGGTGGAGCAATCTTATGAGATATAACCATAAATGTGGGAAGGGGAATGTATATAATTAAAGCAAAATTTGTAAAAAAAAAAAAAGTATGTAAAAGATAATTTATATACTGGAATTAATGAGCCAATTTTGGAAAAAAATAAAATATTTATTTATTGGCTTATCTAATTTTATCTGCATAATAACCATTTATTAAAATTTTGTAGGTTTAATTTTCTCACTATTCACTCACACATTTTCTGAAATATATATATATTATTTTTTGTTATATAAAACTCATATAAATTTTATTTAAAATTGATTTATTTTTATATATTTTTATACTAATTACAAATAGAAGAAAAAGCGAATAACTGAATAATAATAATAATAATAATAATTATTATTATTAATTCCAATTTATAAGCAATAATTCACCAAAGCTCACTTTTTAAAACAGATAGTTCATATCTGCTGTAAGTGATAAAATCTCTGGTAACCATTTGTTAAAAGCTTGATATGAATAAATAAGATGGGTATAATGCAAAAACAGGGTTTTTTTACTAAGAAAAGTCAAAAAATAAAAACTAACCAGGAGATGTGTTTGATAGCACTTTCTATTATTCTCTAATTATGTTAAATATATATATACAGTATAATTATTAAGTACTATCAAGTACAAAAAGAGTTACTTACATATATAATTTCAATTCACTAAACATTTTTAATGTCCGCAATCGAAAAGAATTTTATTATTTTTCTTATATGGAATATTTACTTCTTAGATATATATATATAGTATATTTATAAATTTGTGATGATAATAATAATAAAAGTAAATGTTAATCTAAGAATGAATTATACTATAATCAAATTTTATTAGATTTAAAAAATATTTTTAAAAAACGAATATTTCTAAGTTATTTTTGAATAATTTTGTAAGCTCACCTCCTCTCTCTTTCAGAAATGCTAATAGTTTTCTAGTTTCCAATTAACACATTTTTTTAATTACTATTAACAATTAAAAAAAAAGAAATATTTCAATGGTAAAAATTACTTCACATTTTTATATACTAAAACACAATGCATGAACAGTTGTTTTACAGGCATCATGTGACAATTGAACACTATGACATTTAGTTTTGATATGGAAATCTTTTGCTCTCATGTCTAACGTATTATTGTTGTTCTAAACGACACAAGCCAAAAAGAATTCTCAGACTGGCCAAATAAATGCACAATAGTTAATCAAATAGCCATTTTTTTTACAAAGTTATGTGATGTTTAAGCATTAAACTGATGGTTTAATCTTGTTAAATTAACAAGCTGAGTTTGACTTTTTTGATCTAAGTACCAATTTAAAAACCTTCAATTCTTGAGGCCATCACTCAATTCACTGATGTAAATTATGCAGGGTGTTTCATATTTAATTTTTATGTGGAAAAATGGTGCTTGGACTCTTAATATGTTCAAACTTAATTTTACTTCACTTGATAAGAACAATATTTTTTTAAAAAAAATTCTGTCAGTAATTATTTAAAAACTCATCAGAAGACTACTCTATTTATTGAGCAAACTATTCAGGTCTTCATAAGTAGTAATTTTAAAACATAATAAGTTCTAAATAATTTGTCTTATTAAAGCGATCATCTATACAGTAATGATACAAAAACTACCTCATTTGTTAAATTGTAAAATCTTATTGCCATTTTATAAGTCCTGCTAATCTGATAATTTTCAAGATTTAATTTTAAAACATAGTAGAATCTCTTTAAGATCTCAATGGAGATGAAAGCCGGTTTGATAAACATTTCATTATACTTATTAATAGTTGTTTATTTCAATCTTGTTTGATTGATTATTTATTTAATCTCTTTACTGTTTAAATTTAAAATATATAATCTGTTTTTGGATTCAAAAAATTACCATGAGTTTGAATTCCAATTATATTTTAGAAATAAATTAAATAAGTTATCAAATGATTTAAAAAATAAAATTAGAAAAAAAAATATTCAGAAACTCTGCAAAGAATATAAAATGTGTTTGAGTAGGTCCTATTATTTTTAATCACACGATATGTGTCTTAACAAATTTTTACTTTCAATACAAACAGAAGAAGTAGTTCAAAGTTTTATACATAAGTAAAAATTTCATTCACAAGTTTTCAAACATAAAATGCTAAAAATGATTAGTTCAGCTCTTAGTTGAACAAAGTCCTTGGAGCAATCAAATGAAATTGTTGTATACAATTTACCACATAAGTGGTTGAATATCATATGTCCTACTAAACCATTAACCTTTCTGAAATTTTTTGATATTGCTTTTTAAATAAATTATCAGTTCATTCTTAAAATAAACTTTTCAAGGTTACTATTAAACACATGGAAATGTCGATCCCATCTCATTCATTTACTCCCATTGTGTTTATGGAATTATATTCTGGATGCAATTTTTTTTTGTTGCCAGTAAATCATGAATTATGTGCCACTGAAGATGAAAATAAAATAGAAGACTGGAGCTCTTTGAGATCATACTATAGAATAATAGCAACCAGTATAGAAGTCTAGAAATGATCAATTGCATAAAAATCATAAAAAAAAATCATTACAGGTTGTAACTTTACCAATGATGTTTAAATAGATATTCCTGTTTGATTAGTAACTCTCAATTTTTTTCAGCTTTTCAATTTATTTAGTAAGAAAGCCATGTATAAGGTGACTTCCATGTTTTATGTCAAATTCCATTGTAACATTGTGAGAGTTGTGCCAACCAGCTGTGCTAGTAAATTTCAACATATTATTTTTTGACAAAGTGATTTTAAAATAGGACCTGGAAAACAAAAAAAATAGCAAATAAAGCTGCACAATAGTTCATATGGAACTTAGATATATATGGCACTTATATGTAATTAAATTGCTCCCATAATTTTATGACATTATACAACATTCAATAAAATATTTATAGGTGTTATTCATTAAGATCTCACACATATTCAATCAGACAAAAAGTTGAAATCTGAGTTGACTAAAAAAAAAGAATCTGAATTCTTTGCAGATAATCTGCAAAAATTTGAACTGACTGGCATTATATAATTCTAATAATGTGTTGGCAAATTATTTGCAGAAAAGGCAATAATATGATCAACTTAATTGCAAATAGTAATGAACATTGTTGTAACATGTATCATGGGTAACAGTGATCACAATAAATAGCGCTTGCACTAAAACTTTTTAAAGAGAAATTATGTGCCATAATTGTCCTATGGTCTAGTCACTGATTTGGTTCAGTAATAATACTTGTTTCCTGGAGTAAATTATGATAGATAAAGAAACATTATACTATCATTCTAGTCATCATATAATTCGATCAACTCCAAACTTTAAAATGCTATGTGGTCAATGGCAATCATGGCAAAGGAAGAAAACTCAGAATTATGTTGGCTCACCATTTTACTACTGATTTATTAAGAAGGTCAGATTGGAATGAGGTAACCCATCCATCCAATAGTGGTCAGAAAATGGATATCTAGCTCTTATTATTTAAAGAAAAAAGCTAGCACATTATCTAATTTATTGTAGACTGGAAAAAATATATAATTTTGATATGCTTTTCCTATAAATAATTGTAGCAATGTACCCTAACAGACACTAAACCTATAATCATTTTTATCATTACCCTTTTAAATGCTATCCTAAAGTATCTTGTGACTTTGACACTGTCTAGAAATGAGTATATTTTTCTATCTGATCTGGTATCTGTGTGTTTGCTCCAATCTTTGTGATGACTGCTAGTAGGGTTTTTCAAACTATTGTTGCCATTCTTATCTATATTGATTTTTTCTTAAATATGTTTATTTACTGATTAAAACTGTAAATGATGACTCCATTCATTGAAATGTATTGCAACTATACTAATTCCTTTGCAAAACTCATATCCTGTTTTCTTTGCATTTCTTACAATTCACATGTTAATAACCCCAAATATTATCTATAGGCTCATACTTGCCATTTTGTTTAAGGTTGATTTTTTTTTCTGAATAAAACAATTTTTATGTTGAACAATATATTAAACAATAGTGACATCTGTATTTGCTTTATCGTTCAAGTGGGGAGCATACAAAAGCTGTTGAATGGAACTGATAAGCAAAATATTGCTTTTTATTTAGTTATCTTTTTGTTTTATTGTACCATCTAATGATATTTGTGAATTCAATTTTTTTACTATCCAGCTTTATAGATTTGAAACTAATTTTCAAATTAATTTTTTTTTTATATCTGCTACAAGATGTACTATTTTGATCTTTGACACAAAATTGTATATCCGTAAATGACTTCTTAATTTATAATTTCTGAATTGTAGAAATAAAACATTCTTCTATATTATAATGAACTTTAAGGCTGTAGCCTCAAGCACATGCATATAAAATGTGATAATAGGAACCTCTACAGGTCTTAAACCACAAGCTTACTCTTTGGAAGAAAAGAGGGGAACCTGTAGAAGTCCCTACTATCACATTTTATATGCATGTGCTTGAGGCTACAGCCTTAATGAATATTACTTACATAATCAATGTGCGTTTAAATAAATTTATAATTATAATGAACTTTGTAAAAGTGCAATTAATAAATACAAAGTTGTCTGATAAAAAATAGTATTAAGTTGGATTATGTGCAAAATTCATAAATAGCAAAAAAAAAAAATTAATTACATAAGAAATAAGAATATAATACAAATATATAATTGTGAGGAATATGGGAAAAAAGAATTAATAATTTAATAACAAAAAAAGAATTAAAATTATGGAAAAATTAATTATAAAAAAAAGTTTGTAGATGAATAAAAAAAATATAACATGTGAAAGAATACATGATACCACTAGAGGGAGTTTATTGTAATTAGCTGAAAAGAGAGAAATTAGAATGTGAAAATTAAATAAAGATTTGGATTGTAGCTATGTTTGTATGCAGTTAAGAGGAATAATCTTCAACATTTATTTTTGGAGTGTAGGATACTGAGAAAAGATCATGATAAATGTAAAAAGAATAGGAAAAAATTTAAAAGTAAAAAAAGAGAAGCTGCTTATATATTTATAATAATAATAAAAAAAAATCAGAATTGGGCAATAGGATTAACAAAATTGTTGAATCAATGCTGTAAAATGATTCAGTAATAAAAAGAAAAAGACTTATGGTATATAATGATTTTTTTTATTTGAAAAAAGTAAATACTTAACTTGTCTAACGTTGTTTTTATATAAAACTTCTGATCTCGTTTAAAAGCCATTTTATATCACCTTATTGGTCTTGATTCAAGCAATTGGAATCTCCTGCTGAAATTACCAATAATTTAAATTTTTATTAAAAATTTTTTTTACAGACTTGAAAGTGATATTAAGACAAAAACTCATGGAATGTTTTGTTTGGAGCATAATTTTATACTATGAATTAACTTGGATGATTATGGAAGAAATATAAAGAGTTTTTTTTTTTTTTGAAAAAAAAATTAAATTAGATAGATAAATTTAATAAATATAAATGTGTTAAAAACTATACATATATTCAATGAAATATAAAAGCATGGGATTTGATTCAAAAATTGTCTTATTATAAATTGAATTAAAAGATAATTTCAAACAATTAACAATTCCGTTTGGGTGTGAATAAAGTCCAATTTTGAAAGTAAAATTAATGAAATGTAAAATAAATTATAGAAAAATAAAAAAAGAGAACTAATACAATATAAAGAAAGCTATTAACAATTCAAATATTGCCAGTTAAAAAATGGATCGGTAAGTGTTAATATTAATTAGACAATAATTCAAAAAATATAAAACATTTTATAATACTAATAATTTATAAGATTAGTTAATAAAAAGTTTACTAATAAATATTAAACCTAAATTAAAGGTTACTGAATCAAAAATTTATACATTAATATTTAGATTAATAATAGATATCTAATAAGTAAATTTA
The DNA here is from genome assembly GCA_028023455.1 of Epiperipatus broadwayi. NCBI lineage: Eukaryota > Metazoa > Onychophora > Udeonychophora > Euonychophora > Peripatidae > Epiperipatus > Epiperipatus broadwayi. The sequence goes on from JAQFVV010000060.1 coordinate 1,358,695, forward strand.
AAATAATTAATAAAAAATGATAATAAATGATAAAAGATTATAAGTTTTTTAAGTTAGCTATATTTTGATAATTTATGATAATATTAATTTAAGAAAAAATAAAATATATTAAAATGGTAAGAAATTATTGTTCTTAATTTTATTTTGATACAAATATAGTATACACTTTGAGGGTATATATATATATTACACATTAAAGCTGTCAACACTTAAACAATACCTATATTAACAACAATCAGTAGTTAAGGAACTTCCTTTTTACAATAAAGGTGAATAATCACTTTTGTCTATGATCTAATATGTCTATATAGATCTTAAAGATTACAACTTGACTAAAGAGAGTGAGATTATTAATTCAAAGAAATTTAAATAAACTTCATTAAACAGAAAAATATAACCTGTTCTGAAAGTAGACAAACAAACAATCAATTATAACTTTCAATTTCCACTTAAACTATGCATTACTTAGAAAGATTTACAAATGTAAATATTTAAAAGCAGTCAACACTTACAATCAACAATTTCAATCGGTAGTCAAAGCAATCTTTTTTTTACAATAAAGGTGGATAATAGTGCTCAAGACTGATAGGTTTACAAATGTAAATAAATAAATACATTAAATTAAATATTTCCATGGATTATTATTATAATAAAGAATAGAAATGAGGATATAATATCAATGTAAATAGAGATAATCTTTAACCATAGATGTTGCCAAAAAATTTTCAATTATTGCTAAATGACAATTCCTGAGGTGAAACAAGTTTTTTCATTTACCCATAATAGCTCTTTCATTTGAATTTTTTGTTGAAGTAAAAGAGATGCTTTTTTACTTCAAATCCTAATTCTTATATTAATTTAAACCCAACAAAAACTCAAGTAAAAGAGCTTTCATAGGTAAATGAGAAAACTTGTTTAGTCTCAGGAATTGTCACTTGGTAATAATTGATTATTTCTTGGTAATATCTAAGGCTAAATGTTATCTCTATATTTACATAGATATTCTCATTTCTATTCTTTATTATATAAATATATCTATCGATATATAAAAGCTATATTATTTTTGTTATTGCAGAAAAAATTCATTTAAAGTATAGTTAATAAAGAATGATAATTCATATTGGTTATAAATAAGTAACTTGGTCAATACATTATGTGTGTGCATGTTATAATAAATGAATAATTATATAAAAAATATACACAATAATATTAAATTTTTTTATAAAATTGACATCATTATTTAGTATCTGGAATAAAAAAATGTGTGTTGTTTTAGACCAGGGATTGGCAACCTAATGCATGCAGAATGATTATCAATGACATTCTGATTGAATTGAAATAATAAAAATATATATTTGAATTACAGCATACATGTTTGCTCCATCACTTACATTTTGCATATGCGACTCACATGTAAATGAAAACCATGATTGAGTTTAAGTGAGATGGAATTTTTTTTCTCCACATAAATGCATGTTTAGAGTAAATTTATATCCAGACAGAATATTATATTGATTAATTCATTTGAAAAACTTCTATTTCTAATTATATAATAATATATTTTAGGTTTTGGTATATTTACTTGAAAAAAAAAGTTTATAATTTATGCTAGTCAGGTTAATATGTGAACAAAGTCTGCAAATATGTGAGACTTGATAATATTGTTCAGATCTGGAAGAAGTTGAAAATCATTGTTTTTTTAAAATGTCTATTGTGTAATTAAAACAAATTTCTCATAAAGAAAAATTTCAAATATTCATAGTTTTACAGAAAAAATAATATATGAAAAACTTCCAATTTTGAGTTGATTTTTTTTATGCTCACAAAAATGAGTTTCTTTGAAACATTTTTGATGAATACTCAAAAAATACTTCTTTTATTTTGTTAGAGATAATAAATCAGCTTTTAAAATTAAACCATTGAAAGCTTAATGTGCTTTGCCTATTCTGAATCACCATACATTAATCAGCAATTTTGTAAACAATATTTTCTTTTAAGTGTCAATGAGATGAAATTTTTCCATGTCAAAGAAAACTTTAAGTATGTCTTTCAAATGCAGTATAATTTAACAAAACATACTTTTCAATTGTATGTATTTTAAAATACCAATAATATAACATCTGGTTATAATGGGTTTCAAAGGTATATAATATATAATTTTGAAGTTCATTATAACTAGATCAATTTTGATACTATATATAAGAATGGTAGAATTATGTTGGCACATTAGTAACATAGGTTCAAAAGAACAGTACTAAAAGGTTACTGACCCCTGCTTTAGATTATTACATATTTATTATTACAATTTATGAAAATATTTTTCTTTGTATTATTTTTATTTATGTACATGAGTTGATTTATAAGAATGCTAGATATAAGGTGGAAAAAATAATAAAATTTATTGAAATATATTGCCTGCTTTGTAAAACAGTGTGATTTTGAATAAAAATAGAGAAAAAGAAATACATTGAACTAAATAACATGCATTTTCAAAGCTCCTGTTTTTAAAACTGAACTGTAATAATAGTCATATGTTTTAAGTAATCAGAAATCAAAACCATGGATTGCAAAATTAATAAGTCAGAGGAAGGAATTTATTTTCGCATTTTCTATAATATTTCCCAGGAGATTGGATAAATGAATTAACATGAAATAATTGAATTATAGAATACAAATCTCTCTTTAAAATTAACAAAAATCATAGCATGGAGAGTATAGCATTAAAAATCTAGCATGGAATAAGTATTGTGTAATATAAATCTCTCTTTTCAAAATTAATGGATATATCATAATTTAGAATTCTTTTGAACAATAAGGAATCCAATTAAATACAAAGTTGGTGGATACCCTTTTCTCGTAAATTCTTTGTCATGTGTTTACAGTTTGATCATCATTCAGACAGCCATTATAACAACTGATTGGCTGTCAGATAAATATTATAATGAGTGCAAAGAGATTTCCAGTTTCTCAATTTAATTTCAATAATAATAATAATAATAATGCCACCACTACTACTACTACTACTACAACAACAATCTAGATAATCTTACTAAGGCTGGATTTTTTTAATGGTTTGCTTTTAAACTTTGGAATGATATACAAATTTTTTAATCTCGTATCCTTTATCTTCATCTTAAATGATAAAGTTGTTTGGCAACTTCTCACATCTATTATACCTGACGTAATTTTTTTTAAGTACTTCATATCAGTATATATTTCACTTTTAAAATAATAATAATAATAATTATTATTATTATTATTATTATTATTATTATTATTATTATTATTATTATTATACCACCATCACTGCCGCCGCCGCCGCCACCACCCATCACCACCACCATCACCACCCACCACCACCACTACTACTACTACTACTCAAATATTTCTTCCCATTTCAATTAGTTATTGGTGAGCTTTGAAGAAAAAATATGTGAAGACAACAATTTTTATTAGTTATTGCATTATCCAGAACAAAAAAAAAAAAAGATATTTATTTTTACTTTATAAATAAATAATTTCCCAAGTCATTCATTGTGAAGTATGGTCTTAATAATATTTATATTTAACAAATATTAATTAATGCTTAATATGCATTTGTGAATCCGTTATAAAGGTGATTGTTTTAATTAAGTTTTTTTTTCTTATTAATATGAAAAACATATAAAAATATTTAATGAATGAACATGATTATAAGCTTTAACTTTCGCTATATTTTAAAAATGTATAACTTGAAGCAAAGTAGAAACATGTATTTTTAATCTTTATCATACAGGGAGAGTTAAATACTCTTATTGAGATATACTTCTGTTCTGTTTCACAATTATAATAACCAACTCAAAAATACAATTTAATCGTAAATGATAAATATTTTTGATAATTTCAATTATGTATAAGAATAAATTCTATTAAAAAAATTTGAAATGATATTTTATACTAAATAATTTTAACAGAAGTGAAATATAATATTTTAAAATTGTAAAATTACTAAGAAAAACCGATGCGGAGTATAATCAATAATTTATGAATTTTATTATTCTTATGTAATGTTTTAATCATAATAATCATAATGTATACTTTGTATAATAAAATTATTATCATTGACCATGGTGTCCTTGATTACTAAATTTATTTCGTTCTTTATTTTATTTTGGTGCTAATGCAAGATCTGTCAATGATAGCTATTGCATTTGGGATTTGTTACATCAATTCATTGTGTTAATTTTATTTTAATATTCTAATATTAAGAGGTTAAAGCATTCATAACTTGTGCATGTATTTTGATTACAACCCATAAGGTCACTGTAACTGAATTAATAAGTAGTATTCATCTGGTTATACATAAATATCTAGCTTGCATAACACTCATCCTCATCAAATTATAAATATTTCCAGGTTAGAATATATATGCCATCTCGATGGCATTCCTCAGTTCCGTGCTTCTAGTTATTTATTCCATTACAATACATATATATGATATAAATATATGAATTTTTTCTACAGTACAGGTTTTTTCACACCTGCACTCCAATATGTAATATATAGAGGTTTGAACTCAGACTTTTTACATGACCCTCAACTATCCACGCTATCTCATACTGCTGACACACTTGATCACACACATGTTGAAAAAATAAATAATCACCAATACACGTATTTCATGCTAAACCAGCACTCTTCAGTTGGTCCGAATTATCATCTCCACACATACATACAATCAATGCTCAGCTTTTATTAAGATAGCCAGTCTTCATACTTTAATGGATATGCTTCAATCCATTTTATCTCACAACTCTTCAGCCTCCATTTCATTGAAAATCGTGCCAATCTTTTCATCCTACTCATGTTGACCATAAATCACTCTGACCCCTCATATACAGGATTTGTTTTGTAATGTTTACATTGATTTGGTAAATGATTATATATATTCATGTATATTTATATATATAATATTTGAATACAAGTATAATGTATATACTTAAGCTTTAGATGTAATTAGAGGAGATTTGAACGGACTATCAAACTCCATTTAATCATTCACTACATCTTATATAATTGATACATATGACCACATATATACGAAAAAGATAAATAATCTCCAATTTACGTAATTCATGCTGAACCAGCACTCATCAGTTGATCCGAATCATCTCGCCCCCATATATATATAATTAGTGCTCGGTTTATATCAAGATAGCAAATATTTAATTTTTAATTGACAGGAGATAGTAAAATCTTGAATTCAAATGATTCATCTAGCTATTCTTAGTTGAAGAGAAAACAAGAGTGGAAAATACTCAATTCTTCATCAATTACAAACTGAAAAACATAGTGATTAAGAAGTTTTTTTTAGAATTTTTTTTATATAGATTAAGCATTCTTTTATACTCAAAGCTATGCAAATGCCTTTAGGACATTTCGCATAGATGCACTTTAAAAAGACATTTTTTATCAAAGCCATCTTTTTTTTTTGTTTTATACTATTTTAAAAATAACTAGATGTTTCTTTTCTAACCATTAACTGAATAGTTGTAGGTCCATAATGAGTTCCACTAACTATTCAAAATTTCCAAATTCCAAGGTCATCGGCCTATTATATTCATAATAGGTGGATAAGTTAAATATTGCACGTAATCGTCTTTCATGAGCATGAATTAGATTTTCTTTGCTATAAATATAATTAAGTGTGTGTGCATTATTAATATTTTATAAAACATCTTTAAATATATCAAATTTAAAACATCTTTTTTTAAAAAAATTCTACGATTAAATCTAATCAAGGCATAAAAAGTATTTATATTGCAAATCTTATTTTGACAATAAAAAAAGCAAATATTTAAAAACGTTTATAAGAACTGTTTAATCTGTTGGAGGTAATCGAAGAAATTATACAACAAACTACTTTTTTTGTTTATGTTACCGTAACCAAGGTGATCACCATAAACTTTCAAAATGAGGCTTTTGATTAAATTTCCCAACGATTCTGCAATTCATTTTAAGTGGCTAATATCAGTTCTTACAAAGGAAGATAATTTTTAATAAGAAAGAAAAGGGGGAAAATATAAACAATCTAACGATCATTAAAAAAGAAAGAAAGAAAGCTATCCGATGAATGCGATTATTCACAAACTATAATTATAAAAGACGGCCGTAAAAAAGATTACATTAGTTATATACATACTGTATACCTCAAACCTCGTTCTTGACATTTCATCATTATGCATTGAACGATTCAGTGGAGTAGTAAGAGTAACTACTTCAAAATCTAACATGATTGCATTCATTTGCAAAGTTGGAAATGATATTTTACTATCAACAGTCTCCTCTTATAAAACTGCATGTACGTGGTTTTGTGCAGAATAAAATGTCAGGGTCTGGGGGTGCACAAGATCCATGTATCAGCAGGCTATAGGGTTCGAACTACTTATAAACACCGGAGCTATAATTATACTGCTATCACTATTTTTGTTTCTTTTACTGTTCCTTAATATAGATATTAGTAATATAATAATAAGTGAAGAAAACAAATGTAGGAAATGAAAGCATATTAAATTAGAAGATAATAAAGATAAAAAATATATTTATAAAGAGAGTGTTTTAAGAATAATTTTTAGAGGAATGAAATTACACAATACATTATAGTACAGATGAAGTATGCTTATTATGTATATAAGATCTGAAATACCAGACACTCTTATACCTGGAGCTTAATTGTAAATATAGGGAATTTGAACTCAGACTTTCAAGTCTTTTCACTATCCACACTATCTCAGACTACTGATACACATGACCACACACATGCAGAAAAGATAAATAATCACCAATATATGTATTTCATGCTAAACCAGCACTCATCGATTGGTCCAGATTACCATCTCCCATACATATATATATAATGAGCATTGATTATATATATAAATATGTATAGGAGATGGTAATCTGGACCAACTAATGAGTGCTGGTTTAGCATGAAACACAGATATTGGTGATTATTTACCTTTTCAGCATGTGTGTGGTGATGTGTATCAGTAGTATGAGATAGTGTGGATAATGAAAAGGCTTGAAAGTCTGAGTTCAAATCCTTATATTTATTATATATATATATGGGTTTGTACATATGTGCAATGAAAATCAAAAAACTATACTCAAGAGAGTCTGCTGAGAAAAAAAAATCTGCTTGATCAATGGAATGGAATTGTTAAATTCACTCTAAAATTCATTGATGCCTGGACGTCACACAACATCCTAAGCAATTGTCTGTATAATTTATTATTAGAATTAAAAACATTAGTATCACATAAAAATACCCAATTAATGTAAGTCAATAATTACAAAATTAGTGACACCAAATTGATGACCAACTTCACCTGCAGTATATAGTTTCTATGATATTTATTAAATATTAGAAGATTAATTAAGTTGTCTGTGGAAATGGTTATCTGAAACAATTTCTGAGTTTTTCCAAAATTTGAATTTCAGATCATAGGCAAGTAGGACAGTACACTAACTATTTTACCATGTGACCTTTACCAGTAATAAAAATGTAGTTCTGATTTTAGAAGTTATGCAATGCTTTATAATAATATTTATCTGTAAAAGATTCAATCAAATGAAATGCAATTTTAAGTTTTGGATTGTCATATGCACATATGCACACACACACACACACAAAATTAACATTAACACTACTAGAAAAATTATTAACAACATAACACAATTATGGTTTTATCTGTACACACAAGCCTTTTCAAAAAGTAAGCACAACAATATATGCATTCTTAAAATACATTTGCAATCTACTTATAATCCAATTTTATCAACCACTTTTATGTTAAAGTTTTCATCAGATTGATAGTTTCAGAAGCATATTTATTAATCAAAAGAGTATCTTCAATTCTTTTTTTCATTATTCTCAAAAATGACAATCTTTATTTGATTAAACAATATTTCATGACTAATATCATATTTATAAATATACAAATACAAATTAAAGTATTAATTCTTAATTCTGCTTTTTATGAATTTTTAACTTTTTCATTTGAACTTAATTTACTTTCTCTACAAGAAATTTTATAAACATTTATACACCCAATAAAATTTTGTAAACACATACATTATGCATTTAGATCTATAAGTGCAAAAATTTGTGTGTATTCATACATACATATACATATATATTAAATAATTCCAATGCTTAGTGCTATTCCAAAATAAATATGCAATAACATTAAATCACCCCACCTGGGCATAAAATTCAACACCACCCTCTGTGAAATAAATATATAAATATATTAGAGTCTGTATTTTAAAATAACCAGCTCAAAATGATTCCACTTTGAACCTGTATGCTATTAGATATTAAATATTAAAATGTGAGCTAATTCAAACAAAGAGCAGGATATTTTGAAATATGGACTCTAATATGTAATATATTTATATTATTTATTTCACAGAGAGCACTGTTGAATTTCATAACCATATGGAGTGATTTAATATTTGGATATTTATTTCAGTATAACAACATTAAGCACCAGGATTATTTTCATATATGATTGTGTTAGGTGGTTTAAAGATCAAAATTACTAATGTTTAATTTGTCTTTATATAAATAAACAAGTTTGTTTAGTAGCAAGTTAAGATAATTGCTTATTTAAATTTCACACTCTTTCTTTGAATTAATTAATGTTTCAATATATAATATATAAGATCTAATAGAATATAGTTTCAAAATGGTATCATTTTAAGCTGGCTATTTTGAAATATGAACTCTAATATATAACATATTTATATATTTATTTCACAGAGGGCAATGCTGAATTTTGTAACTATGTGGAGTGATTTAATATATATATATATATATTACATTATTGAGAAATGAGAGATGTCTTATCTGTTGATTATACTTTTTCATTTATATTTAAATTTATACAGAGTTTGATTTCTTCTAAAAATCAATCTATAACAACCTCTGTCCTTTTTTTAAATCTTTCTTACCTTCCATTTAACATTACTTTCATTTCTATATATTTATTAACTATTTTATTACTAATATTTATACAGAAAAAACAAGGGCATAAAAGGATATTGATAGCTGATCGCATTTTAAACTATGTAGAGGAAAGCAATCACAAACTATTCCAGTATACTAAATTAAAAAATTTTTATAGTTAGAAAAAAAAGAGAAAATGTTGATATATTGCAGAATGATGAATCATAGTGTAAAGATATTTTCCAGAACTGCCAGCCTATTTAACATGGTCATTAAAGTTATATGAATGTATAGTTAACAACATCATTATGAAGATTTTAAATCAGGAAACTATACATTCTATTCAGGTGAGGCTTTTACTGAATATCATGAATATTTGTCAAAAAGCAGATCTTGTTTTAATCTTCAATATTATACAGCTATTCCCATTTCTTAAACTCATCTATTTAATTTCTTCATTTTATAAAAAAGAGAGAATAAAATTATTGAAAAGTTTGTTTCTATTTATAAATGACTCTTTATCAGGAAACACTGCAGGAAAGATTTATGATACTTTTTCATAATTTTTCTATGAACAGTTCATTTTCTTTTCTTAATTTTTTCAATGAACAATCTTTTTTCATTCAGTCATTTCAATAACCTTTCTTCTTTTAACATATTTTATATTAATCTTCAAATCAATATTTATAAAGCTTCCAGATTGTTTTTTTTTTAACTGAGTAAGAATTTCAATGATTAAATAAACATCTCCCTCTTACTTTACACTTTAAAGATTACAAAAATATCTTACAAGTTTTGTTAAAAGCTTATTTAACCTCTAGAAATTATACTTTTAATTTTTTTTCTGTATTACATTTGTAATTAGTTAAACAACTTTCCAAATATTTTTAAATCCTAATTCTACGATTTCCTGTCCAATTACAATTCTTAAACTTTTATTTTCTCTATTTATTTTATTGCTTTGATTGCATTTATTTCCATTACAAACAAAATTATTCATTTTATGCAAAATACTATAAATGCTATCAAATCTGACCTAATGAAATTTCCTCTATTGCTAAGAACATTTAACTAAATAAATAATAAATAAAAGAAGCACATTAATTCTCTCTTAAATCTCTTCTTTTATCATTTTTTATAATAATAATAATAATAATAATAATAATAATAATAATAATAATAATAATAATAATAATAATAATAATAATAATAATAATAATAATAATAATAATAATAATAATAATAATAATAATAATAATAATAATAATAATAATAATAATAATACTAATAATAATAAATAATAAATAATAATAGTAATAATCCCTAGAAGAAGAAGAAGAAGAAGAAGAAGAAGAAGAAGATGATGATGATGATGATTACTTAATTCTTATAAATATTTTATGATTTGTAAACAATTTTTCTAATAGTTATGGTTTTTTCAATCCAGTCTATGTACTTCCTATTTAGAATATCTATAAAAGACAGTCCAGTTGTATTATGTAGTTTAGTACAATAACAGAATGGCTGACTAGGGAATTGATAATTCATGAGAATATGCAAAAAAAAAAAAGATCTCAGTTTGGTCAACAAAGTGCTTTTTAAATGTTACTTGACTTCCCAATTTTTGCAATTTATGCAAGAGTTTTTAAAAATCAATATAACAAATATTTGCATCTCTCACATTTTATTTGTCTTTCAATAGTCCATGCATTAAAATTCAATTGTACTTTTAGTCCCTTTATCTTTTTAAATTTAAATTGCTCTTCAGATAAAAGATATCTATTAACAACTATTCAAGACTAAATAGCATCATAGCAGCAAAAAATCTGTAGTAGATATTTTCTTTAATGAAATTGTTAAAAGAAATCTAGGGGCTGTTCTCTTAAAGAGTAAGAATATTAGCGGATTCTTCACAAATCTTTTTCTTTTGGAATTTTTAGCATTTCGACTGGGATAGCTTGAGCTTCTCAGTTTGCTAAATATTTTCACATATATTGCATTTATACCTTCTTCCTTCATTATTATACAATCTATAGCCGACTTTTATTTATATATCTCTGTACCATTGATAGATTTTGTCTTTGGGAAATTCTAAGTGGAAAGAATACTTAAAATTCTATCTAAAAATATTAAAGATAAACATTCTAACTCAAAATTATTTATTAGCCAATATTCTACTTTCTTTTTATGCATTATTTCCTAATTATTATTATTATTTTTTGTGATAAACAAATATGTTTTACATTAAATCTTTTGTTTATATTTTTAATATCTGTATACAAAAAATAAAGTAATAAATAAATAATTATATATATTTATTTAGACATATACATTCAAACATAATTTAGCCATTTTTTATCCAGATAATCAAGCTTCGTTTGGGATTTTTAGAAATTAAATTTGCACTTTTTTTCGCTGGTGATTTTGCAGAACTTTTTTTTTACAGCTTTGAAATTCATATATATTTATTTTCTAATATTTTAAATACAAAAAAATTTAAAAAATGGCAGGAAGTCCATCAAAGCATCTCAAATTCCACCGATGATGGGTACACATTATATATTTTGTGTTCTCAAACTTTGCAAGATTACTTTGAGAAAATATGATGATGGTCTAAAAACTTGATTTTTTGAAAAGTTTATGATTATATTTGTATTGTAATTGTGTAATAATTATTAAAAATCAAAAATAAATGTTATTACATGTTTATTTTTTACAGAAATGTTTTATTTTTAAATATAAAAGAATATTTTCTTCTGAATATTGTTACTATATAGATTACAGTCACGGGAAAACACAGCTGTCTAGAAATAAGACCACTCAGCAGATTGTTATAATGTCTAGCAATATCGTAAAAATTACAAAAAAATTAAAACTTTTAAAGCATAAATTGATAGATTTAGTAGTTATTAAAAATAATTTGTACAGATTTTTAAAACAAATGTCAAACAAAGAAGATTTCATTCATTTTGCAAATTGAATTGGCTCCACCTGAAATTTAATGATGTGGCAGCATTTTGTTTTAAGATCTAATTTTTAAAATAATTCTGAAAATCAAATGTGATATTTAAATTTTTTTATTTAATTTCTAATTATAAATATGCAACTTTTTTTTCGTATTAAATAGTGAAGTTATAATTTTAATTTAATTTATAATAGCTTAGCACTTTCGAGATTTCATGTTTGAATCTCATACTCATAGATTTGTAACTAACGATTGTTATGATTATGCAGATGCATTTGAATTTTTAATTAGTCCATTGTTTAGAGAGAGCAAAACATGCCTCTCTTCTATTAATGGCATTGATGTCATTTGCTATATATAAACTTCTTTAACTTTTCTTTTGGTGTCATTTTTGTCTGTACAAATTATTTGGGCAGACTAGGTTCAAATACATGGCTTGTAGCTGCTTGGTGGTCCCAGAATACTGAAGATCCTTTTTATTTTTGACCCTACTGTAGACATACCTATGTTGATAAATTCTTGTGTTCAGGTTAGCCTGAGTCTCACCATAATATGATGCATGGCAGCCTAATTGAGGGCATGCCATTTTATAGACCACATGAGAAGCTTGATCTTTATCTGTTTTATCTTTAGCATTATTTATCAATCAGTTGGTATTGGGAGGTGTTCTGAAGCCAAATTTAAAATTGTTAGCCAATGTTTTTGCAATATTTGGAGTTACATTAGGTACAAAAGGAATTGTTAGGTATTTCATATTGTCTTTAGGCCATTTATTTTCTTAGTTTTCTATAAAATATTTTTATTTTCTGATAACAAAATTATCTATCAAATGAAAATCAAATTTATTATATTCTGATAAGTAATAATAGTTTAAAATCAAAATGAAAGTTAAAAGCTTAAATCTAGTGAGAACAAAGAAATCTGTCAGAATATTAGGGGAAAATGAGAAGGTTAAAACAGTGAAAATAATGACAAAAATACTAATAAATGCAATGTATGACTAATGCAATTGTAATTATAATAAAAGGTGATATATTAATTGATTGGTTTGATTAATTATTTTGGTGATAATCATTTTCAACCTCCACAATATATTTATAATATTAAAACAAAATAAAAAAAATAAAACAGAACTCTTATATGGAAGATCAAATATCAAAATGGAATCATTAGTATTGATATTATGTCCTTGAATTATAAAGTCAACTCAAACAAGGCACATTTAAATTTTTCTATTTTTCATTTAACAAAGTGTTATGTTTAGATATTGAGTGCATATATATTGCATTCAGTTTTTCTATCCTAGTTTTTCTGGAAATGGCTGAACTTAAAATTTGTATTTAGATGCAGGTTTTTTACAAAGATGGACTGAGATTGTCATTTTGCACTAGCCTATTGGCTCAATGGGATTGCCAATAGATCAATGGAAGATCTAACTTGGGAATGTTTAATTTTTATGCCTTAATAATGTAAATATTATGAATGAATAATACAAATATTCACAAACCCTTTTAACATCTTTTCCTGGTCAACGCTTTGACATACATATATAATAATAATAATAATGATAATGATGATGATAATAATAATAATAATTCAATTCTTATTTATAATAATAATAATAATAATAATAATAATAATAATAATAATAATAATAATAATAATAATAATAATAATAATAATAATAATAATAATAATAATAATAATAATAATAATAATAATAATAATAATAATAATAATAATAATAATAATAATAATAATAATAATAATAATAATACACACATATTTAAATTTAATTTTTAAAAATATATACTATATATCTTATAAGAAATAGACATTGGCAGATAAAATGTGATTATTAGGCATGGTCAGAAATCTGACCACATGCTATTCTGATTTGAATTCAGATTATATTAAAAGTAAAACATTGTTGAAATGATGTTTACATGTAAACTGTAATATAATGATAAAAGTCATATCACAATGTAAAAAAAATAAAAAAATATTGTAATATAGGAATCACATGCTGTTATTGTGGTGGCTAAAAAATATATAATGTGTGCAACCAAATATAGCATTGTAATAAAATAAAAAAATATATTGTTTTAAAACAGTGGTCTTCAACCTTTTTACACCTGCAGACTGGCAAAAAAAGGATAAGATTTTGTGGACGGGCAGAAGTTTACAGATAAATTTTCTTAAAGATGTAACCTGCTTAGCCTTAGATAAGCATAATTGTTATAACTGACCAAAACAGGACACTAGTTACTGTGTATTGTAATGGTGTTGCTTACCTTCACATGCTGAACACTCTTTCTCAAGTTGCACAGTCATACTGCTACAGAAAACAGTACAATAACAATCATTCTCATTAATGTGCTTGCATTTCTACATTTATTATTTCATTGTTAAAACATGCAAGAATAAAATGTTATTCACCTGAATATTGAAAAAGTCAAAAGTTTTGATTTTATTTTAATTTTTTTTTTGGGGGGGGTGGGGGGGGTGAGAAATATTTTGTCATCACTGAGACAAAAAAAAGAGACCAAAGTTGTTGTTTTTTATTTTTAAAAATTGGTTTTAAAAATAAAAGTTTTAGTATTTTAGCAGTATACGAATAAAGACAAAAAAAAAATTGCCTTATAGGCCAAAAAAAAAGTGGGCATATTTTTAAACAAAAGAAAACAAAACTTGAAAAAGTCAAAAGTTTTGATCTTATTTATCTTCTTAATGTGAATAAAGTTGTTATTTGAAACTATTTTAATTTGAGGTGGGAAGATTGAGAAATACTTTAAAATTTTTTGGTTGTTTTTCTTTTTAAAAAAGGTGATAAAAACTGATTTCAAAAATAAAAGTTAAAGCCAAAAAAGATCTTATTTTAATTTTTTTGGAGGGAGTGAGTTGAGAAATACTTTGTCTTCACTGAAACAAAAGTTATTTTTGGTTTATTTTTATTTTTAACAAAAGATAATAAAAATTGATTTTAAAAATAAAAGTTTTAGTATATCAGCGGTATACAAATAAAGACAAAAAAGATATCGCCTTATAGGCTAAAAAAAAAAAGTAGCCATATTTTTAAACAAAAAAAAACAACAACTGAAACTTGAAAAAGTCAAAAGTTTTGATCTTACTTTTTTTTGGAGTGGACTTTGTAAAAGTTAGAGACAGAACTTATTTTTTGGTTTTTATTTTTTAAAAAAGGTAATAAAAATTGATTTCAAAAATAAAAGTTAAAGCCAAAAAAAAAAAAAATCACTGTATAGCCAAAAAAAAAAAAAAAACCCTAAAAATGAAATACTAGAAGAGAAAGTAGAAAAAATTTAAGAGATCAAAAAAAGTCACGTTACATTTTATTGTTTTAACAATGCTGACAAGAAGCCGTGATTGGCTATCAAAAGACAACCAGAGTTTGTATAATAAAAAGTTTTTTTCTACCCCCTCCCCATAAACATCTGTGATAAATAGAAAAACAAATTAATTTATGTATGATTGATTAGATTTTGTTTTTGTTCTGTTTCTTTTTTTTAATTGGGTAAAAATGCGATGAAAAAATAAATAAAAATTGTTTATATTAATTAAAAGTTTAAAATCTTATTTTATTACAACCTTTCTTGCCAGTCTAGCATGGACTGGCAGAAAACTTCTGCAGCCCAGTGCTGGTCCGTGGACTGGTGGTTGAAGACCACTGTTTTAAAATATCTGTCTCTTTCATCTTGTGAAAATCCACATCTGGTTCTTGTTTACCTAAGAATAGTATTGCACTTGAAATACTTATATAATGGAAAGAAAACTGATCTGATTTTGTTTTGTATTTTTTTAGTAAGAGAAGAGGGGTAAAATTGGTTTACAATATTATAGAATCACATTTGATTTGAGAATACCATAAATCAGAATTTCTGATTGGTTGCATTATGTACATAAATAATATTTTGGAAAACTACTTCTAAGTAGTTAACAGCAGCACAAAAACATTTCAACAACATTCATATAAACAGTGGTGCAGAAGACATTATGTATTAGGCTTGTATATTGATGGCAGGGAAAGATAGAGCAATTTCCTATCTTTTTTCTTTTTTTTTTTTATAAAAATATAGAATATTTTATTCTAAAATTTGGTTACAGCTTATGATAAAATTAGACATAGGATACATTAAATGGTATTCAGAGAGATATAGAAGTTCAATATTGACACATCTTGCATGGCACAACCTATAAGAACAAATATGATGCATAGTGGCAATGAAATGAGCCTGAGATTTAGGGTCTTGGTGGTAGGTGACTAAGCTTGTATGTATCGAAATGTACAAAGATAGTTCTAAACTTTTGTCCATGCAAAGCCACAGCTTTGTATAGGTAAACTGACTCTTCAGAATGGATGCCATAATACTCAGGGTCTGGGCAATAAGCTTGAGGAGTAAGGTAAATCATAATTAATCCCAAAGGAATGCATGCAAATCATCCCCTAATCATTTCCAGAATAAGTGATTTCTATTCATGTATGAAAGGGATCAATTTCCTATATTTGTTTCACTCTCAAGCTAAGAAGAGCAGAATACTTTTTACCAACTAATGATGGTTGGTTAATTGAATTGGCTATAACTTCTCTAAGTTTACCTGGCCCAGATTTAAATTCATGTTATGGAAAACTGCATGTAGGTACAATATCCTTATGCTACAAAGTCTTTATATATATATAATCACTTCAAACGCTATCAGTCCACTGTGAGATAAAAGAGTCTCTGAGTTTGATCTAGCTTTGCATATTCATCAATCTTCTTCACATCACTTCAGCAAACTTTACTTTATCTATCTATTTTATATGTAGTCTTTTTCTAGCTCTTTTACAATCACTTGGAATCTGGGTTGAGATTTTGGATGTGTATCTATTGCAATCTTTTTTAGTTAGATGTTCAATCTAGTTCCATTTAGCTTTTTAATTCTTTCAATGATATTGATGACACCTATTTGTTTATCATTCACATATTTTGCTTTAATTCCTTATTGCTAATCCAAACATAATCTCCATATCTCATTGTATTGATGAAGCCTTTGTAATTGCCATCCATGTTTAGTTCTCTAATTTTTCACTCATTAAATTTCCATTAATATTAATAGTTTGAGGTTGATATTTGTAGTTGTTAATGCTTTTTAATTCTTAACTATCAATCTTTATTTTCTTCACTTTTGAAAATTTATTGAATATTTCTTCAGTCTTTTTAACATTTATTTTTAATCCTACTTTATTTTTTCCCCATTACTTTTGTGATATTTTTCAAAGCACTGAGACAATATTTGCCAAAAACAAACACATTATTTTCAAAATCTAGATGCCCTAAGTAATGTCCACTACTTATTTTTATTCTCTTAACTATTTATTTTAATCCACAAAATACTTCTTTTGTAAAGACATTTGGAGAAATTAAATCGTTATCAATGTTAATATTCTTAGTGTCAATCTAATCACTGCAGTTGAATTTTGATAAATATTTTTCAGAAATTGACAATATTCGGGGTCTATATCTTTATGTTATAAAGCTTTAATCCCTATATAAATACTTATAAAGAGAAATAACTTTTTATAATCTACAAATCAATGTAAAATAGCAACTCATACTTATAGGTATTTTTAAAATATATCCTAAGTAATTTGTTATAATCTCTTTTAGAAACAGCTTGTTTTTTTTTTTTAAGTTTCAATTTAAATTAGATCTCTAATTGATAAATTGTAATGAACTTAATAAAGATATCATATAGAACTGACAGAAGCTGGTGGATATAATTTATATACATATAACTTTCTTTTACAATTAACACAGATGAAATTTAGTCCCATCCCCCCCACAAGATATTCTTTGACCAACTTATAAGTGCTGGTTCAGCATGAAATACATATAGTGGAGATTATTTATCTTTTCCAATGGACAGCTGAAGGGAGCTTCTGTGTTTAAATTCCTTATATTTTTTCCACTAACACTATTTTCCACTAAAACTGTCACTTCTTTATTACACACTAAATTATATTAACATTTTAATTGTAATTCTTCTCTTTTACCTTTCTTTCTAACCACACTTAAACTTATTCATTTCATTTCTTAATAAGCTGTCACATTTTTTATAGCATCATTTTCTACTATTGTTGTTATCCATTGTGGTATGAAAGTCTTTTCATGTTTAATCCAGTTTATCTGATAAATACTTTTACCCATATCAGCAATTGTATTTTTCTATTTTTATCTTTATCATTTTATTAATCATCTCTTTTTATTCAATTATCTCTTTCACAATGTACTGCCTATATTGTAGCTATTACAGCTTATTTTTAATTTTTCCTATCTTTTGGTTGAATTTAATTGTAACATTTAGTTTTTACTTGATCATCCTTTATCAAATTTTTAAACCTCACTTCATTGTAAGTTCTTATTCTCTCTGAAAAAATAATTTAAATTTTATCAACTGTACTTTTAATATTATTTCTATCCTATATAGTTTGATGCAGTAATAGGGTGGCAAATTCTGAAGCTCATGGTCCATAGATCACTGCTACATCTTTGTCATTTATGATGCTTACCTTTTCATGAACCCCTGAACAATAATACATTCAATTACTTTATTTTAATATTATTTTTAAGCCTATTTTAATTAAATACATATAATATATAGGGTATAAGAGCACAGACCTTTACATGACCTACCACTCTCCACACTATCTCATAACACTGATACACTTGAACACATATATGTTGAAAAGATAAATAATCACCAATATACGTATTTCATGCTAAACCAGCAATCATCAGTTGGTCCAGATTACCATCTCTACACATATATGCTATAAGTGCTCAGATATATATTAAGATAGCCAATCCTCATATTTTAACGGACAGGCTTCAATCTACTCCACACTCCAACTCTTCAACCGTCCATCCAATTGAAAATCTGATGATGGAATGCTCAAAGGCCACCCTGAGGCCGAGATTTTTGTCACACCCATGTTGACCTAAGGTCAATCTGACCCCTCATGTACAGGACATAATCCATTTAATACATATACAAGGGATAGGCAGACATCTCTTCTATGTAATAACTGAAACACACAGACTTATTATTTCTATATATGTAATATATATGGTATATGAGCACAGACTTTCACACGACCCACCACTCTCCACACTATCTCATAATACTGATACACTTGAATACATATATGTTGATAAGATAAATAATCACCAATAATACTTATATCAAATTTTCTATATGTAAAATCTATTTTGTAATACTTAAACCATGCTCTAATTATAGCAAAAACTTGCCACCCTTCATCTCATGTCTTATTTGTAATCAAAATCTCCTATAATTTTATTAGTTCATCTCATGTCTTATTTGTAATCAAAATCTCCTATAATTTTATTAGTTCATTACAATATACTAATCCTCAATTAACATTATACTATTATTTTTATATTCCAACTATGACATGATGATGATAATACTTCTATATAATTTAGTGCAATGATAGACTGTCAGACTCTGGAACTCAAGATTCAGGGATTGCAGCTGTGCTCTATCACTTCTGGAAGTGTGAACTTATGAATTCCCCAAGCAATAAATTATTATAATTATTATTTGTGATTACTTTATAAATAATGTTTTAAAAAAATTGAATTTACTGTAGATGACATGTATTTATATATGTAAATAACATGTATTTATATATATTTTTATATTTTGATTATGAATTGTAATTTTCTTTATTGTATATTTTTGTTAAAATGTTAATATATTGAATAGTGTTTTGTTTATTGTATATTAATTTTGTAATTATTAATAATGATGAATATTTACTTGTGTATTTCTATTAAAGTGAAAGTATTGAAATGCACATAATAAATAAGAATTGAATTAGACATGTGTGTGATCAAGTGTTTCAGCACTATGAGATAGCATGGATGGTTGAGGGTTGTGTGAAAGTCTGAGTTCAAATCGTTTATATATTACATGTATAAGTATAGGTATGAAGAAGCCTGTATTGTAGGAAAAAAATCATATTTCAAAATAAAGTGCTTTAAGGTCTGCCCATCCATCATATATGTATGTAAATGGATTATGTCCTATACATGAGGAGTCAGAGTGACTTGTGGTCAACATGGTGTGATGAGAAGGTTGACACTAAGGTGGGCTTTGAGCATTTCCATCATCAGATTTTCAATGAAATGGACAGCTGAAAAAGTGTGGGATGGAGTGCTTTGAAGTCTGTCTATTAAAGTATGAAGATTGGCTATCTTGATATAAGTTGAGCTTTGATTATATATAAGTGTGAAGATAATAATCAGGACCATATATTGATGATTATTACAATGTGTGTGATCAAGTGCATCAGTGGTATGAGATAGCATGGATAGTTGAGGAGTGTGTTAAAGTCTGAGTTCATACCCCCTATATATTACATATATAAATGTGGGTATGAAAAAGCTTGCACTGTAGAAAAAAAATCATATTTCAAAATAAAGTGCTTTAAGGTCTGCTCATCCCTCATATATATATGTAAATAAATTATGTCCTGTACATGAGGGGTCAGAGTGACTGGTGGTCAACATGGATAGGATGAGAAGGTTGACACTAAAGTGGGCTTTGAGTATTCCATCATCAGATTTTCAATGAAATGGATGGCTAAAGAGTTGTGAGATGGAGTGTTTTGAAGCCTGTCTATTAAAGTATGAAGATTGGCTATCTTAATATAAGCTGAGCTTTGATTGTATATATGTGTGGAGATGATAGTCTGGACTAACTGATGAGCACTAGTTTAACACAAAATACATATATTGGTGATTATTTATCTTTTTGACATGTGTGTGATTAAGTGTATCAGTGATATGAGATAGCATGGAGGGTTGAGGGTCATGTGAAAGTCTGAGTTCAAACCCCCTATATATTACATATATAAGTGTGCAGGTATGAAAAAGCCTATACTGTAGAAAATTATTATTATTGTTATTATTATTATTTTCAAAGCAAACTTTACGGAGTATCAAATGGTTATATCAAAAAAGGTTACACAACAATGCAATCAATAGATGTGACACATGTTTTGCTATCTCCAGAAAATGGATGTTAATTTACATATGCATTTACATACTTTACTATTTATCAATATCACAACTATGATTTAAAATCTGTTTTGGCCATGAATATGAGGGACAAAACCTCGAAAGTGCTAGGCCTGCATTAATTTACTTTGATTTTTTTTTACCACTATCAGCTTCTTCACCTAGTGTGTTAAAGCGCTTGTATATACTATTACATATTTATATGAAAAAATTCTTTTTAATTTTGATTTAGTCCTTGCCTAAAGTTATCTTGTTCAACCAGGTAAAAAAATCATTCTTAAAATGAATGACTGGCCATCAATGGGGTTGCATTAGCTTATCTCATTTTTAAATTGATTTTTAGGAGTACTAATTCCAGTCCTAGTCATAATGCTGAGTGTATTTTGAAGAGAGACCATGTTGCCAAGAAAATGTCTTTTGGTGCAAAAATACTGTTTCTATCCTATTATTATGATGATGGTGGTGGTGATGATGATAATAACGATGACGGTGATGATCATAACAATAATAATAATGATCATGATGATAATGGTGATAATAATAATGATGATGGTGATGATGATAATAATAATAAAGATAAAACAGCCAACTCCAAAAAAAAAAAAAAAAATAGAAAAAAAAAAAGATGGAAAAAAAACAACCTACTCTAAAAATGAGTTTTGCTATGACTGTACAAACCAATTTGTCAATCATAAATTAGTTCACGTATTGAGACACTGGTTCATATTTCTGTTTATTTGATATTTTATGATGTTGTCTGTTAATTTATTCAGAAGAAAACTTTTCTTTTTGAAATCCTTCAACACTATGTCTCATTATAGTTCTCCAATATATTCTATTCTCTTATCATATCTTCCCATTGGAAACATTTGACATTGTACTGCTCCAGAAGGTTGTTGAGATAATCCTTATTTTGCATATAGTCTAAAGAAAACATAAACCATAGAAAGTCTTCCATTGTTTATTCGTTTTACATGTCCAATCCAATAAATGTAGATTTTACAATAGTGTATGTAACAGCATCACATCCATCAAACTGAAGAACATATTAATTGGTTTTATGATCTTACCATCCTATTTTTACATTTTATGGAGCATCCTTAAATGAAACTTTTCTTAAGTCATTCTATTATATTAATATGATGTCCAAATTTCACTTGCATACAAATAATAAAGTAAAATAACAGCTCTATAAATAAGAAACTAAATTGCAATTAGTTATTTCTCCATGGCAAAATATTCTATCTTTTAACAAGTTAAAAGCAGCAGCATCATATTGGAATCTGTGTTGTACCTCAATAACTAAATCCAATTTTATATTTAAAACAGGAAAAACTCACTATACGTATGCCACACACAGCAAGCTAGAGTAATCAATGGATGCCAGAAGGCTTGTGCATAAAATCCCCATCTAGTGCCTACTCATCCAATATCCCCAGACTAGTTTCTGGCTTGTGGCCTTCGTGAGTGAGGAGCCTTGGATCTGAGAGCACTGCATCTAGATCTTAGGATCTAATGCAACCCTCCAGAATCCACCTTTTATCTCCATTTAACTACAAAACTATGAGTCTTAAACTGAAAACACTTTAATGTTTTCAATTCAAGCCCATCAGCTTATATAGTTATATGGTCTGAACCCAATTCAGTTCCCATACATTTTGGTGTCTTTGGTTTTTTAATAATCATAGCCACAATATCCTATTAGACAGGATTGGTTTTAAGCCAATAAACATCACATGACTACCATCTCTTATGCTTGTGTATAACTGTTGTTAAAACAGGCAAAACTCACTATACGTATGCCACACACAGCAAGTTTTTCCTGTTTTAACAACAGTTATACACAAGTATAAGAGATGGTGGTCATGTGAATTTTATACTTATAAAACTACCAAGATATTTAAACTTATTTCAAGCTAAAAGTTACTGAGGGTTCAGTCACTGGTTGATGAAGAACTAAGTTTTTGAACATTAATTAATAAACTAAAGTCTTTATATGTTGCATTTAAAATATTAAGAATATTCTGTAAATAACCTTTCAAATTAACAAAAATATCATAATCATTAGCATATTGAACAGAATCCAAAAAAAAAAAAAAAGATATTCCATGATCAAATCAGTATCATATCTTGATATCTGTCTGATTAAGCCACTTATAAACAATTTGAAAGACAACTGTCATAAAAACTGAAAACAAAGTTGGAGCAAGTATGCACCCTTGTTTAACATCAGTTTTCATTTCAAATGCCTCAGATTTTCCACCTGTAATAATAATAGTTCCTCTCATTCCATCATGTAAAAACTATGAATAAATTTTGGTGGACAACCAACTAATTTTAAACAATGCCATAAACCTGTTTTATTAATTGAATCAAATGCCATGACTAAATCAATAAAAGCAATACATAAATCATTTCTCTGTTTCAGACACTTTTGCCTGATAACAAAAATCATATCTAGAGTGCTTTTTGTTTCCTTAAGATTACATTGAGTCTCTAGTAACTATCCATCTATAACTGGAAGCAATCTATTTAACAAAATTTTTGAAAGTACTTTTGCTGTAGTGGATAACAATAATGATATTTCATGATAATTACTACAATCTTGTCTATTCCTTTTATTTTTAAAAATTGAAAATAATCAAATTATCTTTAAGATGAGGCAATATAACTTATGAAGCTATATATTACTAAAATATCTAAAAAATTTCAAACTATCATATAATTTCTCCAGGTATTTCATCAGGTTCTGTAACTTTTTTATTTTTAAGATTATAAAAAACTATTTTGGCTTCACTATGCTGAATATCTTTGTCAAATCTAAATAAAATAAAATGGATATATTATTAAAGTTGTAATGTCAATTCATATACCATTATTCAAAAGAAGATCAAAATATACAGTTTATCTATTCAAATATACCATTTTCCAAGTCTCATGTTGTTTTCAATGCATCAAAATGATCCAGAATAATCACAATCAGTGAATGTCTGTATTTTTCATACAGTTTTAATTCACAATCATTTTTTAAGTTTTATTGATCACTTTTTGAACTTCTGTTTTCAGATCTTTATAATTATTATGAAGTTCCACATTCAATCTATTATTTGATTAAGCAAAAAACGCCACATTTTTTAAAATTAAATCATTAATAATAAGATCATTATCAGAAAACCAGCATTGATTCTTCTTTTAGTGAACCAAAGAATAGATTTACCTGTATGCATAACACACATCTTAAGAGAATTTCATGCTTCAGTAATATGATGGTCCTAAAGATCCAAATTATAATTTTAGTGCTTAATAGTTGCTGAAATTTAGTACAGGTAATTGATTCTTTTTTTGTGTGAATATGACCAGATTAAACATCGATTTTTTTAAAAGGACTAGCATGCTAAAGTATGATCTGTTGAACAATTTACACTTACAATGATCTGTTAAACAATCTTTCACTTATAAGTGTTCATGTAATGTGAACTTCTCTTGCATTCTGATTTCTAACTATAATGTAATATATTAAATGTTATTGTTTTGAGCATGGATACATCTATTCTTTTTATAGTGGTTTTTGTGTCTAAACAAATAGTTTATAATAATCAATCCATATGTTGTGCATAAATTTAATAATTACAAACATTTTCATTTACAGCAATAATATCATTATTTATAGTAACTTTAGCCAATATTTATTATCTGTATCAATATGTGTGTTAAATTCTCCAAAAATAATTTTATTTTTTAATGATATTGCGGTGATAATGCTATCCAACAAGAAATAAAAGTGTTCCTTTTTTTTAATTTTCTAAGGTTAAATCATACACACTATTAAAATGATAAGTCTCATTGTGAGTTTTAAGACCATCATTCTATCATTAATGCAATGATGAATTCCAACAATAAAGATACTAAATGAATTCTTATGGCAAATCTAACCCAATGAATTTTCCTATCACTAATTAAACTGCCTTTCAAAAAACTTTATTCATCCAACTTCTATTAAATATTCTTCCTTTTGGAGATGGGTTTCAGTAAAAGCAGTTATATTGATCTTAAATCTTGATAGCTCTTTAACTACCAGTGCTGTTCTTCATTCTGGTCTTGAAGAGTTTGTACAAATAAAGTTTGCACCATGTATCTATTTATGTACAAAAAATATATATTTATATTTACTTTAAGTAATATCATTATCTTTTGCTTTACCATTATTACTGATACTACTATTATTATTCTTATTATTGCTACCACTAAAATGAATAATCTATCAGACATAACAACTTAGCCAGATTGTATGAGATATGGTACTTTTAGAGCACAGTTTCTAGACTCTTTTCCATGGTAGGCAGGGGATTTCCTAAAATATGGTCATTTAATCATAAATATTTTCTTTCCAAAAGTCCTGCCTTACTGAAATATAGTTCTAAATTGAATCATTAGTGATTGTCCTGCCTCAAGCAAAGATCATAACTAATGATTGCCATCTAAGCCTGTATCAATCATTGCTTTCTTAACTCTTGAGAGTTTGGGCTAAAAAAAAGGAAAAGAAAGGAAAATTGGAGCCAAAAATGTTGTGGATCTAGTTAAAGGATAGAAATGTTGTTACACAAACACACTATTCCATTGTCACAATTAATATAAAATGTCCAATGGCATGAGAGACTCAACTTAAGTGACTAAAGAAGAAAAAAGAGGGAGTCAGAAAAAATTTTTTGAATCAGAAACTACTTAGCTTTTGATGAACTAACGTTCTATCCTACAAGGCAGCATAAGTTCATAGTTAAACATTATTTATTTGTTATTCGCAATTGCTTTCATATCTAAAGACTATTCCATTATCCATCACCTGTGGAGACACCAATAGCCTGAGCAAAGCAGCCAACTTTTAACTATTTAAATTAAAGTTTAAAGAAATCAATTACATTTTAAAGCATTAAAATTTATAGTTAATTTCAACTCTGCCTTGAGTTATTTTGTAATAATAGTTAAATGGTGAATATTGCAAGACCATATCTAACCAAATTTGAGTTTAATATTCATGTGAAAAGGATTTTTACATTACATTGATATACAAGTTGTGATCTTACAACCAGCTGATGAATGGTATTATAAGTCATAAAACAGTTATAGTAGAGGAGATGATTGGCTGATTATTTTAGCATGATATCAAAGATGATAAGTATTTATTATTAGTGATTTGATTAATCAGATTTCTTTAAATTTTGCTTAAGTAGCTAGTTTATGTTTACTTGAAAAAGAAAGTTATTTTAATAATGTAAGAAGATATACTTAAAAACTAAAATGCATTTTCACTAAGATTTGTTATAGGCTTTAATAATGATTACTCTTTCAAATTATTAATTAAGTAAGAATTATTGTAAACTTAAAAGTTTTGTATTTATTAAAAGATACAAACTCAATTGTAATTATTAAATAGCATTTCAAACGAATATTTTTAGATTGCAAATTTCATTCAAATAAACACACTTCTGCAGTATAGAATAGTAACAACTTCAAATTTGAATTAAGATTAAATATTACATAAAGAAGACAATCTATTAAGATTATTTTTTAATTTTGGTGATTATAATTTACAAAAATTTGTAAATATTATAATAATAAAATGGTTTATTGTTCTGGAGTTGGCTTCCCTGAACACTGAGCCTCAGTCCATTATTCTACCACTATGCCAAATTGAGTGGGATTGTAAAGATATAAATAAGTGGATACCCAATATTAAGATTTATGTTTAAATAAATATAGTCTTTTATAAACAATTTAAGTTATATATAATTAAATAAAAACGAAAACATGAATAAAAAAGGATGTGGAAAAAATGTATCCAAGTATATAAAGAATTACAAACTATATATATATAATAAACTAATGTAAACATATATTTATATGTTGAATTATTTCCATCAGCCAATTGAATTGTTAAAAATAATTTTAAAAAAAGTTGAAACCTTATTTATACTTTTCTAAATATATTCAGCTGTTATTATCAATAATACACAGATTAGTAAGGAACATTGTATTTCAAATGGTCTTATTCTTTGCTCTTTTTTGAGTATTACAGACTTAATTATTAACTGGTAACATGAAGATTGAATTACTGAACTTTAGATTTGGTGAATCAAAATTTAAGGTAATTAGTTCAATTATTATACTATCTATCGTTATTCAAGTCAACAATATATAAAGAAGAGAGAGAAACAATACTGCTCAGAAAATTGTATTTATATTAACATGTTTGATACTAAACCACTAAACATCACAAGATCAACATTCTTCTTGCATTCATTGATTATTCTGGCTTGCACTAAATGGTGCTACTGTATGGAGAGTTTAGCTTCTGTGTATGTTTGATATTATTAATGTATTTTACAAATTTAAAAGTCACCAGTTCGATTCCCATACAAATTGTCAAAAGTCAACAGAATAATATTCCTTGAAACATTGTATTTCATACTAATATGTGTGTTATTACTACAGAGACAAATTCTTCATATAGTAGTGCTACCCAGTACAAGCCAAAGTAATCAATGGATACAAGAAGATTTGTGTATAAAATACCTATTTAGTGCATAATCAGCCAATATCTCCAGACTAGTTTCTAGCTTATAACTTTCATCAGTGAGAAGCCTTGGATCTGAAAGCATGGGATCTAGGTGCAGTGTTCCCAGACCCAAGGCTCCTCACTGATGAAAGCCACAAACTAAAATTAATCTTGGGATAATATATGAGTAGGCACTAAATAGGGATTTTATGTGCAAATCTTCTTGCATCCATTGTTTACTATGACTTGCACCAAGTGGCACTACTGTATGGAGGGTGTTTCACTGTTTTAACAGCTCGTATAAGCAAAAGAAATGGTGATCACATGATGTTTAGTATGTATTAACAACAGTTAAATGTATTTTGAAAGTATAAAGTTTGGAAATTTTTAAAAAGATGAAAGTAATCCAGTATGTAATTACAAGTGGAATGTCATCATCATAAATCTCTCGACAATCATTAATATATTTCTATTTAAAAATAATGGATATTAGAAAATCTTAACATAGATTCATAAGTTTATACTTTGCATAAAAGAATGACTTGTGGAATATAATTGCAGATAATGGAATGAGCAATTAGTGGTTTAATATCTATAAATTAATTAAAAAACATGATAATTAAAAAAAAACCTATGTAAATAAAAATATATTATTTTAAATGTGTAAATGGTATTTTAACGGTGGAAGAAATGAGCCATGAATAATATTGTATAATGAACTTAATAATAATAATATTTATGGAATTATTTTTACAAATGAAAAATTTATAATTAATATAAAATATTTAGATGTTGAAATTAAAGCAAAACCTTCATAAAAAAATCAAATTAAAAAAAATTATAATTGTTTGCAACAACCATGGAAACAAAAGATAGCAGCTATTAAAAAATTTAGATATAAAAAGGATAAATAAAATACTAATAAAAAATACACATCAATTACAGAAAATAACAGTTTATGGAAACATAAAAACGTAAATACAATCTTAAAATCTATTAAAAACATCCTCTTTAATAATAAAACTCTAGTAATTATAATACAAGTAATAATATTATCTTTTAAAATAATATACACAATAATAGTATTCCTTTAAAAAATTGTAATAACTGTAATAAAAAATAAATTTAAAAAACCCAAATAAATAAAAATTTATACTCTCAATTTATAAGGATAAAGAAAAATGCAATTTTATTTATTTGTCTTCTTGGAAAATCTTAAGTACGAATGTAATTTGTTTGATAATAGAAAAAATGCTTAGAACATGAGTACTAATTTGAATAATTTATTAAATAATACAACGGAGATTATTGTTAGGAATGTTATTCCTGGAATGTTGTATAGCTTCTCTTAATTTTATAAAAAGTTGTATATAAATTAGAGTAGTTTGAACTTAAGTGAAAAAATACAAGTCCATAAAAGTAGGCTTAAAAATAAATATTCTCATCTGCTTTATATCATGAAAGAGACACAGACCATATTATTAAATTTGATGAGGCTAAGATATGTGGGATGTAATGGAGGATTATGTAATATTTAATATACATTTGTTAATATGTTTTTTAGTCTTTTATACTCAAGAAGTCTACTTTGGCAGGAAATCCCATTGATTATGTTAAAGAAGTTTTTTTTTGTTTTGGCTAGTCTGTTTAATTTTGAATTTGACCGTAATTTTAGTTATTTTATTGACTAGTTTAGCTTTAAGCTGTTATATCTAGATAAAAACATGTATACTGAAGAGGATATTAAAAAGTTGCTGAAAATAAAACTATGTATTAATATATTTTAACATCTACTGTTAAATAACGTCTACTATCTGGGCTCAAATTCAGCTCAGTAAACTTTTTAAAAAAATTTCAACATACATAAGATTGTTTTAGGTAAATGGCCTAATGCCAATCTAGCTAACTATATAATGTTGGATAGTAATTAGTATCTAGTTACTCAGCTAGGAAATAAAACAAGAATGAATATATTCAAACTTTTACCATCTAGGAAATTTCCAATCTTGGTGAATAAGACTTTTTATACTTGCAATGGTCTATTTAAGAATATTTTACCTTAATTGTATATTATT
Organism: Epiperipatus broadwayi; assembly: GCA_028023455.1. Lineage (NCBI taxonomy): Eukaryota > Metazoa > Onychophora > Udeonychophora > Euonychophora > Peripatidae > Epiperipatus > Epiperipatus broadwayi. Next base: position 1,388,381 of record JAQFVV010000060.1, read on the forward strand.
ACAACTATCATATAATATTAAACATAAAATATAGCATCTGGACAATCATGAAGAATTTCTGCAATTGACAATTAGCTTTTAAGTAACTATCCATAATTGAAGATTCTTAACATTATATAGAACTGCAAGGGGAAAATATACTATAGGTCCAAAACCAATAAAATTAATAAAGTTCTCTCTCATCATATTACAATAGTATTTTGTTTTGTTGCATCCATTTTGTCTAACCAATCCAAATTGATTAGGGATCTTTACATTTAGTTAGATAACCATTTATTGATCAACTCTGCCTGCTGTTTAGATTAATGTAAGTTATTTACTTTAAAAAAACGATTATAAGGGTAATAATGATTTTAAAAATTTACCAAGATTCATGCAGCTTGAACATAATTTCAGATCATGGGATAGAGTTAGATGCAATAACCTATAATATATATCACAAGATCCTTTTTGAAACAGATACTAAATGACAAATATTAAACAAGGTGTAAATCATTATTGCTAATAGTTTATTTACACTGCAGATGCAAACAAAAATCAAATATTTAATATATATTTATATACAGTAATCAAAAGTAAAGTTTATAAACTATATGATGTGTGATGTGATATGGTTACTTTTTTATTGAAATCAGAAACCACTCAGCTACTATGCCCAGAAAAATCTGCTAGACACCTTATTTTTCCATTTCATTCTCCACCATAAGTTTTTCCTATATTGTTCTCTATCCTGTTCCATCCCATTTCCACAGTTTCTATACTTAGAAGTACAACATTGTTGATGCTTATTTAACTGTTTTTTAAATGCTTTACATTTTAAACTCACTGTTTAATTTAATGAATACTCACTTCTACTAATGTTAGTTCTGGGATCAAAGGCAATTACTTTTAGTTTTTTTAAAAAAAATAGAATGATATATTACATGGGAGGTCATAAGATGTTCAAAACATCAGATGCAATAGTTTGAGTCATAACGCAAGAATTTTTAAGCTTCTTGAATCTGCCTTTACTATTGCATTAAATAACACAAAGCAATTATAAAAGTTAATCTATTGCTATGTAGTAAAATGCCTATTGCAGTTCACCAGTGAAAAATAACACATACAAATGTTTTTAACTTGTGCTCATTTTTAGATATTGGCTTTTACATTGCACAAGAAAGTATATTGTAGAATATAAATATAAAGAGAATCACAATCTGATATAAGTTTTTTATCCCATGAATTCTGAACAGTCAACCCCCCCCCCCCACCAATTATTTGATGCTTGTTTGTAAATTAATTACATAGTCAGTTTCTTGCATGATCATTGTGATATTTGAGCATCAAAGTGATCATGTGATATTTAAGCATAATATGTCCAGCTGACAACAATGGTTTTATTCTCTCAATAAAATCTTTCTCATTGGGGAAATGGTTTGTCTAAAATACTCATTATTGTTCTGGTCTGTAAAGAGTGATGAGTAGCTTATTACAGTTTTTGCTAACTTATAACAAACACTTCATACTATCTTGTACCTAAGATTAACTATTTCTAAAATGCATCATGTTATGAATGATAAACAGTGACAAAAGACCACTGACAGCTATCAAGTGTTTTTTTTTCATCATCACAATTTATCACCCAGATAACTAAGCTATCTTTGAAAATACATACATAAATATTAAATAATATATCTGAAGTATACACTTTATGTGATTGTACTATAAACATTCTTTACACATCAGACTTCCAAAAAGTATTTTAATAAATTTGCAAATAATGATTAGTTTTTCTGAAAGTCTGTGGTGAAGACATGACTTATAACTATATATAGGATTACATCCACTATCTAAGATTGATGGTTAAAAATTTAGAAAAATGCAAACTTTTCAAATACATCCAACCTGTAAGTTATTAAATTGAATGTTTTTGAAAATTTTGAATAAAGTTCTAATTTTTCTAAAGATATTTAATAATTAATTTTTGATTATATTAACAGTTTGATATATGTTCTTTTGCAAACTTATTAAAATGACTTCTTGAGAAGTCTGATTTATGAGGAATTCTTATAGTATGCATATTTGAAAGATATTACATCAGAAATATTATTGTATAATCTCAGTGATACAAAGATAATAGCTAGTATTTATTTATAGGGTTGTAATATTAATTTTTCTCTTTGCTTGTATATGTAATTCTTTTGTGTATGTAAGTGCATATGCTTTATAAAGTTGACTAGCAGTATATCTCCCAAGTTTCATATTATTGTTGCTTTATTTAAAATACTTCCTAATTATGCATAACATGTAAAAAAGGGATTATAAATAAATCAGCAACAATAAGAAACTTGAGAACTATAATTATCCTGCTAGTCAGTGAAAGTGCACTCAATTAAATTAAGAAAAGAAAAAAAAATGCTTCATAGAATGTAAGCACATAGGTATTCAAAAAAATTATGGGATTTTTACATTTTTAATAAAAATGTATTTTTAACCAAGCTTTGACTTAATGGGCTCAAACTCTGCTTAGATTATAAAACTCTAATGTGTTGTCAAAAGTTTTTACATTATAATGACAATATACCCAAATTACCCAGAATTCCAAGTGAGCTGCATGTGATTCAGAAAGCATCAGAATGATGATTCAAAAGATAAAAGTTCTTGGATCAATTCCCAACTGAAGAAGTTTAAAAAAAAAAACCTTATTTGGACAATTGAATATACCATTAAAATGCCTAAATGTCATATTAACTCTAAAGTACACATAAATGTATGATGCTATCTTCTTCATTTCTCTCAATTTTGTCTAAAAGGCTAGTCAATCAAACTAATTCATACTTTTCTATTGATATTGGGATTGTCTAAGTTTTTCAATGATATATATCATTAAAAACAAGTCAATACTTAGAAAATATCAACCAACAAATTTAAATTGTTGTCAAGGCAACCTCCTTTTAACAATAAAGGTGAAATATATAAATATATATTGTTTTAAATACAAGAGTTTAGTTCTTTTTCAAAAATAAAAATGCAAACAGAGAAATGAAACAATATTACTTATCATCATCAAGAGTAAGGCTGCAATTGCTCACCAATTATTTAATGAGGGCTTGAAAAAGTTGGAATAAACCAGAACCCTGTTTTGGTTCAACCTATATATTGGCAATCAAATTCAGGTTTGTTAAGAACAGTTATTATAATTTAATTTACAAACACTTATGTTCTTGCACTCATATATTTGACAAGATGCTATTTAGATAATTGCAAAGCATACATTAGGTTAAATATTTTGAAACTCAAATACAAACTTTAAACTTAATTAAAAAATAATATATCTATATATTTTTAAATACAAGCATATAGTATTATTAACCCAATTTAATGTGTAATATGTTAGATATGCTTAAAACTTCTAATTTACCACCCTTACTTTAAGTACACAAATAATGACACCTGAAAAAGTAAAAACAAATAACCCCAAGCAGTGGTATAGTTATGATCTTTGGGAATCTATTTAAAATTTTGAAAAATAATCCTTTTTAATCTTTATAACATATGACTTTTTTAAAAAATATATATATATAACAAAATGGCCCTAAGACCCATGCTTATTGCCTTAGTTGGCTTTATGATAGGTACACCAACTGTGTATAAAATGTATTTTTTGCCCAAATGAAAAAAGTTAAATTTTAAAAATAGAATATATAGTTTGATTAACACTAAGGGATGATACAAGTAAGCCTGGATTTACTTAGCCTTTTAGGCAAAACTTAAAAAGATAAAGAAAATGGCATTATACACCTACGCGTGCTAAAACAGTTATATGAGATTGTCCAGATCTTAATCTCTTAATGTCATAAAATGCTATCTGCCAAAAATACATCGTGATGGACTTTTTTAAACAGGTTTTATTAATGTGATTAAAGTATAGGTGATGAATTAGTGCTTTTAAATGTGTTTATTCAAAACAATATGCCATTATGGTTCATTGTACAATGAAAAAAAAATGCATATTTAAAATCAGTAAAAATTTTTTTAACCCAAATCATAACTGTCATTTCTTTAAAAAAAAAAAACATTATCAGTCAGTAGCTGGGTTAATCAATGACATCAGAGGAGGTGAGTGTATTTCTTAATTGCTAATGCTTATTTTAATCATACAAATCAATTTTATGATCCAATAATGGTAAGCAAAACACATTTACATTGTTATAATTATAAAACATTTTAAAATTTCATACTATAAAATAAATTTTGACTTATCCCATTAAAGGTCATCACGTTAGTATAGTGACAAGATTAATAAAATTTCTCATTGCAAATTGTTCACTTAACATTATATTCTAGCATCTCATACGAAGATCAACATAAAAAAACACTTTATTGATTTATTAAAGATAAATTATAAAATACTGTAATCCCTAATCTTATTGTGGCACATTGATAAATATTTAAAAACTTAGAAAGAGAAAAGAAAACAAAGATTACAATGCAAATTTTGTACTGATATTTCTATAACTACTTTCACACACATTTGTTTGATATAAATTTTATCAAATTAATGATTATTAATAAAATGTTACGATGATTTCGATACAGTAGTTAATAATATAAAAAACTAATTAAAGTTTATAATATAGCTCTGATTATTAAAATTAAAAAAAAAAAAAAAGCAATTACGTTAATGAGAAGATAAGCAGTAGGGACCTACCACAGTGACAACAATCAAGTTTATCCACTTCTTAATACTATAGTGCTTTATTATAGTTATCTCAATTTTTCTTTCTGTAGAAATTTATTATTAGATTATGATGCAAACTTAATTCAGTGAGTAAGTATATCATCAGTTATTAATATTTCCAGTACTAGTTTGATTGGATTTTAAGAGATTATTGTTATTATTAATAAATTGTAATGATTGCATCGTTACACTGGTTACTGCTTTAATTTGAGTAACTATGATATAGTTTTGAATATTACGATAAGAGAAATAAATTGTGTTAACACACTGACAAGCAATAGCAATCTGTTAATCGACGATGATCATGTATTCCCACTTACTAATAGTGTTTTATTATTATTACCTCAATTTTTCTTCATGTAGAGAAATTTAAATTAATATCATTGAAATAAAAAAGTAAAAATGAATATAATGAAAGTTTTACCGAGATTAATGTTTTTCATGCATTGATGGTTTTAATTATTTATTAAATCCAAAATAAGCTTTTATCTAATTATAATCTAATTTCTAAGCAAAGTGATAATATAATCAACGCTAACCACTTACCTTATTTTAAAAGCAACTTCAATTTACATGGTCGTTAGGATTCCGTCATGGTTTTCAATGTAATGTCACTAATTATGTGATTTATAAAATAGCCCTGGAATATGTATATAAAAAAGTTTCGGTTATCTTTCTTCTCTTTTTGGCAGTTATTGGAAAAGTAAGAAAATGAAATGAAAAAAAGTAAAACATTATACAACAAATATTTACATTTTTTTTTTTTGTTCGCTTAGTTTAAAAAGCAAAAGTTTGACTTGTAAACTACCTTAGCAACCTTTACATGGAATGCTACATTGAACATATTATAGAGTTTCTATGAAATCAAACTGGAGGCTTCTGGGAATTATAGCTTTTGATTAGAATTTTAAAAGATTATAGGCTTTTAATTTTAAAACAATTTATTCATTTTTTTAACGATAATAATATATACATTTCCGTTTACTTTAATCAAAGTTAATTAATAGTAAAAAATTTAAGTAATTTTTTTTTTTCTAAAGTGGAAACCTACTAAAAATGGAATAAAATTTTGATGCAATTGATGGGATTCTATGCATGGTTTCCATGGTAATTAAATACACAAATTATTTCTACGTAATTTTAGATATTTACACGTTTTTAGAAAATAACTAAGTAAAGAAAAGTCACTTAATAATTTGGATTATTCTTTTTGCACGCATATATATATAATTGCATTGTGTATATATGCGAACAGCTTTCCAATATCATCATCATTGTAGTCAATCGCAGACGAGTATCCAGAAGAAGAAGAAAAGATAAAAATATAAAAAAGAAAAGGGTTAAAAATTAGATTGCAATGTCTATATAAATAAATCTGTGAAACTTAAATAGGCCACATTCATCACATTCTGAAACTTTACTCTGTTTTTTTATTTTTATTAACATCTTAAGGTTTTCTTTTTTAACTTCTGCAATGAATTATATATATATTAAAAATATCAATATTAATTGTAGCTTTCCCTGTATTTTATCTTCATCCACATCTTTTTAGTGCAAGCTCTTTTTTAACTTCTGTAATGAATTTTATTTTTTGAAAAAAATTGAATTTTAGTATACTAATAATTTTTGTTAATCATTTATTAGATAGAGATTATCCACTTAATAAATAATATTTCTGTAGTGTAATTTTTACTTCACCACTCTTATGCAAGGTAGGAACTGGTTTATATCCACATTTAATACCCTATGGAGAGATGTAATTATAAACATATGACCAAAGGCGTGAAAAAAAAGTGATTTCCAAGATACACATTTCATGCAGAACTAGCACTTATCATTTGGCCCAGACCACAATTTCTTACACAACATTTATCCTTGTTCTGCATTTATATATATCAAATTACTACAGTTTAATTGATAAGTGTCAAATGTGCTGCCATCACAACTTTGACACAAATCACTTAATGAAAGTAAATTAATAATTTTTATTAGTCATTTGTTAGACTAGAGATTATCCACTTAATGAATAATATTTCTGTAATGTAATTTTTACTATACCACTCTCATGTGAAGGGATGTAATCATAAACATATGACCAAAGACATGTAAAAAAGATCGGTGATCCTGAATATACACATTTCATGCTGAATCAGCACTCATCATTTGGCCCAGACTACAATCTCTTACACATATATTTATCATTGTTCAGTATATATGTTCATAAATAGCAAATTACTACAGTTTAATTGATAAGTGTCAAATGAACTGCTCTCACAACTTTGATACAATCATTTAATGAAAGTTTAGTTATTTATTAGACTAGAGATTATCCAATTAATGAATAATATTTCTGTAATGTAATTTTTACTACACCACTCTCATCCAAGGTAGGGACTGGATTCTATCCCGTTTTAACCCATTGTGATCATAAATATATGATCAAAGACATGAAAATATGTATGATCATAGTGAAAATTACCCTAAAGAAATATTATATTTAATTGTAGCTTTTCTACATTTTATTTTCATGTCTTCGTAGTGAAAGCAAGCAGTATTACCCTACTTTAAGTACTTTTGAGATAATCTCTATAATGTAAATGTGTCTCTCCCATGAAAACCATGCTCAAGGTTTTCTACATATTTATAAAGTCTGCCTTTTTTAATCCAATAAAAATGTGTCTTCAATATTATAACATCAGTTTTACAATTTTGCCATCATATTTTTTGTGATTTCTTTTATAATAAATTGGTTGAAAATAACAAACCCATATAAACTAAAGTAGTTGAAATAAGGATATAATTAGATGCCTGAGTATTTTGATGATGTAGTAGAGTGATTGATTCCGAAGCTCAAAGTGTTTGAAATGCAGGTCTATCTGTCACTTCTGGTGCTCAAATTATTTGTGAATTCCTAAACAATAGACCATTTGATTACTTTGTTATGATTACAATGAAACATCTTATCTTTTAAGTTGCTAAATTCAGCTGCAATATATTGTTGACTATAATGAAATTTAACATTAAAGACAATTTTTCTACTAAAATACTGGAGAAATATTTATACCAATAAAATATTACATGACTCAATTCTTGACTTCCGTTTGCTTATTACTGTTAAAACAGCATGCATTTTTATTTCACCAAATCTACATCACCTGATGCAAACTTTAATAACTAAGCATTATCATCTGTCATTTATTAGTTACTAAATTTGTAATAGTTGGCATAGAGGTGGTGAAAGAAAAATGTAAGCTACTAAAACAGCAATATGTAAACTGAAGTTGTGTGATATTTTATTCATTTATATAACAAATCATGACCACAGGATAGAGTTGCCTAATGGGATTAAAAAACTAAAGACACTATAATATTTAGAAACTAAACAATTTTCAAATCTGTAAGATTATCCAGGTAAATTGGCTATGATTGGAATCATTGATGTGTTTTTATCAGTTTGTTTGACAGTAATCAGAGAGGTAAATGATGGTTGCCAAAGGAAGAGACATTAGATCCTAAACATCTAAGTATCCAAAACTCCTTACTGATGAAACTTTAGTCTGGGGATATTGAAAACAACAGCAAGTGATAGGGATTTATTAAGGACTGTCATCTGGAATCTAATAATTACAAACATTTCAGTAGGTGGCTTAGAGGTGGTGAAATAAAAAAATATATTTAAATTGATTTCTATTCTCATGCCAATTCACAAAATACATAGAATCCTTTAGATATATATACATAGAATTGAGTAATTAATCACTTTGTTCAAGCATGGAAGTTAGATGTTGAACTTTGATCCAAAAATCTTTCGTTCTTAAGTCCATTAATCTAAAAGTTTTTGAATTATGAAAGTTTATATGTTCAATTTAAAAGTAATAATAATAATAATAATCTCAAAATAATTATTTACTAAAAATTAATTTTTTTTTATGTCAATTAAAAAAATATTTATGCTTATATTTAGTATTACTCTTTCTACTATGAAAGAACTTATAGTTCATGTATTGTGACTTGTGATTGTGTATGTATAGTGGAATCTCTTTGCCTTCTTTCTGTCATTTTAGTTAACTTTCATATTGTGTCTGCACTTTTCCACACTGGAACTAACTTCATATAATAACATTATCTTTTCCTGGGTTCTATCATTCATTAATAAATCATAGGTTCCTTCAGCTTGCAGAACCATGTCTGATTGGTTGCTGCACATCGATGCACCTTGGCTGTGGATTTAACTTTGTATATATAATGGTTTAGTAATTAATTTACATCTATATTAACTGTTTAATGTATTACATTGAAATATATGTATAATTTGAAATAACATTCTCTCCATTCTTTTTTTATTTTGAACTAAATGAAGACTTGGCACCATTATTATTAAGAATCATGCTTCATTATACAAAGTTATTGTATGTTTTCATATGCTTCAAAATTGTATACATTTTCTACTGTATTTTATTATTGTTTTATTCCTATTACATTACAGTATTTATTTTATCCTTATTCAAAATCTAAGCTAAAAAACAAATGAGAACTCTATATGAGTGACTGAAAATAAGAGAAGCGAAAAAAGAGAGAAGTGTTAATATAAAAATATTTTGTATTGGCTCTGCATATAATAAACTTTATAGAAAAACAAATTCTGAAAGCAGATACAAAAATCTGATAATACAAACAGTAATATCATGATTCTCTTATGCATTTTCCTATACTTCTGTTAATGGGTGTTTTATCATACTCTAGAGCCATCTACTGCAAACTTGAATGATTAATAGAGTATCAGAAAATGTTTTGGGGATAAAGGTGTTATAGCACTATATGATATGGTATGCTTTCATTAATCAAGATCACAATAAGTGATTCTAAATTTGGAAGCATATAAGTAAGAATATAAAAAGATCATGTGATGTCATTGGTAATAACTTTTCTAACTAAATGATGGAAGAGACCTATGAATCTCATAGAAATTAACTCTCTAAAATATGTTGATATTGTTTTGATGACAGACATATGTAACTATATGGGTGAGTTAACCTGCATTTAAAACCTTAGGGATTTTTTTAAATTCATGTTATTAACTTGAATATCACAAAAAAGTAAAAATAGTTGCTAAATACATAAGTATGTTAGAAACTGCTTTGAATTCTAGTCTAGTGACAAAGAGAAACTCCAAAAATAATCTAGCAATGGGGATTTTATAGCTTCATACTATCTGTGTTCATTGATTACACAAGCTTATAGTAATAAAATAAAGATAATACATTAGTATGAAGAAAAAAGTGGACAGGAAGTCAGAATTCAAAAATATGCACTTTTATATTGTGCTAGCAGGCATGAGTTAAGAGAATTATTTAAATATCATCAGTTTCTAAACAAGAGGATGTTTAAGAAAGTCTGCAATGGATCACAAAATTATAGAAATGTAACTGGAAAGAATGCTAGCATCTTCAGGAACTATAATTTACATATTTTCAATACAGATAGAATAGAGAATTTTAGCAATATATTTCATTATCATGTTTAGCAATCATCACTCACAAATGTGTAATGCTAATAGCATTGTAGCTTTTAAAGAAAATTCTCAAGATGGATATGTTTTAATTTGTATTAGCTATAATAGAAATGATGAAGTACTAGTAAATTGTCATATTTCAAAAATATTAAAAAAATACTCCTAAAAAACTATTATATAATCAACAAAGCATGAACTTCTTAGCAATAAATCATTTCTTTACATTACTGTGTCTCAGTAAAGGTTTTTTTCTTTGTAGATAATTGTGCCTTATATACAAAAGATATATTACCATCACAAAATATGAAAATCAAACTGTAGTCAGCAATTATACAAATGTGCTCAAACTTCTTGATTTAAATTTAATGAACCATTATAAGCAACTTTAAAAAAAGTATCTTATACAGATAGTTGACTGTAAAATGGATTCAGGCAAAGAATATTAAAAAAATAAATAAACCCATTGTACACAGTATAAGATTTCTATCAACATGTAATGCAGCTGATAATTCACAATTGTTTTTAAAAGCCAGTTACATGTAAGGACAATATCAGGCACGAATAATAATATGATTAATGATACTAATGATTTCAATGAAAAATGGGGGGAGGGAAGTTCAGTGTATTATCAAGTATAAATCCAAGGATTATGTCTATGGTTTGCCAAGTAATAACTAATGGAGTAAAATACTACAGAAGCAGAACAAGAATTTTATAACATACAGAAGTGTGAAAAAAAAAAAGAAAAACGATGGTTAATCTGAAGCTGTACTAAAATGTCATCAGATACATGAAATGCTAATGAAAATAAAAACTTTGCTTTATATGCAAAATAATGATAATAATGATATTTTTGATCTTTATTTTATAATCAAATCAAATTTACAATCATTACCAACATTACATTTCTATAAATACAGAAAACATTGTGTGAATGTAGATTCTCAATGTGGGCTTTTCCCATAGAGACACAGAAACTCAATTATACTCATTTTTTGACTGTCCTACTTTTAAGAATATATATGCAGCAATTCCAGATATATTCTACAGACCCAATGGTAACAAAAATCCATATGTCAAACATTTGCCATGGATGTATTGGCTAATATTTTAACATCTATGTTCATCCTGTATACACTGCAGGGTATCAGATGCACATTTTTGTACAATAGTAATCCTAGGAAGCATCCAAATATCTTCTGGAATAAGTTAGAGATTATTTGGATAAAAGGCAAAAAAATATCATCAAGCAATATTTAATCAGCTACCTTATCCTTAATATGGCAGCACATGAGGATGAGGTTTTAGTATGATTCAATTGTTCCTCAGAAGCATAAAAAAGGTGACTAATTATTACAATAGTTTTTTACATATAAATGTGTAAAATATGTAAACATGTAACTCCATATATCCAAATAGGTAACTTTCTCAAATGCCCTAATACTATCTTGCGTATGTAGTAGAAAAGATCAATGTAGCTTTTATTCAATAAAATCCTTTAAATAATAATAATAAAAATCTTCTAGGTTTTGAAATTGTATTTTAATTGAGACCGAAAACTCACTATGTGATGTTTAAAATATACTGCAATGTATTATTTCTATATATTTTAGCAAATAATAATATTTTGTTTTTATCTATACTTTTTAATGTTTTTAATACTGTTTTATGATTTTTCTATTAATTGTATATTGTTTTTGGTCTTTATTTCTCTAAAAAATTATAATGCAAATTCATTAAAATTTATGCCCAGTTCAATCATGTTCAAATGCTGGTGGAAACACTGACATTTTGCTATCTCTCAGTCGTGCTTTGATAAAGATACTCTGTATGGAAAAGCTGGTTTAGCAGATTAATAAATTTATTTTATGCTTATTTTGCTTTACCATAATTATTATTTACTTATATATATATATATAATTGAAATAATAAATTTAACGGTTTACAAACTATTACAAACAATTCTTAAATCCGCAGAAGTACTTTCTCCGTTAATTTCTTAAACCTGCCTCAACTGCCATTAAATTAAAAAAAAAAAAAAGCGAAAGCAAACATCATCAATTCAAATCCCACGAATTTTGTATTTTAATGTTAGCAGTTTGTCGTTTGCTTCCGCTTTTTTCTTTTTTTTTTTAATTTGATGGCAGTTGAGGCAGGTTTAAGAAATTAACCGAAAGTACTTCTGCGGGTTTAAGAATTGTTTGTAATAGTCTGTAAACCGTTAAATTTATTAATTCAGTTATAATTACAATTTTGTTTTTAATTAACGGACATTTTATTTATTTTACATATATATAGGAGTAATTTTAATTATATATCAAATTATATAATAGTAAATTATATAGCTATAAGCTTTCTTTTAAAGCATTTGCTGTTTGTTATTGTAACACTTATGGTATTAAAACAACCCAAAGATGAATTTGTTTTGCTTACAGCTCAAAATATTATGTGAACAGAGATTAAACTTTGATAATTATTATAATGTACATCAACTCAGAAGAGTTCACAACCCAGTTTCATTTGAATTGACTTGTAACTTAAATTTACAAAATAAAGTTAATTTGATTGTTTGTTTAGATGCTTATTTAATTATATGGACATAAATATAGGACGATTCAATTTAGGCTAATATGACACTTACTTGAGGTCATTTTAGTATATTATCATTGTTTAATCTGTTATCCATGTAAGATCCTGGTCTGCAATAAAAAGTAGATTTATTTTTCAATTGAAATTTGGATTATTTTGATACAGATGTTACATAATTAATATATGAGGGGGGTACCCAAAATATCTTGTTTTCTGGTTAGCATGCCTGTTGTAGTACATGCTTCTGCTGTTACATACTTCTTGCAGGAATCCTTCTGCATCAATATGTCAAATGACATTGCCATGTAAAATAATGGTGCCATGTAACATATTTTTGTAAAGTGTGTTTCACATATTTGGCATTATTTATAATGACGGAAAGGTTCAAACAATATGAAATTCTATTTTCATTTACAAAAAACTGCAGGGAAAACAGTTATAATACTAGAAACAGATTACAAGCAAGCTAATCTTGTAAAATTACAAGTTTATCAGTGGTTTAATTGAAATGTTAATTTCTCTACATTCCTAAAAAGCATGCCAAGTCCAAAGTCAAAATAATACTGATTTTTTTTGAGTGTAAACAGCATTTCCCCCCTCAAATTTAGTTAATAATGGTCAGGTATTTTGTCTACAAGTTATGAAACATTTATGTGATGTGATAAAATATAAATGTCTTATTTTGTGGCAAAGAGAAGCATGCAAACTTTGCTCTGACAAATTGTTATCTTGAGTGTGAAACACTTTTTAATTAAATTCAGCATGACTTAGCTTGTCTATCAACATATTCACTCAATCTCATTTTGTGCATTTTTTTTTAATCTCTTGAATGAAAAAGTCTCTCTCTCTCTTTTTTTGCAGACTTATTCTGGGTGAAAAAAATATTGCAGGAATTAAAAGGCATTACTTTGCAAGTATTTCCATACTATCAAAACATCACACAATCACCATTTCATATGTTTAGACATGTTCTTAATAAGAGTACCAAATTTTCTGTACAGTAATGCCACCAAGTGTAAAAAACATTGTGCTGTTTTCATCTTTGGTTACTAGTTTTATAATTAACCAAATAAGTAAAAGGTGGCTGCTGGAGGGTTGCATTAGATCCTAAGATCTAGGTGCAGTGCTCTCAAATCCAAGGCTCTTCACTGATGAAGGCCACAAGCCAGAAACTAGTCTGGGGATATTGGATGAGTAGGCACTAGATGGGGATTTTATGTACAAACCTTCCTGCATCCATTGATTGCAAAAGTTTGCACTTGGTGGTATTACTGTATAGAGAGTTTGGTACTTTATTGTTTCCAGACTATTTTGAAAAATGAAAAAATATATTTAGACTGGTGTATTGCATCAAATGGATAGTAATTTGAAAGTGATTAAATTCATAACATTAAATTTTTTTTATTATTATTATAAAATTCCGATTACTTTTAGGTAACCCCCGTATAGAGACAATGATCGAATTTTAAGCTATTATAAATGAGCATTTCTTTGTTTCGACATCTATAATACTACATATATGAGAATTAATAAAAGTCGCATTCCGCAATTAAGTAGAAATGTTAAAGAAGGAATATTCAAGAATAGGGATTTATTTATTTAGGGGGTGAGAGTGTTGATTAATAATTGCTTATATGATTGTTTTATTGATGTCAAATATATGCTATAAAAATTAAGAAATTGAATATAAAAGAAAATATTGTTCAGAATTCATAATTGTTATTCATTAATAAATTATTACTGGGAAAATGACAAAAAAAAAAAACGTTTAGAAATATGGAATACACTTTAATATTTGATAAAATTTTATTTTTTATGACGATAAATATCATTTCAACATGCTTACAGTGGTTTTTATATAAATATAAGCCCATAACATGAAACATTTATAAATGTACAGTATTATTATATTTAATTTGATTAAAATTGGAACAAATTGTTTAAGAATTTGCTAATCTAATAAATAGCTTAGTCAGTAAATGTGAAGTAGATAATAAAACTTGTTTACTGATAAAACAGTAAAATATGCACTTGTTAATATATATGTACTTTGTATCTTATACTTTTAGTTAATAGTTAAGATTGTAAATCAGAAAACAATGTAGAATTATTAAGCAATGATTTCAATATTTGTTTTTAGTTGCTTTATAAGTTGAGAAATTATTTAAGCTGGTTTTGAATATTGAATAGGATTCTGTTTTCACAAATAATCTTAGTAGCAAAAAAAAAAATTCTAACTGGTTTAATAAATAGTAGCCATCAGTCAAGAGGATCCTGGTTAACCCATATAAAAGCTGAGGTTATATTATACCATAGTAGCATAGAAAAGGTTCAATACATTGTTGTGGTCACTAAAACCTGATGTTAGATCCCCAATTGTATAATTATCAAAACATCACATGACAACCATTTCCTATGCTTACACAAGCTGTTAAAACAGTGACAAACTCTCAATATAGTAGTGCCATCCAGTGCAAGTCATAATAATCAATGGATATAAGAGGTTTGTGCATAAAATCGCTATATAGTGCCTATTCATCCCATATCCCCAGTCTAATTTTTAGCTTGTGGTTCCATTGATGAAAATTACAAGTCAAAACTAGTCTGGGAATATTAGATGAGTAGACACTAAATAAAGATGTTATGCACAAACCTTCTAGAATTCATTGATTACTACAGCTTGCACTGGGTGGCACTACTGTATTGAGTTTGTCAATGTTTTAATAGCTTATGTAAGCATAGAAAATGATAATCATGTGACATAAGTGATCATATGAGATATAGTCTGCCTGATTTTAAAAAATGTTGTCTCCCATTGCTAAATCTACCAAAATCTCCATATGTAACAGTGAAAGTGTAATGAAATTTTAACTGTTATCCAAGGAAGTAGTACCAAAGTAAAGAAGAAGAAACTCGTGTTCATTGGGGAAAAAAAAGCATTTAGTGGAAAGTATTTAAAGACACTATAAGTTTGAACTAATCTACAGAATTAAAAAAATTATATGCAAATGTATGAAGTTCTATTAGATTTCAAACTCAAAAAAAAAATAAAAAAATGAGAATATTTATATTTATTTGTATGATCCAATTTTTTTTATTGGTGTATTCTATTGTTTGGTAATTAATGTTTTATTATTATGTGAAATATTTTAAACACAAGTATAGTATATATTCTTAAGTTAGATGTAATTAGAGGGGTTTGAACCTAGACATTCAAGCTTCTTTCAGTCATCCACTTTTTTTCTCCACATGATATATATTTGTATAGTGAGACTAGGAGCCTGAATTTTAATTTCAATAGAAGAGAACATTTGATTTACTCTCATGCATAATTAACTTCATTATTTGTTGATATACATTTAAAAACTATATGACAATATAGACTAGTTTTTTTACTGAATATAAAAACTTTATGTATATGGTAGACTAATATTTGTTGTAATTGAACTAAGGGATACAATAAATATATGCTAATGTTAGAATTATGACTTTAAAATTAATGTGAACATTAAGATTGTTAATTATTTTATAAAATGCTCATTTTGTATCATATTTAAAAATCTACTTCATTAAATTATTTGTTTTGTAAAGTTTAAAGCTTTTGTATTTTTAAATGATTTTATTGAAGTTGAAAAATCTGATTGTTTGTTTGTTTATTTGTTAACTCATGAGAGGGTACTATAAAAAAAATTATTTCAATTTATTAACATTAAATTATATTAAATAGAGTATAGTTTTGTTAAACTTTAAAAAAAAAAATTAAATTCTCAATTATATACACAACAAGTGCTTCTCAAACTTCTTAATATAAAGATTCCTCTTATATATCTTGAAATATTTTTGGCTTTTGAAAAAAAAAATTGTAATAGAGGCACATACTATTATTATACAATCTTATTATGTTTATATTTAGTTTATTTAAATAATTTCTTTATTTATATTACAATACAAAATGCTTAAAGAATTACAAATATTACAAAGATCACAATCTATGAAATACAAACCTCATTAATAATAATCAGAATAAATTGAATAATATAATAAAAGATATTTGAATAACAATATAATGTGTGGATGGATGTGTTTGAATGTTGCTACTCACAAAAGTCAATATCAGATGAAATATTTGACATAGCAATTCTTTAGGTATTTTTCTCAATACAGTATTTCCAAATTAATAAACAAAATCTAAGCTTGTTTTTAATTAGTAATAATGACAAAAATACAGTTCTTGCAAAGAAAGATATGGGGATTCAAATAAAACCAGAATATTTAAGGCTAAACATCACATGATCATCATTTCTTATGCTTGCTCTTAACTGCTATTAAAACAGACAAAACTCTCCATATAGTAGTGAGTGGCATTACTGTATGGAGAGTTTTGCCTGTTTTATTATTTAAGGCTGTTTGACCAATAAAGAACACTAATTTTATCACTAGATTCAAAATTCTGGCTAATCTTTATTACAAAACTCTGATCAAAGATTGAATATGTTCTCAAATCAATTAGTTCTTGAAATATTGATGGAAATTGTTAAATTGTAGAGTTAAAGCAAATAGAAAGCAGTCATCTTCTTTATTTGCATTTAAATTATAGAAAAATATTAAAAAGAAAAAAATAGTTGAATTTATGATGTGTTTAGTTATTGTTATTTTACTTTTTGCTGATAATACAATGTTATTTTCTTCAAGAAATTCTAAAAAAAAAGCAAACATTTTTGTACTATTATTCCTAAAGCTTTTTAACCATGGAGAAAGTTTATTTTAAAATGTTTGCAATTTTGTGTTTATAATTAATATAGTTGTACTTTTCTCTTGGAGAGAAAGATTCATCCAACTTAATTACTTTTAGAAAAAATCCATTAGACAATGAAGGAAACATATTCAATTTTGATCAAACAAACAAGATGCCAAAATGGAATTTTTACCTACAAGAATAATTCATAATTCATCTTTTAATATTAAAACTCTTTTCAGAATTTTACCATAAGATAGCCATCTTACTTCTGTATGACATAAAAGAGATTCATAATTGGAGCCCATCTCCTAAAATTTGAAAGAATTAAGGATGTTATTTTTTATGTAATTAAGTATTACTTTACATTACTAATAAATTGTTTTGACTTTGACTATTTACAAATATCAAAAAAATACTATACATATAATATTATTTAAATTGTAGTCTACAAAAATGCATAAGTTGTAAAGAGCCTTAAATAAACACATATATGTAGATACATATTGATTTATCTAATAATTTATAATATTCTAGTATATATTTCAGTTATTATTATTATTAACTATATAGGCCAATACTAATCTATTTTAACAAATGTAGATAATTGTGTTAAATGTATATATAATATGAGCACACACATGTGTATGTTAGTTTTAAATACTAATTTGCTTTCAAAATTATTTTAAATAGTATTTTACATTGATTCAGTTTAAAATCAGAGTTTCATCTAATATATAAAAAAATCCATATTTGGCAATTTTATTATTCCTGACATATCAAAATTCAAAGAAAATATACTTAAGAGTTTATATCCCCTGGAGAGTTTTAAATTTCTCTAGCACTTTCACTGGTTAGTCACTTTTTACTTTTTGATGAGCAATTTTTATTCAATTTCATTAAAAATCATTTATTTTGAAAATAAATTAGTATTAATATATCTTAAATACTTTTTTGGACAGTAAACGAAGTAGATTTTATTAACTATAGAATCAATGTTTGAAATATGTCATTATTAGCATATATGATACTCATTAGGCCATTTCTTCCATCTGCACGATATATATATAAAAGTTTCAGTGACAAAAAAAAAGAGTGCTATGTTAGATTTTCTCTATGCTTCCATATGTCTAAATCATATAATCCTAGAAACTCTTAAGATTAAGCTAGCTTCTCATATAGATTGCTGATATGATGGGTCCTGATAATGCATATGGCACTCAATTCAGTTTAACTTCTAAAATTTTTGAACTTAGATGAATCAAGCAGTGTCTGCTACATACTTATTGGGTTATGAGGCATTGTAGAGAAACTATCTTGTTTTACTTCTCTGGAGTTCAAACTCAGTTAATGTAAATGATTGGCAGCAACTACTCTTCGTTAGAAGCTGTCTATTCTATAATGAACCCATGAGTTAGATTGAACACACTATTTATAATAAATACTAGGAATTTTATAAACAAAGGATTAAAGAATTTTTTTTTTTTTTTAATAAAAAAAACAAACAAGATTGTAATTAAATTATAACAGTCTTGCTTTTTTTTTTTACTTTATTTTCACCACAACCAAAAATTTTCTTAATTAAAAAAATCTTACTTAATCTTTTAATTAAAAACATGTTACAATTCACTCTATAATTACATTTGCACTACAAAAATATTTTTGTTTTTGACAAAAATTGTTTTCTTTCTTACATTTTTTTGTTGTCAAAATCAGAAATAAATATTTATATTATATAGAAACATTTTTTATATTTAATTTTAAATTCTTCAAAAAGTGAATATTGTTACCTAATCAGTATTTCAGTCATTCTAGACTTTAAATTAAATAAATATATATGTAATTTTTCTTTGTGTTCATTTCTATTTTTCCTTTTAAGTTTTAAATATACTGTGTGTCATAATATTAATCGATTTCAATATATATATAAAGAGAAACAATGTATAATGCTAGCTAAAATCTCTATATTTTAAATGCCCAGCAATTATATTATATCAGCCACCCATCCCCTTTAAATAAAGAAAAGCTTAAATTTTGCACCCCATTCAAAAGGATGGCTTTGGGGCATTTAATATATATATATGTTATATCAGGGGTCCCCAAGCCTATGCCTGTGGGCACCAATGGCACCTGAAGACCATTTTATGTATGCCTGCCGCTATCAGAACATGATAAAAAATTATTTATCTGATACAAATAAATTTAATTTTTAATATTTCTTATAAATTATTGTATTATATTATAATCAAATTGTAGTGCATACTATATTTTACAGCGTAAAAGAGACTATCTCTCAGTCCGCCAAGTGCGGCCTTTCTCTGTGCACTGCACTAGCACAGAATTAGTAAAGTTAACACAGACGCCAATCTCTCTGCTTCACACATGTTTATAAATTGTATCTGTGCATATAAAATAAAATCGTTTTTTGGATCCACATAGTTGTGTGAGTCATCATTTTCAAACATGAATATCATAAAATCAAAATACAGATCTTGACTGAGTGATGAATATCTTGATAATTGCTTATGAGCAGGAATATCATCATACTCTCTGAATTATGAAGCAATTGCCAATGAAATGCAGTGCCAAAGATCACACTGACTTGTAATATTATATATAATTTAGTAATTTACATTAAAATATAAACGTTAATTATATGTTAAAATTTTATTTTTAAAATAAATATTTTTTTGTACATTATGTATATTATTAACAATATCCAACTATAAATTTACATTAAAAAAATAAATGGTGCCCACCACCTGGCCGGTATTATAGAAAGTGCTTTTAAGTGCAAAAAGGTTGGGGACCCCTGTGTTATATAATGAGCACAAATAGTTCTTAATAAGCTTTTCCTAATATCCCTATCCCCAGACCAGTTTCTAGCTGTTGGCTTTCATCAGTGAGAGACTAGGATATTCAGACATTAGATCTACAAATATCAGCTTAAGCCCAGCATTTATTTAATAGTTAATTATTAAGTTAACATTTGTAGTAAAAGCTTATTAAATTAAGTCACATGATACACGACTTGGATTTTCTTGCAATATATATATAAATAATAGTACTGTATAAGCCAGAAAATAGAGAAATGTAAACAGTAAAGTTATATAATTGAGTCAAAATGAAAAAATTCTGAAAATTGAAGCAGTAAAAACATTAAAGTTTAAATTAGGAAATAAATAAATAAACAAATAAAAGGATAGATGTGTTGTTCATTCAAAGTTATTGCTGATACTGTGTAATAAGGTAAATCTGGAAATGTGTTATTGTAAAATAAAAACATATTAGCAACAGATGCATAATATTTAAAATGTGTGTGCATATTTGAAAAATCACTCATATACTTGTAATGTATAAAGAAATTACTTAAATAGCATTTTCATAAATTCTTGATCATTTGAACTAGTTCAGTATTTAAACCAATTTTTTTGCTATAGCTAAGATTGTTTAAAGATGATTAAAACAGTGTAAAGCCATGCTGAGTAAAATTAATATTTATGATAATATAAAGCAAAGAAAAAAAGATCATGTTGGATTTTTTGTAGAGAACTAAAATCATCAACAACAAAATAAAACTTCAACATTTATAAAATTCATAAGTATTTCAAATACCATTTTATGTAATTAAATATTACTGAGATTAATGTGTGGATTGGAAAAAATGGGATATTAGGAAATTAATTTTTGTGCATGTATAAAAAATTTATTACTACTTTTATTTTAATAATTATATAAAGGCAGCTTTGTGTTTGAAGGTTTAAACTTTAATTTTTATAAACTAAAAATGTTGTTGAAGGTTAAAATAAGAAAATGTAATTGTAATTATTTTCTTTTGTATTCAATTTATTTATTAACTCAATTCTTAACCAAAAATTTCCTGAAAAATAATAGGCATTTGATAAACAATTCAACATATTTTTAAACAAAAACTATTGTGCTTGTGAGAAAACTGAATATAAAAAATGAAAAACAGCACCAATTAGTTTCTCTTTTGTTAGTTCCAATCATTTAAAGTTAGTGGGTTGCTGTTATAGGTGAGTCAGTTGAAGATGAAATTCACTTGTTAGTCAATATATTTTAAAAAGTCATCTAATAAACGGTTTGTAATTAAAAAAATATTTTATGTATGAAAACTTTGAAACAGTTAAGGTGGAATTAAACAAAGTATTAAACTCAGTCAGAATTCTATACAAATAGGCGCATTATGCAGGATAATTTGTGCATTTGGAAATACATCCCATCATATAAGAGTATTTTAAGACATTTGTATGGGAATGCAATATGATTTTGAATAGGCTTCAATTTTTTATTTTATTTTCATAATTAGTTATTTTATTAAATTATTACTTTAAGATTAGATAGCATTAACCTTTATTCAATTCTCAACCTGATTGCATAGCTTTCAATTTACATATACTTTGATCTGCATCACTTAATATAAAAAAATGAGTTCAAAGTACCTCCAAATTGTGCTAGATCATGTGTAAGTTATTAAAATGAACAAATACTTAAAGAGTAATAAGAGCAACCAAAGCAGCCTTCTGAATCTAGAAAGTAGTGTCAAAAAATGCCACATCCTTATCTTCAAAACAGATAGAGTTGATTTGTGCTAGCCATTCTTATTTTTATAGTTATTTCAGAGGGAAATAGTAAGAGAGATTATTTCTAAAAAAATATCAGTTATCAATATTGTCTCATTGAAAGCATACTTTATTAAGTAATAAAATTAGACAAGACAATGATGATGGGTGGTTCTGAGCAGTGATCAAGTTTATTGCCCCATATTGTGATGGATGAGTTAAATTTTTGTTATTATGCTTAAGTAAAAGGATGTCAATCAGTTTCCATCACATGTACAGGATTACATCAATGTGTGACTGACTATGTGTAATCAATATTATTACTTGATTTATGAATTATCATTATCCTTAACACTGATCATAGATGTCATAGAAGTAGACATCAAGTACAAAAATAGCACTCCAATATAACTCAAACTCAGTACAGAATCAATATAGTACAATTTATATATATATATTTCCATATATCATAGCATCTGCCGGGAGGTGAACCAGCAACAACCGTCTGCAACCAACTGCTTGCTTTCAAGGCAGCTGCACTGATCTCTTGGCTAAGAACCACAGTTAAAATTACACCCCTATTGCTAAAAGGAGGTTGCCTTGACAACAGTTTGAATTTTTTTTTGTCCATATGTCATAGCATCGACCGGGAGGCGAACCCTCAACAACCGTCTGCAACCAACTGCTTGCTTGCAAGGCAAACATATAATACAATTTTTATATTTACGATTAGGAATGTAAATTTAGTACACTCTCAAAATCTCATAAAACCATAAACCCACCATTAGGACAGATAATAATATCATTCTTTTTTCATCATGCATAGATTTCAGATGAAACCATTCTCATTGTAAAGGCAGATGATTTTAATCACTTGTTAAACTTTTTTAAAACTATTGAACTCCAAGTTTTCAAAAAGCTTACTAATTGATTTCAGAATGTGAAGTATCTTATATGTAAGTTGGTGTATTTATGATGTATTCAGTCACTTATAGCAACAAACATATACATCATGTTTTTCTTATTTCCCACAAATAAGAATATATCATCATTAAATTTAAAAAAATTCCCCTGATAAAACATACAATTACTTATTATCAAATAAAGATATTCTTACATTTCTTTCTCATCCTTCTATAGTCAATTTCATTAAAATAATAATAATAATATAAGTGATATAAAACAGTCTTGCTTTAACCTTATACTACTTTTAACTCTCATTCTTTATTTTTTAATTGATAAATATAATAGTTATTTTTATATAATTTCTTAATCAGATTAATTATTTCTATATTTAGCAAGTCCATCCACAATATATTTCTATTCATTCTGACATAAGTCATCTTTATAAGCATAAATTTGTGTACTGTCTTACTTATTTTCATTAGTTATGAGACTGTAAATAAACTTCCAACTATTTATTAATTAGATCTAAATCCACAATGCATTTTTACATCATATTAGTCTCAAAATTATTTTTTAGCCATCATGTAATCAAATATTTTATAGACCATTAAAATTATTACCACAAGATCTATAATTAATTAGTCATTCATAATCTTTATTCTTTAAATTACAAACTTTTGAGTTTTTCCAATTATTGTATCTGAAACTTCTGTATTAAAACACTCCCTAAAATTGTTTTAGTTTTGGCTCTCAGATATCTCTGTCATTTACTCATTCAAATTTCTTTCTCTTCTATTTTTCAAAATTTTTTAGTTGTTTTGTTTAATTAAATATTTATACAAATTAAATATTTCCTTTATTATGTTTTGTAATTGCTATCTCATTTTTTTTCCATATATAAATTTGTTTCTACACATTATATAATTGTTAAAAAAAAAACTAAATTCTTTTCTCTGGCTGCTAAATATTGCATTGTTTTTATATATGATTTTTTTTATATACTTTTCCAACTTTTTTATTTTATTTCTTCCAGTTTTATTAATGTACTTAAGTAATTTATTATTTTAAACTCATTCTTTTTCTTTGAATACCAAACTTAGCTAATTTTCTTTTATTTAAATATTTTTCCCCATAATTCTTTTTTTTATATTTTTGGAAATTCTTGATGTTTTATTATATTAAATCTTATGGATAATTTTATTCAAAACCATACTTGCCATTTTTACTACATTGCATCAATTTTTATAATCACATCCAATAAAAACTTTAACATTTCTTCAAAAACTGTTTGATGTTTATACTTTTATTATTTATATTTTGTTGATATCTTACTCATTATATTTAATATTTATAAATTTAATACTAGCAGATTCTAACACTATTACTTAATAAAATAAAAAGTAAGATATATTGTACATATAAAATACATATAAAGTTTAGTGACTATTTATTTATAAATGATATATGTTTACAAACATCTTGAGCAAATTTTATCATAGATACTTATCAACTTCTATTATAAAATAAAATATGGCTACTAATATATTTTTTCTTTTCTTTATCAAAAACTTTAATTGTCTGTGCTGCAAATATTCATTCATTTTTTAGTTCTACAATTTATTATATAACTCAAATTATTTCTATAAACATTTTACTAATATTTCCAAGCTGTATATCTATAGTCAAACATTTATAAATTCTGCACTTTTATCCCACTTTGATCATCTTTTACCATATATCCAACTACTATAATTTATTCCTGATTTTTTAATTTTATTCCAAACACTTGTGGGGGGGGGGTCGATATTTTTTTAAACATAACTATGCTAAAACATTTTCTTGACATCCATTCTATACTCTTATCATACTTTTCATTTTTTATTTTATTTTGCTTTATGAATGTGTGTCTACTACAGTTAATATTTTAAGTTCTTCTTTATTAATTGGCATTTTTAATATAGACAACTTGTTTTATCCTACATCTTTTGCATAGTTATGTATTCAAATTTAAGAATCTCTTTCTTTCTTCTTATTCTTTTATGGGTTCTTTTATATTTTATTTCACAACATTTGATTACTATATCCTCACATTCACATTATTATTTCAGTGCTTTTTCTTGCATATTTTTAAAAAATAGAAAAATCATTTTTAAAAAATATTTTCTTTTTTACTATAATTATACAGATACACTACCATTAATTCGAAATCCTGGTTTCAGAGCCTTTTGAATTTGAAAGATTTTTGGACTCCAACAATAAGCTTTAAACCCCTCTCCTCTCATTTTAATTCAAATTTCACTGAAAATATAAACATTAATTTTACTCTCTATAGTTTGTACACATTAAAATACTTTTTGAACATTATGAAAAAACAATTACCATTTATAATTATATCAGCAATATATATATATAGCAATATTTAAAACAATAAATCAACAAGACTTTGCAATTTTATCTAGATATTAAAGGTTTGAACCCAGACTTTCAAACCCCCTTTAATAATATACTCTACTTTATACAACTGATACACATGATCACATACATATGAAAAAAATAAATGGTCTCCAATATATGTATTTTATGCTGAATTAGTACTCATCAGTCGGTCTGAATCATCATCTTGGCACACACATATATAATAAGTGCTCAGTTTGGATAGGCTTCAATCTTTTCTATTCTCCAACTCTTCAGCTATACATATCATCATCATCATCAGATTTATAATGATATGGATGGATGAAGAGTTAGAGAGTGGAGAAGATTGAAACCTGTCCATTAAAGTTTGAAGATTTGCTTTCTTAATATAAACTTAGCAGTCATTATATATGTGTGTGAGATGATGATCCAGACCAATTGATGAATGCTGGTTCAGCATGAAATACATATATTGGAGATCATTTATCTTTTTCTGATGTGTGTGGTACATGTGTATCGGTTGTATAAGATGGAGTGAATGACTAAAGAGAGCTTGAAAATCTGGGGGTTCAAATTCCCATTAATTACATCTAGCTTAAAACATAAATACTATACATGTATTTAATTATTATATTAAAGGTTGTACACCACAATTGAATGAAATACCATTTGTTTATTTTATATACAATCTTTATCAAGCTTTTGTCTAAAATTGCTATGTTTTAACTACTCCTCCTATACATTTTCAGGTGTATAAAATTTGTTATATAACATGTTTTCGATACTTTGATAAATATAACCATCTTTATTAAAAAAGAGAGAGAGAAAATATTCAATTTTTTAATGAAAGAATCCCATACAATAAAAAAACATAAAATTGCTTTCCCCATTTAATTTAAATTATATTGTTTGTCCAACTTTATTACTAATTCTTTAATACCTACTATATATATAATAAATGTAATAATTTCTATCAATAATTTCAATCTCTAATCAAGTTGCAATCTTTTAGTGTCTATATAAATATATGGGACCATAAATAAAGGTGGCATTCCACCTTTATTGTTAAAAAGAGATTGCCTTGACAACAGTTTGATATTGTTGATTATTATCTATAGTGGGATTGTCTAAGTATTGATTGTTTTTGAATGGTTTTATATATATATCAAACTAATGATACTGCATCTTAGTAATATCTTCCACAACAAAAATATTTCCATTGCCAATATGTTTTACTATCTCATCATTAATATGAAAAACTTCTTTTCAGACAAACTTGTACATAACATACCTATCACTACCCTTTTTAAAAATAATATCCCTCCTTTTTTTAATTGACTAATACGTATAACATGTTTCATTAAATATTTTCATTTAAATCCTTCTATAATATATATTTTAACTTTACATTGCCATTTATTATTTCTTTATTTCATTACACTTTAAATTTAAAGGATTGTATTTTATTTCAATTGCTGTTACATTCATCTTTAATATATATGTATTCTTTGTTTAATTATCTCAATCATTCTAATTAGTCTATTATCCACAATTATTGTAATAGCAAACATTAGCCCCATTTTATTCAATAGTTTTTGAATGATTTTTTAATTATCAAAACAGTAAACCATTTTTCATCTCTTTTATTACATTTTCATATTACTTGCATATCGAAAACTCTTTTAGTATTTGTTTATTATATTTGTATATTTGGAAATACTTTTTCATACACAGAAGACAAACTAGTAATGTTCTAGTAATATCGTTTTGCCTTCTTTACTGCAATTTTCATAAATAAGTATTACACACATTGGGCAAACCTCCAGATTTTATATTCCTAGGTTAATCAAAACTATATATGATTGGAAGAAACTAAAAAATCCCCCAAAGTAAAAAATATTTTATACCAATTATAAAGGCTAATATAATATATTTAATAATGTTCTTGATTCACACAAGCATACAATGTTATCCATATAACCATCTCATCCAAAAGTTTACAAAAACAATAATATATATCTTATACTTTCTGTTCGATGTTTCTTTACAAGAATAGTTACCCAGGGATGATTTTTGTTTTTAGTAGATGCTTATAGTTAACTCTTAATAATGATAAAGATAATATGAGAGATTGTGATCTAGACCAATTGATGCATACTGGGTTAGCATGAAATGTGCATCTTGGGGATCATAGATCTTTTTCCTATGTCTTTGATCATATGTTTATGATTACATTCTTCCACAAGATCTTCAAAGTGGATAGAAACAAGTCCCTGTCTTGCATGATTTTTGCTATTATACAATGCATAACAAAGAAAGAGACCCCATAACATTTGAACCAATGATATTAAAAATATGGTGGAGCTAATTTATATGGGTTTAATATTCATTCAAAGAATAGATAAAACTAGAGACAGTCAAGAAAAAAATCACAAATCTATAGGGCATAAGTCTAAAAGTTTATGATACTAATTTCACATAAAAAATAAAAATTACAAATAAATGAAACTTAATTACTTAAAACTTATTAGAAAACAATTATTTTACCATTAATTTATTCTAATGCAAATTTTTAAACTGCATGGTGTAAATTAATAACAATGAGAAGAAAATAACATGACGAAATTGATTATCTGCACTTAAGTCATAATGAAATAAAAGAAAAAAATATTAAGCATTGTGAAGTTAGCAGTAAAACATATTCTTTATATATATGTATTCTCCTTCAGATGATCTTCTGATTGGAAGAATAGTGGATAGTAAAGATATAATATTTCTCAGTTATAGTCAGATTCATTCTTTAAATCATCAACCCACTTGCTTATAAAATTTCCTTTAGTTTTTTCTTAATCCCCCCCCCCCCACCTTTTAAAATCAAACATTGTCTAATCAGAATGCTGCAATTTATATGAAGTGTAACTATTAGATAAATCTTTTAATTATATGCTTTTTATTATTAAATATAGTATATAATTAACGATTTTTAAAGTCATGTTTTCTTTCTTTTTTGTAATGCATCCAAGAACAGTTTTTTGCATTTTATTGAAGAGACATCTATTGTAAGCTTGAGTAATTAATGGACATCATATATACTGTCATAACATATCCATCTCCAGAGAGATTTCTAGCAATTTCCTTTGGTCAGTGAGAAGTAGGATTCAAAGCAGAAAACAATGTGTTTAATGCATCTAGCAACCATTTTTTACTTTTTTATACTATTCAATCTAATAACAATTTTAAAAAAACCCTAAAGTTTTGAATCCAAGTCTTGCATAATAATCTAGATATGATACCAGAATCTTTTCTACATATATTTTAGAAATCTATTTCATGCCACATATAATCTCCATTATATTTTTTGACTATAAATCTTAATATGATAGCAATATTGCACAACTTTCTTATAGGCTTATTCTTATGCTAATATTACTGACTAAGACAAAATCTAGAAACCAGATTGAAAATTGGGAATATTATAGCACTATATAATCTGATGTTTTGAAGATGCAAGCTTATCATAGATGGCTTTAGAATAAATGAAAATAACTGCTATTAAAAACATATGAGCAATCATATAAGAAAGTAATTTAATATTGATATTGTGTTAAAAATAATACACAATGAATTCCACTTTGAATATATTTTAAATGTATTATTTTAATTCTAATATTTGAAACAAATAAATAAAGATATCAGAAAAAAAAGGCGAATGATTCCCAGTGCATTTCTGATTGAATCAGCATTCATCAGTTGGCCTAAGTCACAAACCTCCCTCATATGCCTATAGTTCATTATTTATCATGTTTAACTGGAAATGTATCTTGGAGATCATTTCCCATTTTCCTATCTTACATCTTTGTTTGAAACGAAGTAGTAGTTTTAATATATATCTAAGACAATGTCCATGTGTGGGAAAAATTGGACAGAATTTAATTAGTAATACAATGAATTCATATTTAATTATAAGAGATTTAATGATTGTGAATGAAGTTTAAAATATTTATTCTGGCTAAAAATAATGCAAAATTAAGCAATATATTTATATAAAGTTGATGATTACCAATGTGTAAGACTATTTTGAATTGGGAGACAGGGGCCCTATCAGAAATTATGAAAACACATGAAATAATGTAAAATAATTTCTCTCTAAACAAGTCATAATTTTCCATACACAGAAGACCATGTGCTTTAAAATTTTCTAGCCATCTCAAACATTCACTTTCTCTGAAATCATATTATACTACTATGATCATTTACACTTCTTTCAACCCAGTAGCCACTTTCAATCTATACTTACTATATCATTACTGATGCATTGTTATTTCTCAATTCATTTTAAATAAAAGTTGTTTCATTGATTCTAACCTCATTTTCATATGTTTTCGGTGTTTATTATAAAAACCTAATAAAAAGGCTTTACAAAAAAAATCTTGAATAATAGACAGTAGTGACATCTATAGTGCAAACTAAGTTACAAATTTACAAACTAAAAAATACTTGAAATTATTGGAATAGTTACTGTGACAATTTATTGTGACATCATAATAGTAATATACATATAAGAAATTTGCACCCAACTATGCTTTCAGTTTTTATAAATAAGTCTAATGTATTTCTGGTGCAAATTTCTTGCATATAAATGAATGAAGTTTACCATAAGTATTATATATTAGTCTTAGGTTCCTGTATATCAGACAATTTGATCCTATTTCAAGCATTGTGAAGCAACTGGTCCATAAGCAATTCAGACAGTAATTCAATTTTAATCAATAAATATATAAGCCTAAAATCCATAATCAAAGCAATCCTGGATAAAGGCTTCTCCAATTGCTCTGTTGAGGAACAGTGTAGAAGCGTTAGTAGATAGATTTTTAAGATTATCTATATACCCCATTCACTGATCAATATTTGGATGGTTAATTGTATTAGCTATGGATATCTGCTTGAAAAAAATCTTAAGCTTGCTTGAAAATTTTAAACTATCTGAAAAAAATTTCAACTCATATTCAAACTCAAATTATGAATATGGTAGTGAATGTGCAAACCATGAGATCATTCAGTAAATAGTTGAACATCAATGTGGATCACCAGATGCATATTTATGCACTTACTATAAATAAAAATCTCACTGATGAGATGGGGTAAATGCCTGAAACCCTAGAGATATATTTTACATATTATGTATATTATCTTAATCCAAATATATTTGTTAGATTACTTATTAATTATTGTGCTTTTTAAGGCTTTTATGGGAGTCTTCCATTAATTTTGAATTTAATCAAGTATATTAGTGGAAACTTTTTTCACACCCTTCATTTTAAAAATACTACAGTATTTCTTTATATGATCCGACCAACTAACAAATAAATTCTATATTTTATTGTTTAGATACTCAGGAATTTCATCATCATCAACCATTATCAATCCACTGCAGGATGAAGATCTCTCTAAGTTCAATCCATCTTTTCCTATCTTTAGCTTCTTTTCTCCACATCACCCCTGCACACTTTTTTATTTCATCCATCCATCTGACATGTGGTCTCTTTCTGGGTCTTTTACAATCTCTTGGAATCCAGTTTAAAATTTCAATTATCTATCTATTATCATCTCTTCTAACAATATGTCCAGCCCAACTCCACTTCAGTCTTTTAATTTTTTCAATGAGGTCAGTAACACCTGTTTGTTCTCTTACCCATACATTGCGTTTTCGATCCCTTATTGTTACTCCCAACATGCATCTCTCCATACTTCTTTGAGTAGTCTGAAGTCTCTGTATTGCTCTTCTATTAAGTGTCCAAGTCTCAGATCCATAAGTAAGAACTGGCAAAACACATTTATTAAAAACCTTCCTTTTCAAACACATAGGCATATTTCCTAGTTATGAGTATATTTTTAACTTTTATGTAATTTTGATTCATTCTATAATATTTCATGTCATAAATTTTCTAATGATATTACATACAGAGATAGATAGCTTCAATTATAAAAAAAAAAATGGAAACAAGAATCAATTAAGATTATTACATTAATGAATTAAACATTAGACTCAACAGCAAAGATCAGAATGATTGGAGAATGAATGAAAGTGCACATGGTAGCAAACCAATGCAAGAATATACACACACTAGAAATAATAACAATTTCATGCATTTATTTATCATGATATAAAAAATGTGTGACTATAATCAATAAACTCATTGTGCAAATAATAATAATAATAATAATATAGTAGTAGGAGTAGTGCGAGTGATGGTAATGATAGTAGTAGCAATCATTATCATCATCTGGTAAAATAAGTATTATTATTTTAAAAAACTTTTTTTTTTCCCATATGTCATAGCATCGGCCGGGACGCGAACCCACACCCGTCTGCAACCAACTACTTGCTTGCAAGGAGGACGCGATGACCTCTCGACTAACAACGCTTGACTTATTTTAAAATTTAATTATATGTATATAAAAAATTGATCTGTTAAATAATATTTCATGTTCATATCAGTCGATTAAAAAAAAAATCCAACTTGTTGATGTAAATCAAGAGCAATATATAGAACTAAAAAAAAATTAAAAGATCATCAGAATTCTATTTTAAGGAAAGATTTAAAACATTTCAATTTATTTAGTAACATGGAAAGCTAAAGAAAGGCGATAAGAAATGGGATGATTATCTCTTTTCATATATCAACAACATTCTTAAAGGAATGGGATGATAATTAAATTTTTCAAAGTAACACTTTCTCTCAATAACTGGTGTACAAAGGTCTAATCAATACAAGGAAAATAAATGGAGATTTGGATTTCAATTCAATATATGAACTAATAATTTTGATGCATAAATTTTCTTCATTTTTCAGGTCCATTGGGACTCAAAGAATGAAGAATATCAGATTTAAAGAAGAATGATAAAGAACTTAACATTAAAATGGTAAAATATTTTGACTATTATTATTTATTTCAAATGCTAATTAAAAAAGTATTATTATTTTTTTTTTTTGATAATTTATAAGTGATTAAAAAAAAAATAAAAAAATAATAATATTTGTATCATTATTAAGTTTCATTAATGTATATTTTAATTGTATTAATGTACATTTTAATTATATTGAAGAATTACTGAATATTAACTTTAATTAAATTAAATAAAATATGTATAAAGTTAGAAAGGCGATAGTCATATTTCTATTATCAAAACATTAAAAAAAAACAATTGAATTACATTTGATATAATGCAAAGATGATAGCAATTATTAAACAATTAATTATTTTATGAAATTCATTATACTTAGAATAACTGTTTGCACATGTGATTTTTATAATTTATTTGCGCTTATCATATAAAAGTACAGATATTAGAGAGAACATTTTATTTTGCAATGCGAATATTTGAATGAGGAGGGGGGGTATTTGAGAAATTGATGTTTTAAAACTTACACTTAATATCTCTGCCAAATTCATAAGATATCCATAAATAATATATCATTTACAAAACAGTCTGAGTGAGGAATGATTGAAAAGTATGAACTAATATCCATGTCCTTCTCCTAAAGTGAATCTATATGTTGAGTTTTAAGACATGATATATTTCTCACCTACATCAATTTATTGGAAATAATCAAATATTAAATTTATTATTTTTTTTAAACTAATAGAGAACATGCATTAGTCAAGTTATGAATTGCTCAATTGTAAGGTATTGAATCATTTATCTCTATATTTACTTATTGTTATTATTTAATATTTCAATATTTATTAATTATATTTATAATATTTGAAAGTAAGTAACTTTATATACTTGGAGTTTAGATGTAATTATAGAGGATTTGAACACAGATTTTCAAGCTCCCTGTTGATTGGTTTTCATTTTAATGCATCTATTCATCTAAATTTTATATCCTAACTGACAGTTTGTAAGCCATAAATGACAATCCTTAGAGTCAAGAATTTCATAATATCTTATGACTATTGATTCGGATAGAGTAGCAATTAGGATTCAATCTTAGGATTTATATTTCCAGTGTGTTGCCCTTCATGAGCTTATATGTTATAGGAAGAAGAATCTAGCATCCTGGCTTATATAGCACTCAAAAACTCTAAATATTTGTAAGTTTGGATAAAGAAAAGTTGAAATTCTTTCTCATGCCATATTTCATAAATATTGTTTTGTAGATTTATGATTAACCATACTACACATGTGTATTTATTTGCATTGTAAACTTATTTACATAGCTAAAATATACTATTACATAAAAACAATTTTCTCAGTATGTGACATATATATTTGATTTTGAATTCTTCTCTTTAGACTGTTACAGTACTATTCATTGGTAATCTCACAAGGTTATGAAAGTAAATATTTAGTGATTTTATCTTGGAAATGATTAAAGTTGAGTCAATTTCAATATGCATTATTTACATTATCATAAATAAATTTCATATTTACAGTTTGCCTTTCATATAAGTTAAACCATCAAACATCATATGATTATCATTCTTTATGCTTACACAAGCTGTTTTTCATAGAGGCAAAACTCCATACAGTAGCGCCAGTCAGTGCAAGCCAGAGTAATCAATGGATACAGAAAGGTTTGTGCATAAAATCCCTATCTAGTACCTGTCAGGACTACACCTAAATCTTAGGATCTAATGCACAAGCTAGAAACTAGTCTGGGGATATTGGATGAGTAGGCACTAAATAGAGATTTTATGCACAAATCTTTCTGCATCCATTGATTACTCTGGCTTGCATTAAGTGGCACTACTGTATGGAGAGTTTAGCATCTGTGTTTCATATAAGTTCCTGAATTTCAAGTAAAGTGGGTCTCATTTTGTCTGTTTGCCAGTTAGATACAAGTTTCTATAATATTTTAATATTATTATTTACATATGGTAGTTAAAGAGATCTTCAGCAAATATATGTATTACAAAAGAATCAAATTTCATTCATAGTATAAAGATTATCTCAAAGACATTCTAAAGAAGTTCAATACTGATTGCTTTTATTGGAAAGATATGACAGAAGGTAGAATACAATGAAGAACTACAACTAGATGTTAAAGTCTTTCATAAAAGAAAAGATTGCCACAGAAAATAAAAGCATTGCAAAACATTAAATAAACAAAATAATAGAGAGTATTTTTTATATATGGATATATAATGAGTTTGTGGATTGATATGTATAGTCATTAAACAATTCATCTCAAATGTATGTATATATATATATATATTGTCTGTTGGAATGGTCTTACTCATTTACAAATGGCTGCTACTGATTTATAAATATGTAGTAAATTATTTTTAGCATCATAATGTGTGAACAAGTAAACAAGCTTTTCTTTATTGGTCTCTGCAATGCTGATTTCAATATTGTTAAGCAGAAACCCACTGCAAAAGAAATAAACTAAATTCTCATACTACATCAGTGTTCACTATTAATATTTCATATTATCAGTACTTGTTCTAGATTTTTAAAGTTCATCATCATTATCATCAACCATTATCAAGCCACTGCAGAATGAAGGTCTCTCCAAGTTCAATCCATCTTCTCTGATTTTTAGCTTTTATTCTCCACATCACCCCTGCACACTATCTTATTTCATCCATCCATCTCACATGTAATCTCTTTCTGGGTCTTTTACAATCTCTTGGCATACAGTTTAAGATTTCAATTGTCCATCTATTGTCATCTCTTCTAGCAATATGTCCAGCCCAACTCCATTTCAGTCTTTTAATTTTTTTAATAAGATCAGTAACACCTGTTTCTTCTCTTACCCATATGTTGCATTTTCAATCTCTTCTTGTTACTCCCAACATGCATCTCTCCAGACTTCTTTCAGTGGTCTGAAGTCTCTGTATTGCTCTTCTATTAAGTGTCCAAGTCTCAGATCCATAAGTAAGAACTGTTAAAACATATTTATTAAAGTTATGTTTATTTATATACAAATATATGAAATGTTGTGTTATTTACATAATTTATGTTGGTTCAGATAATATTTTCTGATTTTGTTGAAACAACGGGAGGAGTTTAATTTAGATATACTATA
Source organism: Epiperipatus broadwayi (assembly GCA_028023455.1). NCBI lineage: Eukaryota > Metazoa > Onychophora > Udeonychophora > Euonychophora > Peripatidae > Epiperipatus > Epiperipatus broadwayi. Next base: position 1,423,884 of record JAQFVV010000060.1, read on the forward strand.
TCAGTGTTCTTCAACCCCTGGTCCACGACCCGGCACCGGGGCGCTTTTCTGCAGGTCCGCGTGCTAGACGGGCAGTAAAAAGTTTGTAATAATAAATAATAAGAGTTTAAACTTTTAATTAATATAGCCAATTTTTATTTATTTTTTCATCTCATTTTTACCCAATTAAAAAAAAACAGAACGAAAACAAAATCTAATCAATCATTCATAAATTAATTTGTTTTTCTAGTTATCACAGATGTTTATGGGGGGGGGGGGTAGAATTAAATTTTTTATTACTTTTCTAAAAAAAAATTTTTAAAAAACTTTTTTATTATATAAACTCCATATATATAAAACTTTATCTCATATATTTAACATTGTTGTTTTGATCAGTTATAACAATTATGCTTATCTTTAAGAAAATTTATCTATAGACTTCAGCCGGTCTGCAAAATCTTATTCTTATTTTTGCTGGTCCGAGGAACATTATCCTTATTTTTACCAATCCGCAGGTGTGAAAAGGTTGAAGACCACTGTACTATGTCAACTTATCATTAATGTACATTGAGAGTTTAGATTACTTTTTTGCAATGATGTTTTGTATGAAATGTTAGACATGGTGCAATAATTTTTCAAGTTTTTTGGTATTTATCAGTGTATTTCTAATCCCATCTCCACCATATCATAACTATCTAACAGCACAGAAACTCAGACCACTCTCTCTCACAATGTATATATTTAATGAACAGCCTTTGCTCATCAGGAGAACTAGAGGTATCAAATACCAACATTTCCACATCCATGTTGGCAGGTGGATATTTTCCCATTACACCAAGGTTTTGCGAACAGGAATAGTTCCCATCTATTTTTAATATCTTCTGGATTACAATTATCCACTAAAGCAAAAATTCAAAGCATCCTCTCTCTTGTTATTCATACAATTTGCAAACAGTTCTAGGAGATTTCATTCTAAGGATGATAGATTATAACAGGAAAATACAAGATGATGATAAAAATTAATATTGGGTTTATACAAATCCAGACTTATAAAATTCCCAGTATATATATAATGCAATTTTTTTTCTTAAATATTATGTATAAGTTACTATAATCATACATTCTACCTAAATCATCCTTGCCATGAGCAATTTTTTTTATCATAATTTTATTAAATGAATTTCGCTATTTTTATACAGCCATAAAAATAAAGAATGAAATTCATTTAAGAGTTAATAAAATAATTGAATGGTTTGTCGCGCAGAAGCAGGACCAGTGCCAGGATATTTTGCACCTAGAAGAGCTCTCCACCCCTTCAAAATAATCTTCCCAACAAATATTTTATAGAAAAAATTAAAAGCAACAAAATTGATTACCTTCCACAAAAACATCTCTCTAATATAAACCTTTAATTATCAATGCTGCACCCTCAATGAAGTCTGCGCCCTAGGCAGCTGCCTAATTTGCTTAATAGTAGAGCCAGCCCTTCTCGGCATATCATATTGACGCTCGAAAACCAGAAGTAACAAGTTGAGCTTCAGTGTACGGTCTTTAATTCTAGAGTCCGTAACTAGCGCTGATAAACTGCAAATGAACCGTACATTGAATTCTCTGCCTAAAGAGTTTAAAAAGTGATGACTTTTATGCTAAAATCTAAACATAAATATATGTTAACAAACAAACAAAAAAAAAAGAATTACTATTAAAGATTTGTCCAATTGTTCGGACTAAATATTAAGTTTTAGAATCAATTTGAATTGAGAGAAAAAAAAGAACTATATTCTCATTATTTTATTCCTTCACCTCTCTTTATATTGAGTATACTTTCGATTAATTTTTTTTGTTTTGAATCCCGTTCATAAGACGAAAGCAGTTGAAGTTATTAAAGAAACTGGCAAAATACGATCTATCTATATAAAGTTAATAAGACGGTATTTTAATTATAAACCAGACCAGCCCAATAAATGCGTGATTTTGATGGTAGAGGACGCGTTAAACAAAGTTAAATCTCTCGAGGGATTCAGAAAATTAAATATAGTATTAAATCAAAAATGAGCAGAGTTCATTTATCAAGAATTAAAGCTTTCTTAGTGCTAATAATGAGATACAATTAGTTTTCATTACATTGTAATTGAATTAATCAGAAAGTTATTCGAATGTGGTTTAAATAATATTATTTAAAATTGATATTTCGAAAGAATCATTTCACAGCTTTAATAAACAATAAAAAAAATTGTAATAAAAGTTTAGTTATATTAAATCTATAAATAATTTCTGATAAAACTTTTATAAAAAAAAAAAATAACAGTTAATATCTATTCCTCGCCATTAATGAAAGTATATTGTATCTATACATATGGTTGACATTCAAGCTATCAATGTAGTTCACAAGTGCAATACATTGAATAGATTTCTCTGTGTCCCCTCCTTCCCTCTTTATTATAATATCTTCAATAATTCAAGGTAGTGTAAAGTTTTGTCATCAAGAATTTTTTATACTGTTGATCTGCAATATATGGGGCAATGAAGTCCCGTGTTTACATAAATATAATTGCAATTCTACATAAACGCAAGGGATATTAATTCCAAAGATACAGAGATAAATAATAGTTAATAAATAGCAGTATAACATCTAATAGTAACTTTTCATTTTGTTTCGAATGAAAGCATTAAATTTTGCAAATATTACTTTTGAGAATATCTTTATAATATAAATTGAGCCTATGTTTGCCACAAAACCATATTCAAGTTCACATAAAATACACTTTAGAAAAATTATTATAATTCATTCATATAAACACCTCATTAAGCAAAAAACCTCCAGTGACAACACATCAATTGGTTTTATGATATAACCATCACATTTTCATAAAATTACAGATTAACTTAATTGAAAATTTTCCAGTGTCTTTATATTATGTTGATAGCAAGTCTCTGCTTCATTTCCACACAATGAATTTGGTAGAACAATAATCCTATCTATAACTAATTTACTTGAAACACATATTATTATGATAAAATATTTGATCTTTTAACTTGACAAATGCAATGGCACATCATCATCATCAACTATTATCAGTACACTGCAGGATGAAGGTCTCTTCAAGTTCAGTCCATCTTCTCTGATCTCTATCCTTTCTTCTCCATATTACCCCTGCAACTTTCTTTTTTCATCCATCCATCTCACATGTAGTCTCTTTATGGATCTTTTACGATCTCTTGGAATGCTGTTTAAGATTTCAATTGTCCATCTATTATCATCTCTTACTCCACTTCAGTCTTTTAATTTTTTCAATGATGTCAGTAACACCTGTTTGTTCTCGTACCCATGTATTGTGTTTTTGATCTCTTCTCAACATACAGAATATTTGAACTGATTTATATAATCAAATTTATAATTTTCTGAGCTAAAAGATGTTAACCCTTTTTAAAATTAATTACTAAATTACAGTTTCTATAGGTTGAATTCAAAGTATTGAATTTAAAGATCATTCTTTGAATAACATAATCATCCTCTTATTATAAATCTTTAAGTAAAAAGGAAATTCTTGATTTTGCTTTTAATCAGTTCATTATCAAACTTATTTTGTTTCTTGAAGTCTGTTTCATGAAACATTTACAAAATGTTCCAAAAGTAACTGTTATAAAAATTTTAAAAATAGTTATGTCAAACTTCAACATGGAAGTCATGAAGCCACCAGTCTAATTGAGCGTATTCCAAACAACACTCAATTGAATATTACTAGACTTTCTATTCATTATAAAGTTACCATTAGAAATAAACCAATTCTCTTTAATTTTACATTTCTTATCATTGTTTTTTTTTTTTTTTAATTCACTAGAAGTTTCAAAACCACTGATGACATTGAAGAATCCAACTTATCTTTATTGTAGCAATACACATGTTATTTAAGCCTTATGCGACTATACAGGCAAATTAGCTTGAATTGAAAAATATTTTCATTTTGGGATCATACTCTTGAAAGATCTAGGTGCAGTGCTCTCAGATCCAAGACTCCTCATTGTTGTAAACCAAAAGCTAGAAACTAACTAGTCTCAGGATATTGAGTGAGTAGGCACTAGTTAAGGTTTTTATGCACAAACCTTCTGGCATCCATTGATTAATATGGCATGCATTGGGTGCATTATTGTTGGAGATTTTGTGTAAACATAGAAAGTATGGTTAGTAAAAAACCAAAAACATCGAAAGGTATAAATATTGAACTGGGTTTAGATTTGTTTAATAATACAAGAAATTAGATTGGATTGAAAACATTATTGGGTTTTCATTTTAGGCTCATAGCTTTGCATTAGTCCTAAAGATCTAGGTACAATGCTCTGAAATTCAAGGTTCTTCACTGATCAAAGCTACAAGCTAGACTCTAGTCTGGGAATATTGGCTGAATAAGCATTAGATAGCAATTTTATGCACTCATCATCTAACAATGATTGATTCATATAGATTTAACTGGGTGGCACTACTGTATGGAGAATTCACTACTATTTTAACATTTTATGTAAATATGAGAAGTGGCAGACAAGTGATATATTAAAAAAGGTTAAATTGATTAGCAGACCTTGGCTGTGATCTTACTTAAGACAGAATCAGTAAATCAGTTTGGATTGGATTTGGGAAAGAAAGTTGGAATAGTTTTATTTATGAAATTCTTCATGAATAATGGAGGAACTTAGGAAAATTAATATAACTGATATGTTTATTTTAATACATTGAATATAAGACACTGCTCTCAACTATGAAGCTTCCAAAATTTATGGCTATTATAGTTTTTCTTTATAAAACTCTTCTGCCAAAGAAAGTTGATTGTAGGTATAAATAAATTTGTTCTCGGGTTTAGTGTCCTGACATGTTTCAGAGAAATCATGTGACTATCTCTGCTTGGTAGAATAACAAATTGAATGATGAATTGAATAAGAAATAGAGAAAAAAAGGCAGAAGTTAAACAATTGAATTAAACTTTGAGAATTGCAAATCAAATTAAAATACAAAGAAAATATTGTCAGTGGCTGATCTTGATCTCTTTAATCTTTTTTATGCATTGAAATGATTTTTTTTTATGCATTGAAATTACCATTGAACTGTTAAAAGACATAAATTAGAATTAAACAAATAGAGGAAATAGATAGATAAATATTGAAATGATGATTAATATTGGGGAAAGAAAATACAAATAATTTTTATTGGGGATATAAAGTTAAGTGTGGTGAATAGGTATAAGCATTTGGAAATTATCTTAAGTAATCATAGAAAATGCTTGGATCAATGAGAAAAAAAAAAAAGATAAATAAAGCAAAGAAGCAAAAAGGGGTTGATAAAGAAATTAACAGTGTTTTTATATAATAAATATGATGTAGCTAGAATTGTATGGAAGTGGCAGCAGCAGAGTTAACTTAAAGTAATGATGCATTATGTGTTAGTAAATGGTTATTAGATTACTTAGAAAAAGTACAAAGAGAAATAGGAAGATATGCATTAGATGCAGGTGTGTGGACAGCAAAGAAGACAATTCAAGGAGAAATTGAATGGTCATGTTTTTATATGAGACATGCAAAATGCAAAATGAAAATGTTCAGTAGATTCCAATTTATGGTTAAGAAAATAGCCAAAGTAGTTTTTAATTGGATTGTGAGCAAAGGACATGCAACAAGATGGTGTAAGGTATGTAGAAGATTTGGATAAAGACTTTATGTTAGTATACTTATATAAAAGATGGGGTGTGATTGTGTTAGAAGAATTTTTGAGGGTTATAGTGGCAAGGAATGGGATAAAAGAATAGATGCATTAATAAAAAATAGAGAGTTGGAGAGATAGAGAAATAGTATGGAGAGTAAAAAGAATTTAAATATAGATAGAAGTAAACAGAATATTGGGTGCGAGTTAATTTATGATAATAGCAAGGAAAGTAATTTATTGTTTAAGGTTCAAACAAGATCTTTAGCAACAAGTGAATATACACATAAATGGAAAAATGTGGATGACTTAGTCTGCAAGTTGTGTAATGAAGGCATAGAAAATATTAGGCATCTATTAATAGAATGTAAATTTCTGAAAGCAGAAAGAATACAAGTAATGAAGTTGTGGAAGAATAAATATAAATAAAGTGATTATACAGAAAATGGGTTCTTGTTTTTTATGCTGGGTTTGGGAAAAGATAAGGGGGATTTAGATATAAAGATCATAAAATTGACAAAGATTATGTTGTGGAAATGGGATGGAGTAGGATAATGAAGAATATGGGAAAAACTTAGGATAAGGAATGGAAAGATAAGGTAAGGTGGCTAACAGGTTTCTCTGGACATAGTGGCTGAGAGATTCCTGACTCCAAAAAAGAAGTCACAGTGCATCACATCACATCAAAAGAATTCCGATGATTGTTTTTAATGCTATAACAATCAAATGGTCTTGATTAGATTACACAGAGATACACAGCTAACCAGTTTTATGAAGTTGAAACAGGTCTTTGTAATCTTTAAAATGGAAAACTTGCAGGGTACTGTTGTGCTAATTAGAAAAAAATTAAAATATGTTGGAGACATTTTTAGTTTCAAACCTAGTGGAAATTTTTTAAAATATATGAATCTTTGTAGTTATGACCCTGATTTTAAAAATATTTCTATTATTTCAATTTATAGCAGATAGAAAAATATTCAGCAGTTATTGTAGTACAGTGAAAGTGTATTCAAATATTTTATTAAAAAATTGCTTTTAAAAATAAATGAATGGTTACCAGAGATTCAGTATGGATTTAAACAAATTAAGCATCATTATAAACTTAGTTGTTGTTACAAGGTTAATGCCAGAATAGTGATAGAAGCATACCCATTATTTATATATTAAGTGGTTAAAGCATTTGTCTTATTAAGTGCAGAAGTTTATGGCGCTATCTGAAATTAATTGGCTATCTGTTGAAATTTGTTTATTGTACAGATTCTATATCATGGAATGAAAGGAAGTGGTATTAATACTGGTGAAAAATATAATTCATTTGAAATAAAAACTGATATTAAATAGAGTTGTATATTTGCTTTAACATTATTTTCCATTTTATGTCAGATGCCTTTGCTATGATATTAGTGGTACAAATTCTACTAAGAGCTATTAATCGATGCTTAAGTGTCCATAATACGAAGTATCCAGATTAAGATTTGGAACAATGTAAATATAATTTTGTAAAAAAATGTTTGTGTTTATTCTAACTAGAAACTATTTATTTTAAATAAACATACATTTTTTTTTTTTGTCAATTTTACTTATGACTTTGCAACTGAAAAAATACTTTGCACTGAATTATAACAAAAATATTAGGAATAGCTATTTATTTCCGAGTTTTGATTTCTTGGAGTCAACCTCTCCAATTTTGAAAAATGTAGCTTATGTTCTTTCTATGCTTTATACGTTTAGTGATTTTCAAAAATTAGGAGTGATTTTTAAAATGGAAAATTTATTAATTTACTTTGTATGACATTATTTAAATATTTTAATGTAAATTAATGAGACTAAAAGCTTACCATTTTGAAATAGGAGTTTGAGACTTTTATTTGACTATGCCATTTTTATAGTTATGCCACTATTTAAAAGGAAGCATTATTACTGCTGATAAAAAAACCTCACTGAAAATTGTCTTTGGAACACGTTGCAAGTGTAGGTCTCAAAACATTGTACAAATACTAGCCTGATGCTATTACTAACAATTGAATGTATTGGGAATATTTAAATAAAGTTAAATTTTTCTAAAGACATTCAATACTTATATTAGATAATGGAAATTGTCCAATATATAAATACAACTTTTATGAAACAGATTTCAAAAAGCAAAATAAGTTTGATAATGAACTGATTAAGTGCAAAATCAAGAATTTCCTTTTTACTTAAAGATTTGAATTCAACCTATAGAAACTATAATATAGTAATTAATTTTAAAGAGGGTTAACATTTTTTACTTCAGAAGATTATCAGTTCAAGTATTCTGTATGTTGAGAAGAGATCAAAAATGCAATGCATGGGTAAGAGGACAAACAGGTGATACTGACATTGATGAAAGAATTAAAAGACTAAAGTGGAATTGGGATGGACATATTGCTAGAAGAGATAATAATAGATGGACAGTTGAAATCTTAAACAGAATTCCAAGAGATTGTAAAAGACCCAGAAAGAGATCACGTGAGATGGATGGATAAAATAAAAAAGTGTGTAGGAGTGACGTGGAAAAGTGAGGCTAGAGATTGAAGATGGATTGAACTTGGAGAGATTTTTATAATGCAATAATAATGACTGATGATGATGATGTGCCATTACATTTGGCAAATTAAAAGATAAAATATTTAGCACAATAATATGCATTTCAAATAAATTAGTTATAGATAGGATTATTGTTTTACAAAATTCATTGTGTGGATATGAGGCAGAGACTTTCTATCAACATAATATAAAGATAGTGGGAAATTTCTATTAAGAAAGTCTACAATTTTATAAAAATGTGATGGTAAGATCATAAAATCAATTGGTATGTTCTCACTGGAAGTTTTTTGCTTTTTGAGGTATGTAAAAAGAATCAATCATAATAGTTCTCCTAAAATGTATTTTATGTGAACTTGAATATGATTTTATGGCAAATATAGACCCAATTTATATTATAAAGTTAATCTTAAAAGCAATCTAAAGATTTACAAAGTTCAATGCTTTCATTAGAATAATATGACTGAAAGAAAAACAAAATGAAGAATTATTATTAGACAATATTATATATCAAAGCCTTTTAGAAGCAAATATTTGCTGCAGAAAAAGTTAAAAGACTGCAACAGAAAAAAGTGGACAAGTACACAAAAGGACCACTATGTGCTATGTATGGATGTCTTGGTAGTTTGTATAATCATTATAAAAATCTTATCTTTAACTTTTTATTCATTGTCTCTTTTTTAACGTCTGAAATCAGAATGTCCATACTCATGCTTATGACTTTTTGATATCGAATTTCTCATTCTGAAGTCAGAGTTCATGAGTTCAAAAAAGTAGGAAATTATTCAGATGCCACAGTTGTGTATTAGTATTTGATCTTTTTATCAAATTTTCAAGAAATTTGAGCACTAGAAATATGCCATGACCTTTGATATGGTGCCACAATCAGTAAATCTTGAGCCATTCATCACTGCACTAAACAGCTCAGAGCAAAAATTGTTATTATTAGGTAGCCATCATGTTAAATAATTCCATGTGATCATAATAAACAAAGTTTTTTTAGAATACCCAATCAACTATTTAGTTTTTCAAATTTCTCAATGGTATACACATCATTGTAATAATGGAGATCATTTATTTTATTATATGTGGCCCTTCTTTTTTTTTCATCTTCAAATTTCTGAGCATTGTCTCATAATATAACCAACATATGACAATTTTAATTTAATTATTTGTGCTTCAAGTAAAAGTCTTAGAATTTATAAAATACCTCATCCAAGTTTCTAATACAAATTTTCTCTGCATAGTTAATTAGATGATAAAATAATGGACACAAGAGTTAAATGTTCTTGGATTAAAGCTTGATTTTGTCTCATATAGTTCTTGAACATCACATGACTTCATGAGTAATGACCCATTCAGGTATTTATTTCAATTCTACACCATATTGGTCTAAAATTTTGACTGACAAATTTTTTATTGATTAATGATCCAAGAAAAAAAATGTTGATAACTTTTCTTTGCCTTTCACTTTTAATATTAACCAGTTGCTGTTCCCAGATTTGAGCTCAAACCCATCTCTTCAGTCTGTTCTTAAATTTTCCTTATAAGTATCTTCAAGTTTCTTCCATCAATTCTGAACCAACCTTAGTATAATATGGATTCTTGCATTAGAGATCACTATACAAGCTCAATTGATAGAGGGAAATATTAGATATGTCTGTTTCACCATAAACTACTTTAGCCTGACATAGAGATTATCCATAAAAATATTGATATGCTCAGATAGACTCAATAAACATTATATAATTTAAATACTTAACTAAACCAAAAATATTGTAATATACATCATATTTAGACCTTTTTCTGGAGTTTTCAGTATCCAGAAATAATGATGTTTCTTGACTTGTCTTTAAGTCAATGTGTGCACTTGACAATTCTCTTTTAATGTAAAACTCTATTTCTGTAATGAATGATTGTCAAAATAATTTTACTTGTGTATACTATAAAGGTATGATGTGATACTTCTCTTACTCTGTTAATATCTCTTGCTTTGATGTAAGAATATAAACTGACTTCTTCTAATGTGAAGAGTATTAGTTATTTTTGAAAATTAATGGAATAATTTGTTCACTCCTATTGATTAGTCTTCAACTTTTTATAAATTTCATATGGAATGTCATCAGCTAGTCTGAGCCTATATTTTGGAATAGACAGTAATCAAAATTGGATGATTTTATTAAATAATAAATTGTTCTGGTTGATTTTACAATATAGTTTGTAGCATATTCCTTCCATCTTTGTTTGATTTTCAGAACTTTCTTATTTATTTTTTATTTTAAATTAATTCTTATTCAGTGAGTGAGAATATTTAAGAGACTTCTATTAGCTAATTGCTTTTAATAAAGAACTTGCTAATAATAAAGAGCATCACATTTTATACTTAAGCATGGTTTAACTTTTACTTAAAATAAACCAAGTGAAATCTGTTTAATATGATGATGATTGAACACAATTGAAATAAAACAACTATATAAAAATAAATATTTTCTTTATTATTGAACCGGTTTTGCCCTCTATTAGAACCTTTTCAAAATACACTTTTTTAATACAATCACATGATCTTTATATCTATCAATACTTTCTCTAACATTCATTTTACATAAACATTTCATAACTGAAACACAGGCTTATTATATACCTGTGTCTATATATGTAATATAGGGTATATGAGCACAGACTTTCAGATGACCCATCACTCTCCACTCTATCTAATAACACTGATACACTGAAGCACATATATGCTGAAAAGATAAATAATCACCAATATACGTATTTCATGCTGTACATGTGGGGTTCAGATTGACCTTAGGTCAACATGGGTGTGACAAGAATCTCAGCCTCAGGGTGGCCATCGAGCATTCCATCACAGATTTTCAATTGGATGGACGGTTGAAGAGTTGGAGTGTGTAGTAGATTGGAGCCTGTTCATTAAAGTATGAAGATTGTCTATCTTAATATATATCTGAGCACTTATAGTATATATGTGTGGGAGATGATAATCTGGACCAACTGATGATTGCTGGTTTAGCATGAAATACGTATATTGGTGATTATTTATCTTTTCAGCATATATGTGCTTGAGTGTATCAGTGTTATTAGATAGAGTGGAGAGTGATGGGTCATCTGAAAGTCTGTGCTCATATACCCTATATTATAAACATTTCATATAATCACATACCTTATTTACACCCACACATATATACTCCTCCCATTTTTTTGTTTATATATATATATCTACATATTATTTTTATACAATAAATACAACATTAATTACAATTAAATAATTATATACATATATTATACTTCATAAATTATATACTACTTTTCATAAACTTTATTGAATTAATTATATACATATACTTTATACATTAAACTAAATTATATATCATTTTTTCATATACTTTTAAAAACCACACCTACAAATAAAACCTTATTTATCCATAATTAATTCATTATTTACATATATATATTAACTTACAAAAAAAACAAAAAAACAAATTGAACATATATTAAATTTTCCAATTATCTGTTAATGCCCATTTACTACCCAACTTTCCAGGTCCTTTAACTAAATTAACACATTTACTCATATTTTCATATTTCCTTCTATTATAATCTTTAACATATTTTATAATGTCCATATCTTAAATACATCTCATTCTATGACCAGTTTTTAAGTAATGAACATATGGTCCTAAATTTATATCCTTCCTATCAATAGCCCTATTATGTTCCTTTCCCCTTTCTATTGCTGTTTTCCCTGTTGATCTATATATATCTTATTACAGCTACTACAAATTATTTTGTATACTAATCCTACATTACTTTCTTTATTATTCCCTCTCTTCTCATCTGATATCCATTTTCCCAATGATTTACTATTCTTCCAAGCAATTCTTATATTCTCATTCAACTTCTCTTTTCCTAAAATCTTATATACATCTTTATAATAAGATATTGATATTCATTTATTATTGATTCATCCATATTTATTTATATATATTTTTTCTTTTGCTTTCCCCATAATTTACTTTATATTTACTCTTACTATTCAAAACTCTTCTCATATCTTTTTTATTATAGCCTATTTTACATAATCCTTTTCTATATTCATTTTTTGTTCAATAGATTCATTTTTATCTATTGTAAATGTAACATTCTTTATTTTAAATCTCTTTAAAACTGCTATTTTTTGCAACTAAGGTTAGTATGAACTAGGATCAATTATTCTTTTAATTTCTATATCTTTAATATATTGTTTCACATCTATTTCATTTTACCTATTTCTATTTAAATAAATGTCCAAATATTTTAAATCTTTGTCTTCTTTTCCATTGTAAACTTAATTTTATACATATTGTCATTCAATTCATTAAATATTTTTAATACACTTCTACTATTTCCAATAACAATTATACCATTCACATACTTACAATATTTAATTATTTCTTTATTTTTATATATATTCCTACTATCTTTTCTTCCAAATTATTTATACACACTGATGATAATAACACACTTACCAAACATTCCATAACCCATTCTTTTATTATATTCCAAAACCTATCCCTATATTTAAAGTACAACTACCACTTATCAGAACCAATGCTTCCTTAATAGTATATACTCATTTTTTAGATATTCTTTCACTTTTTCTAACATACTTATAACTAACTTTATACTTTCATCTCTTGGAATGCTTTGATACATTTTTTCTGTATCTACTGAAGCAATCACACTATTTTTGTTTAATTTAATATTATTTAATTTCATAACAATTTTTTCCGAATTTTTAATACTTTAACATACCATATCTAATTATATCTACCTTTTTTTTAATATTACATATGTAAAATGAATGTTAAAGGGAGTATTGATAGATATAATTTGAAAAGGCCCTAATATAGGGCAAAAAGTGGTTCAATAATAAAAAAAATATTTATTTTTATATAGTTGTCTTACCTCAGTTGTGTTGGAATCATTATTAATTATTTGAAAACAATATTATGGACAAATCTATGTTTGACCATTGTTAATGCTTAATATGAATAGAATTCATGCCTATTTTGATTTATGGTTAGATGCTATTGAGGCTTGGCCCAAGTAATAAAGCATTTTCTCTGAAAGTGGATTTGAGAGCTTCGTATTGTCATAGTTTACAATTCAAAATTTATTTTTACATAACATTTATATCCTAATTAAATAATTTAACTATGATATAGTGAATCATTTAAGTAAAATATAGCCAAAAGATATATTAAATGCTCTCATTTATATTATAAGATATAACATAATTGGTTATTTACAATTCTAATCAATGAGAATGCAATAAATACGTACTTGAAAACACCTATTAAACGCAGTCATATTTTACACAAATGAATAACAGTAATCGCATAAATTACTCAAATGCTATGTGATATTTAAGTACCTTAATTGCAGATTCAGCATTTAACAGTACTATTGATTTAATTCAAGATGTGTTTTTAAAATTATGTTACCCAGCCAAAAATTTGCATGGACTTCATCCATATGCCCTATGTAGTTTACCTCTAGTAAAGTGATGGATTTGAGAATTACAATTTCTTAAGTAGAATCTTAACCTACACTTTTGGTGCTTGAATTTCCTTGAATTATTAGATGATTATCTATTTTTAAAATATAAGTAAATATATTGGGAAATTCCCAAGTTGCATGCATATCTATTGAGCTACCATTCTTTATTTCTGCTGAGCTACCATTCATTATATAGCCCAGGTTATAATAACTATGTTAAATATCTGCTTTCTTGTTCATTGTTTATTTATTGTATATATTTTTTATTCAATTGTTTAAAGTGTGATAGTGTTGAACCAAAGTTTTCTTATATATAATTAAATATTGTACATGTGTGGTAAATGAGGTGGTATTAATAATGTTATGAGTGAGAATAGTTTTTAAAAATAAATGTATTGATTTTTACTAGTGTTTAGGATACAGAAAGGAATTTGCTGTTAAATGAAGGAGATGTTTTGATTTCTCTTTGATGCCTTAAAGAAACCAAATCCCTAATATCCACTCAATATATTCTTGTCAGTCTGATTATCATATGCTATCATCAAGACTACCTGCTGAATTACATATTATACTAATCTTCAGAAAGGGAAAAGTAATATATTGTCACAGAAAAGATTAAAGTTCTTGACTAGATATAGCATACAATATTCCATTAACCAAAACAATTTGTCCAGAAATGACTGATGCTGCATTAATAAAATCCTTGTGACCGACTCTTGATCTACTTAGCACTACTGGTCATGAGAAAGTAATTAATAATAGGTTAAGGAGAGTTTTTAATATATAATGCAACATTCTCTTTTCCTCCAAACTATGCATACATAATATAAAACAGTTATTAATATTTTATGTAACTACCATGAAGACAATCCTTTAATAATATCCCTATAGCCAAATTGTAGATTAATGTCATAAATATTCATTTCTCTATCTAATATATTTTTATTTATATACAAAATACAACATTTAGAGAGAAAACATTGGCAGATTAAATGAAATATTAAAGTTGATAGACTTACTTTTGAATGCACTAATTCTAGGTTGGAGTTATAATGGACATCGAATTTATACTATAGTTTTGTTCTTAATAAAATCAGAATTGTAATTATAATTACTTTTGTAACTTGTTCAAGCCTTTAAAATGAAAATTTTAGGGGATTGTTAATTATTGTGGATCAGACTCTCTTGATTTGAAGGCTTACAGGGAGACATCTATCCTAAATAAAAGTTTTTTCTAAGTCTATTTAAAATTTATGCAGAAAATATAGATTTAAGAATAATTTAATTGAAACTTTTGTTTCTATGTAATGCATCTGTTTTATTGTAAAGAGAGAATATTCATTGAACAATATCTTTATTTTTGCATACCATTAATTTTTATAAATTGACTGTTATTTCCTTTATATATGATAAAAAAATAAGAAAGATAATTCAGGAGCAGTAAGAGATTTAAATAAAAATAATGTAAACGGGATATTCTTAACAGAAGGGATTAACACTTTAATGATGAAAAGATGTAAATGGAAAAATTTTTTTTACAAAACATATATAAGACTCTCCATACAGTAGTGCTACCCTGTGCCAAACAGAGTAATCAATGGATGCCAGAAGGCTTGTGCATAAAATCCCTATCTAGTGCCTACTCATCCAATATCCCCAGACTAGTTTCTGGCTTGTGGCCATCATCTGTCTGGAGAGTTCTGCCTTTGTTTACAACAATTATGTGCTAGTATAGAGATGGTGATCATGTGATGTTTAGTGGTTTAACACCAATCCTGCCTAATGGGATAGTGGTGGCTATGGTTGTTTAAGAGCCAAAGACACCAAAATGTATGGGTGCTGAATTGAGTTCGGACCTATATGACTATATAAGCTATTGAGCTTAGATTGAAAATATTAGTGTGTTTTCAATTTCATTCTCATAGTTTTGTAGTAAAGTAGAGTTAAAAGGTGGCTGCTGGAGGGTTGCATTAGATCCTAAGATCTAGGTGCAGTGCTATCAGATCCAAGGCTCCTCACTGATGATGGCCACAAGCCAGAAACTAGTCTGGAGATATTGGATGAATAGGCACTAGATAGGGATTTTAAGCACAACCCTTTTGGCATCCATTGATTACTCTGTTTGGCACAGGGTGGCACTACTGTATGGAGAGTTTTACCTTTGTTTACAATGATTATGTGCTAGTATAGAGATGATCATGTGATATATAAGACTACTAGTTTTAAATGTAGTAAAAAGATATATATTTGTATAAAAAATTAGCCATTGAAAAAAAAAATGGTAGAGTCAAGAAGATATCTCGGTCTTAAAAAAAACTTTCAATGTTAATATCTAAAAGGTGGTTTAGATAAACTGAATGCATTGATAAATATGTTTGAGATGTAATTATTAGTAAGAAGGTTTGATGCAAAACTAATGCCTGGTATGAATGTATTAATCTTAAAGATAAATGCAATAAACATACTTATATTTTATTGTTCCAAAAGATCTGAATATTTTGATAGTGCATAGTAAAACATCATGATAATCATGTCATTAAAGATTTAAAAAAAACTCCTGGAAATGAAAGATTCCCATAGATAGGTATATAAAATTTCTATTGATTGTTTCCTTCACAGAATAGTCTAATTTGTTAAAAGATCATTTTAAATTTAATATTCATAAATTGATTCAATCTTCATGCTAGATTGTCATGGTTGAGACAACAACATTTGAAAATGAGAGAAGAGTAATATCACTCAGAATGTTGTGCTCAATACTAACTTGTATGCTATATCTAGCTAATCTAAAAGTGTCCTTCTCACGATTACAAATCAATACTAACAGTTAATATTTAGATAATTCTTTCCTTACGATCCTTAATAGTGTTTAACTATTTACATATATACAATCATTAAGATAAGAAGGCCTGAAGGCATACATAAATAATGATTTAGGTCAGTATGACCTGTAAGAGTCCTAACTAGCTGTTCTCATGTTCAGAGACCAGTTCTCCACACTTGAAGTCACTGTGCCAAGAGAGACATTCTGCTCTAACATACCTGTCCGTGTACACAGATGAAGCTTTAAGAATCACGTATCCTCTTGTTCATTCCATTAGTACCGAAACATTCATTGCTTTAAATCCCTGCAATTGATTGGCTAATACTTCGTCCATCCGCTCCGGTGAATCTTCATTTTAATCTCCATGCAAGAATTTACATCGTTATCTTTTTTTAATTAATAAGTTATTTTTATGGGTTGTCAAATATTTTCTTATAAAGGAAATCTAACTCGAATTCTTTTTAATAGTTTTATTTATTCTATTCAATTAGACTATTATTCATTTTAAAAAATAATCTTTTTCTAATACTAATTTTAAAAGAATCAGCCTTTTAAAATTCTTTAATTTATTAAACCTATAACTTTTTTTAAGTTTATACATATATATGTATATACATTTAAGCATACATATACATTTCATTGTGTAATGCTTATTAAGTTAAATGTATTTGGAAAGATTTAATTAAAGTTGGAAGTCAAGCGTCGGTAGCCGAGAGGTCAGCAAGGCAGTTGCTTGTGGACGGTTGTTACGGGTTCACTTTCCGGCCGATGCTTTGACATGTGGGAAAAAAATTTAACTAGATGATGGAAATAGTTGCAGCATATAACTACAAGTAAAATAGCATCACAAAACATTAAAAGACAGTAGATTTATTTTATTTTTGAGAAGTATTGTTATTTGATAAATACAACACACACACACACACAGAGAAAATTTATTTTGTTTGTTCTTTTATTGATATTTGGGGGGGGGGGGTGTAAAGAAATAAACTGAAATAAAGTTTTCTATTAAAAACTAGAATCGAATTTGTCAGTGAATATATAAGCATGCCATTACTTTAATTTAGATATTATTTTCTCATTAAAATAAATAGTTAGTTTTAATTATACTGGAGAGGTAGGCTAAAAAAAAAAGAATATATTTTTTTTTGGAGGCATTCTTGATGATTTTCTCTTTCAATTTATTTTTTTTTTATTTGCAGGATATTATAAAAAATGTAACAGATTTGGAAGCAGTTTACAGATGGGAGATTAATAAAAACAGTACCCTTTTCTAAAACTGACTGGAGAAGTCACGATGAAAAATTTAATCAGTGGAAGATTGAATGCTATATGTTATAGATTAGTTGCAAAAAAGTTTTATATCCTCGGAAAAACTTCTTAAAATTAAAAGAAATGCTGAAAACAACGGATTTACCTATAAACAAACAAACTAATTCCGGACTGAATAGATAATAGATGTATCGGATAGCAAATTATGTACTAGTATATGATGGAAAGACGATTTTAATTTTTTTGGTGGGAAGACAATTTTATAATTTGTTTATGGAGTTTACTGAAGTGTGGAATTGTGAATAAATTATTTAATAATATTTCTTATTAAAAGTTATTTAACTGACTTGATATAAAAGTAAGAAAAAATATGGCCACCAAAGGGGCCGGGAGTAGTGTCAGTTGATCTTTGCTCTAGCAACTTTTAGTTTTCAAGTCTGCTTCTCTACTACTGAGCTAAACTACTCAGGAACTATAGGTAAAATTATGAAAAAAATTGTATTTTTTTTTTCATATTGAATGAGATAGTAACACAATTATTGTAAAATCTTTGAAACTCATTAAAATATTCTCAGCGCAGCCGCATTAAACAGTTGCCTAAGATAAAAAGAAAATTTCAAAATTGAAAATAATAAAAACAAATACACGTATTTGTTCATCTATAGTCGAAGAAAGACTAGTTGAATTATCATTAATTTAAATTATATATGAAATAGTGAATTGTATAAATGTAGAAGATTTTGTTGCTAAATTCCCTAGAAAGTCTCGCGAGATTAAAATTTAAATAAAACTTTGTTTCATTTTATTTATTGTTTCCTTTTAATTTAATTGTGCTTGTATTACTTTTGAGTTTTACAAATAATGAATAGGATTAAATGAATAGCATATTTTTTATTTTGTTTTTCTATAGGAGCGGCAAGATTGAAATCTGCTTAGAACGCCAAAAACTCTTGGGTCCTGCTTAGAATCCCAGCAAACTTTCCATGCTGTATAAATCTGATTTTATTAAAGTCTTAAAAAAAAAAATCATTTTTAAAAAGTTAAAGTATTTGTATTTATTGCGTTTTTGGCCTTATATTAATCAGTAATAGACAATAAAGAAAATTACCTATTGGGATTTAGGATTTGTGAAGTCAGAGACAAGAATAATTAAACTGAAACTTGGCATATTTATTTCAAATCATGATATCTTCTTTTATTCTATAGAATATTTTTTTTTACAAAGTTTATTCATTTAATTAAACAGAATATTCTTAGAATTGTGATCATTTATTGTTTGTCATGTCAATATTTTTATTAATCATTCTTTTGATGTTTTATATATATCAACATCTAAGTCCACTTTTATACTTATAAAACTACCAAGATTTTAAACTGGTTAAAGTTAGTGAAGATTTTTCTTGTCAATGACTGATAAAGAACTCAAGTTTTTTCTAATATTAATTTTTAAACCAAAGTCTTTAAATGTTGCATTCAAATCATTAAGTATATTCATTAAACAGTCATTTGAACTAACAAAAATAGCACAATTATCAAGATACTGTAAATTCAGAATACAAGTAGCAGAAATTTTTGTTTTTGATTATAATCAATTAAAATTTTAAAAACACTACTATCAAACCTGTACACAACTTGGATTCTACATGCAAAATGAATGACCAATGCAAGACTTGCTAAAAGGTATTTTAGAATGAACTTCAACATGGTTTTTGTGGGATACATGTAATCTATGCTATAAGAATTATCGCAAAAACATTTTCACATGGGATATTCATGGTTTCATTGATAAGATAAAGCAGAAAATGGAGAACTATAATTATATATGGTATTGAAGTATTTCAGAAATAAAAGTTTTTCTTAAAATGGTGTATTTCCTGACAACTCAACTAAGAAACACAAAAAAGATACAAGACTATCTTAGAAAAACGATATTTATTGATCTCTTCAAATATATCAAAAGTTGATTATTTATACTTACACAATATGTACTCCCTAAAGTTCTAAAATTTTTAAAAGTCATTCTTAAATTTATTTTTTGAAATTACAGTTGCGCATTCTGATATAGCTGTTTCATCCTCTGATAAATATTTTACCCAGTTTCATGATGTTAAACATTGATAACACTTTAGACTTGCAAAACAAATAAAGGATCAGGATCTGTTTAAAACTAGTCAGATTTCTCTACCTTCAGATCCAAGTTTCTGGGTTTTTTCTCTCGCTGGTTTATGACAGCTTGTTACAGATAAGACCAGGTACTTGACACCAAAATTCACAATAGCCAAGAAGTAAAAAGCACTTAAACTCCTGCAATATCTCAGTTTACATACTCTGCAGTTTTTTCCCTTATTTGATTTTTCTATTTGATTAAATTCCTTTGCCTTGAATTTAATTTGTGTCATTTTCCAGATATTCTATTTGAAGTTCTTTTATCTTTTCTCTAATCAGTTCTCCATCTTGCTCTTCCATACTTTTCAATAACTCTGTAAGAAAACTTTTTAATTATGAAACTACTCCAAGTTTTTAATATTTCTCATTTCACAAATGTTTTTATTTATCTCTTTTGTCAATCAATTTTCTAAATCCTTTTACTTTACTTTTCTTTAAATTTTCAATTAATTCATTTTTTTATTTTTTATTAACTTATACTTCTGGAATATTTTGCTGTTATTTAAATTTAATTACTTATTCAGTATATAAATACTATACTTTCTCCCCTCATTCCAGAAGTTACTACGATTTCTTCTACACATAACCATTCCATCTTTCTGGTTTCTGTTTAGTGCACACAAGTCTGGTGATTTATTTTTCTCAGCTTTCCCTTATTCCTCACTTTTTTTCTCGATTAACTGGTTTTCCTCTACTTTTTTTCCCATGATGCTTCTTTCATCATTTTGCATTTCCTTCATTTGGCATCCTGTAATATTTTCAGCTGCAATTCTTCTGACTTTTTTTTTCTCATATGATTCACATGACATCTATAGCATAAACCATTTAGCCCACTAACCACATATATTTGATTTGACATTATTTTGTCTATTGTTCCACTGATTTAGTTCATCTTATATTCTGTATTTATACAGGCTCATCAATTCCAAATGTCTTACACGACTTATTTGGAACACTCATTTGTACATTTGAATGCAATATTGGCAATATAATTCTTAGTTTATGTCCACACATTAACTCTGCTGGTGATTTAGTGATTACTGTAGATGGTGTTGAATGTTGTAGCATGAATGTTTATAAAGCATCTTGCATTTCTATGTTATTCATTTTTTTAACTTTGCTTAATTCACTCTACTGATTCTCAGCTAATCCATTTGACTCTGAGTGATATGGCAGTGTGCACTTGTGAGTAAAAAACATGCAATTCCTCTCCGGTAAAACCTGCTCTGTTATCAGATACTACCACCTCCAGAAACCCATGTATTGAGCAAACCATCTTCAAACAATTGTTTTTGGGGCAATATTTTTCATTATATGACATTCAATCCATCTTGAAAAAGCATCAGTTATTATCAATAAAAAAATTTTCAGTAACAGGACAGCATGATCAATATGCACCCTTGTTGCCTTTGGCCAGGATGCAAAACATTTCTCCAGTAGTGCTCTTTCTGATTGATATACTGAACAACATTTAACATAATTTTCAATATCTGTAATAATTTGCAGCTATCAGACATAGTTATATACCAAAGCTCTCACATGCATTATGTCTGGATGCCCTTCATGTAAAAGTTTTAAAACTTTCTCCTTTTCTGCAGGTAATATAAGAACTCTATCCCCTATTATTATGTATCCTCTACAAAAGTTTAATAACTAATCTTTCTTATTGCATTGCCAAATGTATATCATATAATACTAAATCATCCATGTACTTTACTACTGATACACAATGCTTTATTTACCATTCGTTTACAGTGTCGATTGCCCCAGCAATCTTCTTCAGAACTTTTATATATCCTACAGTTTACAGTTTTGATTGCCCCAACAATCTTCTTCAGAATTTTTATATCTCCAAACTTCAACTTCATATCTCCTACCTTCAGTTGAAATTAAGAGATATAAAAGTTCTGAAGATGATTGCTGGGACAATCACAACTGTAAAAGAGGGTGGTAAATAAAGCATTGTGTAACAGTAGTAAAGTGTATAGATGATTTAGTATTATATGATATCCTCTACAGACAGATAACTGTTCTTTATTCAATCAAAATCTCATTTCCATATAGCTAAGTCTAATTTTAGCCAGTTCTTCTTAGCCTAAATCATCAAAACCTCACACACTTTTTCTTTCCTAATCAACTTTTGGCTGTATTACTGTTTACATTTTGTGAGTTTGCTCACTATTATCTGGAAATCTTGATAGTACATGTGTATGTGAGATATCTGTACTGTGTTTATATTTTAATGTATAATTGTATGCTGCTAACAAATTCTGCCATCATAATATTCAAGAACTTAAATGTTCAGGCACTGCTTAGTCATTCCCTAAAATCTGCAACAGAAGCTTATGATCTGTAATAATTTCAAACCCATGCTCAAAAAACAAACGATGTTTCTTAATGTGAAAATAATTATCAGTGCTTCCTTGTAAATTTGATTGTAGTTCCATTCTGCTTTTGACAAATATTCTAAAAACATACCATTGGATACTCACTATTATCTATCGGATGAGCTAATACTGTCTCTATCCCCCATTTTGATGCATCTGTACCTCTTACTATCAAAATGAACCAACAGCCTATTTGTTAATAAAAGTTCTTTAGTTTTTTTAAACAGTCTGTATTGAGTTTCTGTCCATACTGATTTTTTACCTTTGCACAATAATTCATATAACAGTTTTGCAATCATAGCCTCGTTCTTTAAAAATGGCTTGGAAAACTTTAATAGCCCTAAAAATGCTTGAAGCTGCTTTACATTCTTTGACCTTTCAGCATTTCTCATAGTCCTGGCTTTGTCACTTAATCAATATTTTTCTTTATCTGAAATGCTGTGCTCCAGAAATTTTAACTCTTAGAGTTTCCCATACACATTTTTCAAAGTTTAGCTTTACCCCTATTCTACTTAATTTTTCACAAACGCTGTTGTGCTGTTATCAAAACATAATCATAGTATAGTGTTGCTGCCTTAAACCCTTGTAACAATAAGTTTAACTTTACCAGAAAAATATTTGATGTTGTAGTAATACCAAATGGTAGGCGATTACATTTGATCAGACCAAATGGTATGGTTAACATTTAAGATTCTAGATGATTTCCTGTTACTTTAATTTGATGATAGGTGAAGGTGAGATAAAGTTTGCAAAAACCTTTGTATTAGACAAATTCACTAAAGCTCTCTAATGTTAGACATCAGAGAAGCACCTTTATTAAGATATGTATTCACTATCACTTGGTAATCTCTGCACATTTTTATTCAACCATTAGGTTTACTTATCACCACTATGGGCATGACCATTTTGTATCTTCTATCAGAGTTAGCACACCAGTAGCTACAAATGCCTTTAACTTTTTTTGAACCTTATCCCTCTGAGGAAATGGAATTTGCTGTGGCTTAAAAACTGTTGGCTGTGTGTTTCCATTTAATTTTACTTCTACCGGTTTGCTTTCATTAATTCTGGTACATGTTTAACCTTTCCTGCTTGATGGAAATATTTTTAATAATAATTAACCTTAATCCCTAACTCCTGAAACTAATCTCTATCGATTATGGGAGTTATTTGTCTTTTGACAATATAAATGTGGAAGTGGTGATGAACTTTGCTTCATATGCAATTGGAGCACATCTTTAATTTTGATATCAGTCTTTTTCAGTTTAACCTCTTTATAACCTTCTACAAGTTCCTTCTATTGGCTTTCAGATATCAGCAAAATACCTAAACTGATATCAATCTCCATTTAAAGATCTGTGCTAAATATTTTAACTGTTAGTATACATTGCTTTTGCTCATGTGATATCATATTCTTTTTTATATTCATCTCCTCTTGTTTACCTTCCCTCTGTTTGGTTGTGACTCTTTATCTTGCTTCTCCTTTGTCTTAACATTTTTGCAATCTGTCACCAAAAGACATCTTTTTCCACAATTAAAATTTTTTTCATTGCAATTTACAATTCTTCACCAAATGTCCTGTTTTACCTTCTTTCACAATTTATTTTATAATTTCTCAGCAGCATACTTTTATCAGTTTTATAATCTGATGTTCTCTCCTCTTCTTCCAATTTACTTCTAAATACAAGGGCTTGCTCAATTATTGATTCACACACAATCCCTTTTTTGATTGCTGATTCATATGATAACTCTGTTTCAGGCAACAAAGTTTGTCTTAATCTTTGATCTGCCATTCCTCATAACACTTAATCCAACAGTATCTGTTTACCAAATTCACCATATTGGCAATTTTTGCTAGATAACCTAAGGCTATGTTAAAATTCTTAATTTTCTCTTCTTTCATCTGTCTTCTATTTCATAGTGCCAATCTGGCAATATTTCTAGATGGCTGTGGGTTGAAATGTTCTGTTAACTTTTTCACTATCTCCTCATATATTACTGTGTATTATAGGTCCATCAAACAACTTGTTAATAATTTCTATTAATTTTTTCCCTGCCAAACACAAAAGAATGGCTACCTTCCTACTATTATCACTTATGCTGTTAAGCATGAAAACATTTTCAAGCTTCATTATGTATAAAACCCATTTCTCTACATTAACAATATCGAATTCTGAGATATTTCTATAGACATATTAATTTGCCAATTTCCCTACCATTCATTACAATTACTTACAAAATCAAAACTTGACTATACTATTTTTACTTCTCCACTTTTAATACTACTTTTCCTTCATTCAGTTCAAATTTTTGATTGCACTATTTTATTGTGGTTTATTTCCTGACAACTCGACTAAGAAACACACTCAAAAAAGATACAAGACTATCTTTAAAAAATGGATATTTATTGACCTCTTTAAATATATCAAAAGTTGATTATTTACACTTACACAACATGTACTTCCCAAAGTTCTAAATAATTTAAAAGTCACTCTTAAATTTATTTCCCACAATCACAGTCCATTCTGACATAGCTTTTTCAATCTCCACTAAATACTTTATCAAATTTCCTGATGTCAAACCTTGATAGCCCTTTAGTTTTCAAAACAAATAAAAGACCAGAATGATCTGTTTTAAAACTAGTCAGGTTTTTATACCTCAGATCTGAATCTCTGGGTTTTCTTCCTCACTCATGTGAGACCAGGTATTAGGCACAAAAATTCACAACAGCCCAGAAGTAAAAAGCACTTAACTCATGCAATATCTGAGTTTATATAATCTGTAGTCTGCAGTTTTCTCCTCCCACTTGCTTAAGTTTCTTTACTTTAAATTTAATTAATATCACTTTCTGGATATTTTATTTTAGACCTCTTTATCTTTTCTCTAATCAATTCTTCAACTACCTCTTCCATACTTTTCAATAAGTCTGTAAGAAAACTTTTTAATTATGAAACTATTCCATATTTTTAATATTTCTCATTCCTCAAATGTTTTTACTTATCTCTGTTTTTTTTATTTATTATGTGTCAAAGCATCAGTCGGGAAGCAAACCCGCAAACCTGGGACAACTGCTTGTAAGGCAGCTGTTGTTGATCAATTTTCTAAATTCTTTAAACTTTAATTTTCTTTTAAATTATACAATTAATTTCTTTATTTTTTTGTTAACTTCTGGGGTATCTTGCCACTATTTAAATTTAATTGCTTATTCAGTGCATAAATAATAATTCACTTAAGAAATTAAAAGATAGTAACACAAAATACTAAAGAGAAAAATGGATCAGTATGTTTATATGTGGAAGTATTTGTGGTTCACATACTGGTTTTTATAGTCATTGAAATATCCATTTCTAGAGCAGTTTTTTTTTCTTTGGAATTGGAATGCCATATTCGTTTATGAGTGGTTTCTATAACTATATATATATGAATACTGTAAATTATAACACAAAATTATGTTTCTTGCCATTTGTTCTACAAATTTAGTTTATTATTAAGTAGAAGTAATATTAGTATAGAATTTACTTAGATTTTTTATTCACATAAATTTATAAACCAAGCAAATCAAAGTAAGAAAGAAGTCAGGCAGGAGAATCTGGTTCCCTTTGACACAATCCTTGAAAATTTATATTCAATTTAATATCATTGGATAAATGTGAAAAGTAGTGATTTGAAGCAGTAGACTGACTAGGAAATTATCTTGTAGTGCTATTTTGAAAAACAACAACAACAACTTTGTAATGACTAAGCAAAACAAAGTGACCTTGCATATTAACATTTTTTTTTGAAATTATCTCTGCACTTGAACTTTCATTTAGAAAATAAGATATTTAAGATTTTAAACACATTTTATCAATAGAATAATAGTTTTCTAACTTTTTTTTACTTGCTTATCTCTTACAGCCCATTTTCCTAAATTGCCACTTTTATATCAGCAAAAATTAAGGGCCTCATAATGTAGAAATAGCCACATTAATCTGGCATCAGGATAATTTGACCAAGTTTCAAATGCAAGTCTTAATTTTTTCTTCAAAAGTCTTAAAATTTCTCTCTCAGAAAGCATAACTGTAGACAATTTAGTAACTATCCAATCTGGTTACTAAATAGGTATCTATCTATTTTTAGTTAAAAGATAAAGAAGAATGAATTACCACCAACCGCCATTATCCAGTAATTGGGAAGTCTGCTGACTATTGCTTTCTCCATTGTTTTCATTGAGGAGCTGTTAGAATGGTCATTGCTCTGAAGTGAGCTATTTATTTAAAAAAGGTTATTTTACTATTACTACATGGAGCATTCTTAACTTTAACTGATTCTATATTTTCTAATTCATATGTATAGTAATTATTTTCATGCAATCTCTTAATAATATCCACTAAAGCTCCATTCACCCCCAAATTTACTAAACTTATATGTCTTCTCTATATCTAGGAAAACCCATATATAACTGTCTACCTGTATTCCTACTCAAATCTATAAGTTATGTGACTACAAATAAAGTATCTCCTATACATCTATCTGATCAAAAACCGCTTTGCATTTCTTCGCTATTATTGGATTAACCTATGCTGCCACCAATCCTTGGATTGAAAAGAATGCAAGATTTCAAAATTATACATTTTTAAAACATTGTTATTTGTTCAGAATCCAATTAAAGAAATTTCATACCTAATCCTAATCTGGTCTGTTCAGTTTCACTTAATTTAGCCAAACTATCTATCACATTGTTTATAATCTTTGAGATTACATAAATTACACAAGGCATTTTATTTGTTTCATAATGAAGCATAGAATTTTTTTTTTTACAGTTTTTAAAAAAAGCCTATGTAGGTAACTATTGTATGCCCTATCTATATATATTCATCATTTTATATATTTTGAAATTTGAGAAGCTAAAGTAAATTATATCAAAGGCATTAACAGTTAATAGGAAATTACAACCACATTTTAATTAAGCCAATCTCACCAGTAATTGAACATGATAAATTTCAGTTTTTGTTTGTAATATAGTGATCAGAAATTGTGCAATTTGTTAAATATAAGTCTACAAAATTTTATAAAGAAGGAAAGTTAATGTACAGTAATTAAAATCGCACTTGATATTCATTTTGTTTTTAGTGTAATGTCGTTTTGCGTTCATGTATATAATATAAACACAATTAAAAATAGACATTAATGTGGGAGATTCAATTTTATGCAATTTTTAAAATCTCTTTTATGTATTTTGAATTAAGTATTTGAAATGCTTAGAATATATTAAGCTATATAGAAATTCGTAAAAACATTCATTTGGTATGTGCACACTTATATGAACGAGATCAAGAATATGAAACCAAATACATAAATACTGCCCTCTTGTGCACCTTGCTTAAACATATTGAAGTTTTAAGAATGACTTTGAAATTTGATAATAAAATAATGAAAATTGCTTCCATCCAGTGGTCTATATTGAAGAAACTAGGTCAACTATCTAAAATATTCCCATGCCATATTTCATTGTCATGTATGTCTCTAGTTTACCAAATTTGGAACAATTCTATTGAATTTAAATATATTAAATCTCAATTTTAAAATTTTATTCTATAATAAAAGTCAATTCAATAGTTTACAGACAAACATACAAACCAACAAGTAAATATTGTAACTCTTAGATAAAAACATAAAAAAAAAAACAACTATCTATATTGAACATCAACAAAAAAATTGACAGTTTTTAAATAAATAAAATTTCATTTTTAAAAAATATTTCTTAAATCAGTGCCTTAATGGATTATTCTAAATATGACCCCAATCTAATTTTTCCTTTTAGATGATAAAAAGAAAGTATCTGAACTGAAAAGGAGATCTTTTAATTTCTTATTAAAACTTCAAAGGAACTGAGTGGGACAAATTACTAATGATCACTTCATTTGTTCTTCAGAAATATTACCAAAATCACCTTTTCTTTTATTTTTGCTGTAATATCTTTTATAAATCCAATTCACTTTGAATACATTTTAGCAAAAACCTTTTTGTACATATATACACATACACCTACATTTTGACTGTCCTGCAGTCTTCTTCAGAACTATGATATAATGAACAAAATAAGGTAATCATCTGAAATCCGGGCACAGCCGCTTAATGGCACTGATGCTATACAAAATCAATCAAATGTAACGTTACCGGGCCGTAATTTTTTATTTAAAATGATTTTTTTTTTGATTAAACAAATTTTTATTTCACTTATAACCTTTCTTTTTTGTTAAACAAATTTTTATATTCATTTTCGTTGTTTTTTTAACCTGACATTTTTCTTTATTCAACAGATTTTGGTAATTTAACTTTGTGTTTATTTTTCTGATTTTAAAACTTTTGACTGTTTCATGAGGAAAAAACTAGTTTTACCTCCGCTGAAAAAATATAATACAATTATTTGGGACTTGTTTCGACTTTGTTCTACCTTTTTTTTTTTTTGATTGACTAAATTGTTTTTCTTCTTATTAAATCAAAAGTAACTTTTGTGTTTTTGGGGGATAAAAAATTATTTTGAAACTCCCACCCTTGGATAAATAATTGTAACAAAAAGTCAGTAATTTTTTTTTTCAACAACTTTTTCTCACTTTTTACTTTTATTTATATTTCATTTGAATTACCTTTTTTTTTGGTTTCTACAATAAACGGTTTTTGGGGGTTTCATACTTTGTTATTATTAACAAAAAGTAAACAAAAATAGTAATTTATTTTAACCCCACTGAAAAAAGATAATCCAAATACATGTCAATTTTTAATGAAATAAAAAATACACAAACTTTGGACATTTTGAACTTATTTTTATTTATAATTTTATTGCTGTAATAAAAACAGTCTGGTATTTGGGAGGACATTATGTGGCTGAAAAAAGAACAAAGTCTCACTTTCTGTACTCGGCAATTCTGAAAAGTTTAAAAATTGCACATTCTTCTCAGACATTTTATTGGTCTCGTATATTTTCCACACTGAAACATGACTTAGCGTGTGAATTTTGTTGAAGCGTGTATGAACATACCCTTTGCCAATTTTTTATATATTAACATTTTTTTATAGAAGGGTGGGACCATATGACAATTATTAGTAATTAACATTATTTAAATATAAATGACATTATTCTATTATGGAGATTTGAAAAGTTGTATCGATTTGCAATTAAAACACCCTCAAGCGATACGGTAATCAGCTATGAATAGAACAAATACGCAT
Organism: Epiperipatus broadwayi; assembly: GCA_028023455.1. Taxonomy (NCBI): domain Eukaryota; kingdom Metazoa; phylum Onychophora; class Udeonychophora; order Euonychophora; family Peripatidae; genus Epiperipatus; species Epiperipatus broadwayi. The sequence continues at coordinate 1,453,534 of JAQFVV010000060.1, forward strand.
AAAGTTTCGAAGCACAAAACAGGCCATAATATTTTTGTGCAATGTCATGGAAAGTGGCATGCAATGGGTAATACAATATAAATGTTGTATTAGCTGTAAGGCCGGCCATAGAAATGGCATTTTTATGTGTTTAGATACATAAACAATGCCATCAAGTGGCAGTGCCCAGATTTCAGATGATTACCCAAAATAAAATAAAATACATAACTATATAAATAATATCATTAAAAATGTAAACAATAAAAACCTAAAAGCAATATAAATATAACAAAACTTAATAAAACTGAAATAAATATAATTAAACCCAAATAAAATAATCCAGTTAATATACAATATATATATAGAAAATAAATATAAATTATACATGGGTATTCCTAACTATATACATACATATTCAAGAGCAACAATTAATCTAAATATATTATTCATTTTTATTATTTTTAATAATTTCCTAAATACTTCCTATTCCTTATAAATGTAAACTTTATTAGCTCCACCTCAATAAAATATTTAATAATTTTATATTTATATAATTGTCATTTCAACAGTAATTCATTTATTAATATTCTTTTTAATTTTTAAACCATATAATATCTATTATTTCCTTATTTTCTTCTGTTAAAATTAATATTTTATATTTATTATTTTAATATGTAAAACCTATAAATATTATAATCTTTTAAAAGTCTATAAAACAAGATTAAAACATGCCAGATAATAAATCACTGATATATATATATATATATATAAAGGAAACAGGACACAAATTTACACAAAGTTCAATAGAAATGATGTTACATACAGACAATATTAAAGAAAGGAAAATAAAAGAAGCAATACTAATAAGAAAGATAAAACAAAAATTTAATAGGGATTCTGGGATTAGGATGAGGTTGGTATAGATATAGTTCTTAAATGGGATATGTAGAGGTAAATATATAAAGAGAAAATTATTTATAAATGAATTATGGATTGTAAAAAATGGTTAAGTTACATAGGAGTATAAACATGGGTATGTTTATAGATATTAAATATTAGGAAAAATTAGCATATTTTACATATAAAACACTATAAGTTCATAAGAGAATTATATAATAAAAGTTAAAGTGTATAAATAATATATATATAAATAAAGAGTTTTAGTGCTTATAGATATTTAGTTTAAATCATATGTAAGAGTATAAGTTTTTTTTTAAAAAAAAAAGAAAAATGTTTTTAAAAGATTAAAGTAAATTGGGTAAGTTTAAAAGATTACAATATTTATAGGTTTTAAATATTAAAAAAATAATAAATATAAAATATTAATTTTAACAGAAGAGTAAGAAAATAATAAATATTATATGATTTAAAAATTAAAAAGAATATTAACAAATGAATTACTGTTGAAAGGACAATTATATGAATATAAAATTATTAAATATTTTATTGAGATTGAGCTAGTAAAAATAAAGTTTAAGTTTATAAGGAATAGAAGTAACTAGGAGATTATTAAAAATAATAAAAATTAATAATATATTTAGATTAATAGTTGTTCTTAAATATGTATGTTTATAGTTAGAAATATACATGTATAATTTATATTTATTTTCTATTTATATTGTATATTTTATTTTATAACTGGATTATTTTACTTGAGTTTAATAATATTTATTTCAATTTTATTAGGTTTTGTTATATATTTTATATTGTTTTTAGGTTTTTATTTTCATTTTTTATGGTATTATTTATATAGTTATGTATTTTATTTTGTTCATTATGTCATAACTCTAAAGAAGACTCCAGGACAGTCAAAATATAGGTGTATGTGCATATATGTACAATAAAAGCTTTTTGCTAAAATGTGTTCAAAGTGACTTGGATTCATTTGTTCGTTATTATTAGTTTATTATGTGGTCAAAGAATATGGCTGGGTTTCTAACCACCATGATCATTGAGTTTATTGGCTTTTTACTCCTGAATTTAAAATCAAGAATCATCCGTATCTCTTTTCAAATACCTCAAGTTTTAAGCCAAGACTTCATTTGAGTTTTCATGAAAGAACAATGACTGTTTGAATACTCATTCACTTTCATGTTTACAATAATGACAAAAATAAATTGCCTATAATTATATCCCAGAGGCTATAAAGACATCAAAGTTTGGTTATTGCTAATAGTAAAATTAGTCATGTAACTATGTTGCCATTCAATTTTGACATTATTTAACTCCATATATCTGCATATCAATTTTAAGTAAAGGAAGATTGTTTGAATTATAAGAACTGTTTATTTTACATAGAGTAATATAGGGAATTTGAACACAGACTTTCAAGTTACCTTCAGCTATCCACTCTATCTCATACAACTGATATACATGTGAAAAAGATAAATTATCTCCAATATACATATTTTGTGCTGGACCAATTGATGAGTGCTGGTTCAGCACAAATTACATCTATTGGAGATCATTTATCTTTTTTACATGTGTGGTCATGTGTATTGGTTATATGAGATAGAATGGATAGCTGAAGGGAGCTTGAAAGTCTGTGTTCATATCTCCTATATTACATCTAAACTCCAAGTACATAAATTATACTTGGATTCAAATATTACATGAAGTATAAATGGAAGCATTTAAATGAAGGTACAACAGAATTGGGATTATATTTTGACTAATATAAAATATGTACTTCAAGATTGAAATATAAAAAAGGCCCAACTATTAAGACAATAATAACAGATGATATCAATAATCTTTAGACGTGTTCCTGGTATTTTAAAATAGAACTTTCACAAGTTCATTAAAAAAAACCCCAATATTCTAGAACCATCACACAGGTAAATGTTACAAAAAGAATCGTCTACAAAAAACAGATATTAATAAATTTCAACCAAGACAAAGCAATGTATAAAGAAAAAAGGGAATACGAAAATATTTAAAACTACATTTAAAAAATCAATATTTGAAATTTATAAAGTATAACAACAACAAAAAAAATTAAATGTGAATAAGGAAAACCATAGAACACCTCAAAAGTATAATATAGTATATTGTTATAGGAAGGAAAATTGTTTCAGTAAAAAATAATTATCATTATTTAAAAGAAGGAATGATATCAAGAAGTGTGGAAGAATTCTATGAAGAACTCTTACAATTAAACCTCCTTAGAATAAAGAAGTTCCAGGAAATTATAGAAATATTAACATCTTAAAAAAAAATAGATGAAAAAATTGTTGGCAAAGTGGTAGTTGGAAGAATGCAATAATATTGGTGCTTAAGAAAGATGAAAGAGTATATTAAACATTGCACACCTATCAATTTTATACAAGATTTTTACTAAGATCACTATAAATTTTAGATTCTAATTAATAATAATTAAAACATGGATTTAAAAGTGATTATAGCACAGTTAATAGGATCCCCCCAAAAAAAATTAATAAAAAGAACTAATAAGTTATAAGATGCTCTTTTGCATTGGATTTGTAGATTATGGACCAAATAAGTATTTTATGATGCATGAAGATTTGAAACATTAATATATAGATCCAGGCTATTAACTTCTGAGATATATTAATTAAAATGCAACTGCAATGAATAGACTATACAAATACTAAAATATTAACTTTGATAATAGTATTCAAGAAGCAGATCTCCAAAACATGTTTCAAGAATATTTTGTGAATTAAAACAGGAAGTTAAGAGAATGATGATTATTTCAAATGGTTTAGATTTTGCAAAGAATACTTCAGAGCTTTATGAAAGCAAAAAAGTGTAGCTGAAGAGTTAAGTAAAGTTCAATGCCCTCCCTTCCAAAGATAATATATTAATGGCGATTTGACATTAATAATAGTAATACAAATAGAAGCATAAAAGATGAAATTAATTATAAAATTAAATTTGACAAAAACAAATTTTTTTTTTTTTTTAAAAATATGCCTATGGTTTTTTTTTTTTTTTTAATGAAAGTGATTACTAGCATTATGTATAGATCTGAAACTTGCTTATTTAATAAAAAAGAGCAATAGATTCACTTTATACAGCAAATATAATTAAAAGAATGAAATGGAACAGAGGATTTGTTGAAGAAAAATAAAATTTTAAACAGGATTCCAAAAAGGATAAAAAATCTAAAAAAAAAAAAAAGCACATAGGTAAGATGGGTGTCGTTTGTTGGAGTGTAAATTATTTAAATATAGCATTGTTAGAAAAGTCTTTAAGGTTTCATCCAAAGTATGCTATATATAGTTTTGTTTTCTTAATAGCATTTAGTTCAAAATTATATTGAAAATAAAGTGTTTCTAATTATAACGATACTATGAGTTTTCAAGTAAACCAAGATGGCAGCCATATTTTTGTTAAATCTAGTTTCAGGGCCGCCAAAATATGTATACTAAAAAAAAATGCCTGCTATGAAACATCATATTTAATAATTACATTTTATTACTGTTACTTTAAAAAAAAATCACTGTGGAAAAATTAATTACAATATTTAGTTTATTTACAGAAAAAAAAAAAATTACTGTTTATGTCACTGGTCTGCAATCATATTATGGCCATTAATGCACATTTTTCGATAGGCAGATCCTGTATATTTGGAAATAGTTCACTGAATCATGTTCTGTGACAGGATCTCAAATTTTTACCACTAAGACAATTTACCAAAAAAACTGCCGACAAAAAAAAACACACTAATCTGAACCAAAGTATGACACTGGTTAGAGTGTCTCGTCGTTTCCTATATTATAAGTAAAAAAAAAAAAAAATTGAAATAAAGCCTCTTAATGAAATTTATCAAAATTTCTTTTTTAAAATTGAACAATCGATTTATAAATATTTTTAACAATTATTACATCTTTGGTAGATTATAGGCCTCAAAATTGTACATTTATCAAAAGTACGGGATGCCAACTTGGTTTACTTGAAAATGCACAAGTATCATTATGATTAACATTCTTTAAAAGTTAGCCAAAATTAAGTTTTTCATATTCCTTATTGAGCATCTTTGCAATAAATATATTAATCAGTCATGAACCTTTATTGTTTTTGAATGTAATTGTTGAATTATCACATCATCTTTATTATTTAAATTGCTGTATTAAAAAAAAAAATAAAGCAGCAAGAGAAACATTTTTTTCCCCAAGTAATTAAGGGGGTGGGGGTTTATTGATAATTCTAAATATCAAAATTTATAAGCAAATTTTAAACTCCTGCATTATTTAGGCACTTTAAAATTATTTTTAAATACAATAAATCTATTTACAATAGATATAAGGTAAATAAAAGTATTAAGCAAGTTAATTTTTAAGCATGTGTAGATATTGTTAAAATATGCTCTGTGGTATAATGCAGTAATAAACTCAGTGCTTAAGATTTCTGGATCAATTCAGAGCTAAGCAAAAAAGTCAATTGGATCGAATTGTTGTTCTCAGTTCCTGCTTGTATGTACTAATATCACAACCTACAGAATATAAGAGTACCATATGAAATGGTGATCATGTGATGTTTTGATGACATACAGAATCAATTAATCAAAAGATTAAAACAAAAAATCTTTCCTAGTAACAATGGCCATGTCATTTTATCAGATTCAATACAAACTAGATTAAGGTGTTCAATTAGCCAATTGTAATTTACTGTTTGGTTACATGTTTTTTGATAAATTCTTTATTTTCCATCAATCATATTGTAACAAATATTGCTTATGAAATATCTTATTAAGTATTTAATGAATCAGCATTTTTAGATATAAAATTATTAAATCAAAAAATTTTTTGGTCAAGATTTATTTCCTTTTATAATCCTAATAAAAAAAAAAGCCAAAAGTCAGCACAATATAAAAAAAATCTTATCTTATTTAAATTTCTTTGCTATTTTAAAGATTCACAATCTGATATATTTAATAAATATTGGAATTAGATTCTAACATTGTATACCCCTCCTCCCTGTAACATTCGATTAAAAAAGGTAGTTAGCCTAAGCCATAGCATTTAATAATAAAAAAAAGTATCAAATAGCTAATAACAGTATCTTAAGCTAACTGCTTGATCATTTTTTAGATAGTATATTTTCCCAGATGTGTAGAAAAAAATTGTACTGTTTTGGTTCTATAATTAGTGAGAGATGCCTTTGCCAAGAATTAAGTTTGGATTTATTATCATTTGTGGAAATCAAGCAATCAATTCTGTATTTCTATGCCTGTACTACCATGGTGAAGTAGCATATCTTCATTTTTAATTAAACGTTTATTTTTTTCCTTTGGGAATATTAAATGATAGACTTATATCTTGTCATCAGAAAAATTTTAATGGAGAGTTTTTCATCTAGATTGTCATATTATTGTTGGTTGAACCAAAAACATTAGATAACATCATATCACTTCTGCAAATTATTAAAAAAACTGTCAATGAATCTTGGTGGAAACTACATAAAGCATATAACCTCATATTTCACAAGACTCATATGGGTTACAGTTACATTGGAATCTTCAACTAAATATATCACTAAAAGCTTATTTCAGGGAAAATATCTTCTTAAATATATATACAAATTATTCTATAGCCAAAGTCAATAAATTCATAATGTAAAAAACAACTTTGAAATAAATATTAATCAATCAATGTCTCCAACTCAAATATGGGTGAATTTATGGGCTAGAATGATTTAAACTTTGACTAAAAAGTTATTACTATCAATTTAGTATTAGCACATTTGGTTTCACATATATATATAGTAAAGCCCAATGATCATTTGTCTTTATTATAAATAGCTTTCTCTGATAAATTGGTAATAAAATAATATGACAAAGATAAACCATGGAATACCTTCCTCTACAAGGATGGAAGTTATACATTACTATAACATTTTTTGCTTCTGTAGCCAAATTGAACTAAGATTTTTATCCTCTAGATAGTATGTAAACAAATAAACATCACATGACCACCTTTTATGCTTGTGTATAACTGTTGTTAAAACAGGCAAAACTCACTATATATATTTTGCCACACACAGCAAGCTAGAGTAATCAATGGATAGAAGGCTTGTGCATAAAATCCCTATCTAGTGCCAGCTCATCCAATATCCCCAGACTAGTTTCTGGCTTATGGTCTTCGTCAGTGAGGAGCCTTGGATCTGAGAGCACTGCATCTAGATCTTAGGATCTAATGCAACCCTCCAGGAACCACCTTTTACCTCCATTTAACTACAAAACTATGAGTCTTAAATTGAAAACACCTTAATGTTTTTAATCCAAGCCCATTAGCTTATATAGTCATATGGGTCTGAACCCAGTTCAGTTCCTGTACATTTTGGTGTCTTTGGTTCTTTAATAACCATAGCCACCATTATCCTATTAGGCAGGATTGCTTTTAAGTCAATAAACATCACATGACCATAAACTAGTCTGGGGATATTGGATGAATAGGCACTAGATAGGAATTTTATGTACAAGTCTTCTGGCATCCATTGATTACACTAGCTTGCTGTGTGTGGCAAAATATATATAGTAAGTATGGCCTGTTTTAAGTTATACACAAGCATAGAGAGAGGTAGTCATGTGTTTATTGGCTTAAAACCAATCCTGCCTAATAGGATAATGGTGGCTATGGTTATTAAAGAACCAAAGACACCAAAATGTATGGGAACTGAACTGGATTCAGACCCATATGACTATATAAGCTAATGGGCTTGGATTGAAAACATTAAGGTGTTTTCAATTTAAGACTCATAGTTTTGTAGTTAAATGGAGGTAACAGATGGTTGCATTAAATCCTAAGATCTAGATGCAGTGCTCTAAGATCCAAGGCTCCTCACTGACGAAGGCCACAAGCCAGAAACTAGTCTGGGGATATTGGATGAGTAGGCGCTAGATAGGGATTTTATGCACAAGCCTTCTGACATTTATTGATTACTCTACCTTGCTGTGTGTGGCAAAATATATATAGTGAGTTTTGCCTGTTTTAGATAGTATGTAGTTAGAAACTTTTACCAACCAATATTATATGGCTATTTGTTTATGTTGATTATGGGTTAAGTACCTGAAGCAAAAAATAAAAATCATAAATTTGAATCTTGAAATAATTTTCAATGATTATCTGGTCCAAATTCATAACTGATGTTAATAGCATGGTAGGTAAATGTATTAGTACAAATTTAAAATTATATATATTTTTTACTTGTTTATGTACACACACAACCATCATTTGAACATAAAAACAAAATAACAATTAAATACAATACGTTAAAATGTTTTGCTTTTTTCTTTTAAAAAAAAAAAAAAAATTGATTAGGTTATTGCTCGAGATATTGAGTTCTTTTTTTGTGTCAAAGCGTTGGCAGGAAAGCGAAACCTGGGGCAACTGCTTGTAAGGCAGCTGTGCTAACCACTCGGCCACCAACGTTTGACATTGAGAAGTTTGAGCACTAAAAGTGATGGAACAGAGCAGCAATCCATAAACCTTGAATTCTAGAATCCACCACTATGCAATATATATATACATGTACTATAGTAGTGAAATAATTCACTTACCTTTAAAAAATATATACATATTGCACCATATGGGCATATACCCCAACCATGTCTTACATATGCGCTATTTAATTTTTTTTATTTTAAATTTTAGTTCATGATTTTACTTTGGAGTTGATGGTTATTGGAATTGCTAATAAATATCTTCTTTAACTTTAGTATAGGAGTGTATTCCATCTAATAAGATTTAAAGTAAGATTTCTATTTTTTTTTACAAATGTTCTGAACATAAAGCAATTAACAATTTGCACTCCCTTTTATTTTTAGAAAAATAAAATATTAATTTACTTGATTGTTTGAGAATTATTTATAATTTTAGTGGAGAAAATAAATATATTTCACTTTTAATACAAATAACACCGATTAATAGTAAATGACATTTTGAAATCAAAGCAGCAATCTTGTTTTTTTTTTTTATATTAATTAAAAAAAACCATTATGTAGCAAAATGTCAATTTTAATGACATTATTTTGTCAAAATAACTTTATTTTTGTACATTAACAAATAACTGATATATTAAATTTTCACTTGTACGAGTTTATGTATGGAAGTTTAGAAATTCATTGTTGATGATAATAATTTAATATAAGCTACAAAGTGAATGTTTCAAGTGTGATAACTAACAGCCATCTAAAAGTTGCCATTAAAAGATGGCGTCTTAGGATTTAAAGAGTTAAAAAAAAAAGATGAATCCATGTTGTCAAAGAGGAGCTATTTATTGTTTTTGAATTGTATCTATATATTTTACCTACTTCAAAAAGGATAACTGTTTTATTATAAAAGGGCAAACATCATAATGTGAGAATTCATAAAATTATTTAATATTAAACAATACAGCATGGATTATTAAGAAATAAAGTTGTCATCTACTTTTGGAAAACTACAAAATAGATAGTAACTGAAATGTCTCCAACAGCTTTATAAAAGTTTGTTTTCGTAAATGCTCATTAATATTTAAAAACAGATACACATGCATATGTTTGGAGTACAATATTAACACTTATGGATAAAGCTAATGTTGTTGAAAATATCAAAGTATAACTTCAATATACCACTGACCAGATTCATTTACAATGTTAAAACATTGATTTTTGTCAGTCTCCATATCTCCGATACCACTTACTAGAAGCAATATATTTTACATCTGTTGATGAAAGTCTTTTATTAAACTTGTAATAGGATTTTAAAATATATATGTAGTTTGTGGGTTATGTTGCATAAGGGAAGATAATGTTAAGATTAATATTGAGATTACGATAACATTGGGAGTATTCTGCACAAATTACCCTATGTGGTATCCACTTCCATATACATGGATAATATTTAATTTGTGAAATAGTATGTGGTGCACGAGCATTCAAAATAGATTAAAATACCCAGTGTTCTACTGATGAAATCAAAACAAATAACTTAAAGAAGTAATTCCAAAATATCATTTAATATTAGCTTTGCTCTATAATTATTCAATATTAAAAGAAGTGTATATGAACTCTATTGCCAAATCAAGTGGTATCAAAATTCTGGATCTTAAATGTTTCATTACCATAGTAAAGTGTCTGATTTTATTTAAAGTCTTATTGTATGTATCTGGATGGTAATTTCATATATGTAATGTTAGCATAAGACAAATAATTAGGCATAGACAAAATTAGAGGAAACTGTAATAACTAGTTGAAATTGTAAGTGACCGTGAACTTCATTGGAATAACTTATTTAGATACGACACCTTTAGAAATGGATCATGATAAGTTAAATTTTATTTATTAATATAATTTTAGCAAAATCAGTTTAATTTTGAAATGAGTATATTGTTTGGCATCACTAATGGTACAAAACATGCACAATCACTATACACTAACATTTCTTAAAATATCTTTAATTTCATTTGTTCATTATTTATTTAACCTGAATAAAACTACCATTATTATTTACTAAATTCGATATCATGAGCTTCCTTTATTTTATTCCTGTAGGGGTAATAATCATAGCTTGCATTCGATGGACATAGGTGACCTTTGTAGTCAAACAAGCTAAGCATTATTATGCATGTTCATCTTATTTCTTATTATGATTTAGATTTGTAATCTATAATTTAAGGCATATCCACAAGAGCTACTATCTGTATTATTTCATTATTCTAGATTGTATTGGTGCAGACAAGAGATTTGAAATCAGGGTATGGTTGATTGATTTAATTTAATCCATATTTGTACTTTCTTAATTTTATAAATGAAAAAATGTAATAGTCTCTGAGATACTATTCATTATTAATTCTGTTATTTTCAAATTAACTGATAATAGGGATTTTATCTCAGTTTATTTAATTCTACTTATACATTAAATAGGTATTTTAACTGAGCATATAATATTGCCTCACTTGCTAATCCTGTCAATATCATTACAATATATATATAATGCTTATTTCAAATATTTTATAGTTATCATATGCAAAATAGGTTTGAATATTAATAAATATAAAAATGCAAAGATAATATCAATATCACATTACAGCAACTACTATTGGTCCATCTTATTTAAAGTTATATTAGGAATAGATTTTTTTTTTCACCAGTACTCTGCACAAACACATTAAAAAAAAAGTATGGTAAACCTTAAAATTGTTATCTTAAAATATCTTCTTGTTTTAACTAAGTCAATAAAAGCAGTATATAAATCATATCTTTAGTCAATACATTTTGATAAAATCTTTAGAACTAATGTTTTTTGATTCTCTAAAATAACATTGAATCTCTGATAGTCACTCACTTTATGACTAAAAGCAATTAATATTTTTTCCAGTCTCTTTAATTGCTTTACTTAAGAAACTGGAACAATAATAATATTTAAGATCACACAACACCATTTCATAGAGATCCATATATATTCTTAAAAAATTCAAATAGTTTTAATATATTACTATAAAATTTTAAAATTTCTCTAAACATCTAATTGGAGACTGTAGATATTTTAAAACTTATCTAGCCATCTAATCAGAGTCTATGGTCTTTGTTTTTAGGATTATAAAAAATTGTTTTAACTTCATGTAAATAGATTTTCTGAATAATGATACATTAGAAATATGATATTAGTTTTTCAGGCTGTGTTATTTTTAATATATAATATTAAAATAACTATTAACATTTCATCTTCTTGATAATTTTTAGAAAAAAAAACAAACAAACAACTAAATTACATGATTCCATAGTTAAGCAAAAATACTTTTTTTTTTTTTTTTTTAAGAATACAATTTTTCTTATCATAATTAACACATCAAACACACACAGTCCTTAATAGAATAAGATTAATATAAATTGATATTATGTAGTGTAAATTAAAATAATAATAAACAAATCACAAAATCTTTTTGATAACTTTAATTATTCTAATCTTTCTTATTAATCTCCATACACACCAACAAATACATAATTTAAACCAATCATAGAATTTTATTTAGACTTTATTACAAATGCATTATTTTATATATTACAAATATATATATTACTATTCAAAAATTTAACATGAAATTAAAATTATACCATTAAAAAGTTTAATATTCCCAAATAAATCATAGAAATATCAAAATTCTGAAATAGAACATCGACTCAAACAATGAATTACAAACAAGATTTTTTTAAAGTAAGTATTATTTAATTTTTTCTTCAAAATATTAATTTTTCTTTAATTTTTTTAAAATTATTTTTTATAAAATACATAAAATATATTTTTAAAATAAATTTATTTCAAAATACTTATAGTTAAAAAAATATAATCTGAATATCAATTAATATAACAATGTGTACTTTATATCCAATGTTACTATGGTCACTATTTTGGTCTTCAATGAATACACAAATATCTTTTTTCTTCTAGCATTTTGCACAAACTAGACAGATACACTAAAAATCCACAATTTTACATTATAGTAAATTTATTATTCACTTCCATTTTTCGATTAAATTAATAAAATTGTCATTTAAAAAAAAAAAAAAACTTTTAAAAATCTTTCATTTGGAATCACGATAACCAATAAATAAGCTATTGCAATAATTTTTTTGTAGAGATTATAGACAACATTAGAATGATTTAAACAATTTTTTTTACATATATATATATTCCTTCCCACAAAAATCTATTCAAATAGATGTACTTCAGTTGTGGGTCAACAACAAAAATGCTGAATAAAATTCCAAAATGCAGAATGCATTTCTGCTAAAAAAAAAGAGTCTGTATTGAAATAGTAGTTTGTGGATTTACAAAAAAAAAAAAAAAATCCTTTCATTGTTTTGTAGATTAACGTAAAATGCATAAATTATGTGATATTGAAAATTACATAAAATATAATTTTCTTGCTATATAAATTAATATTTTAACTTTTTTTGTCCTGAATTTAACTGACTTTTAAATAAACTTTATTTAATATTTTAAAAATTTATAGTTTCTTTTTAAAGTATTAAAAAACAAACAAACCATGTTTTATGCAAATTATTAAGGCATTGCCACTAAGCATATCATTTGATATACTTAGCTATGGATTGCCATCTTTGCTTCAAATTTTTAATTTTAAATGATAAACTTATCATTTTCAAAAATTCTTCACGTTATATATAACCTATGTCACAAACTTTAATAATGAATTCTGGTATTTAGACTTATAAAACAAAATAATTAATAAGATTTACATAAATTAATATTTTATAAACTTTAGATTTTTGAATATCTTAGAAAACAAAAATAGACAAAATATTTTTCTAATATTTTAAAAAATTATTAATCATTTCTTTGTGAGATTTATACAGTATTTGTCATCTAAAGCTTGCAGCAGTGCTCTAAAAGTTATATGCTATAATAAATTATTAATGAGAATATTGATAGTTGTCATGCTTGTTCACAGTACCCCCATGTCTAGTTATCTGCATTGAACTTAAATATACATAAGTGAAATATAATAAATTAATTAATAAGCATAATATATTTGTAAATAATCAAATCCTCTAAATTTGAAGCATATTTCTACAAAGCTAGTTACAAGATATGAACAATCATTCAGTGTAAAATTTTCCATATCAATTTTGCTCTCATTATACATATATTTCAAGGAACAATCTTCATTTGCCAGATAAATAGAGATTTAAGATATCAGAGCAGCCACACTAAAATGACAGTTATAAAAAATTTGTTTAAACTGTATCGGTTTTTATTTTTCACAATTACAACTTTATGTAATTGTATAAGCAGTAATGTAAAGTATTCTTTATATCATTGTTGACTTAAGACTATTTTATTATTTTTTCTCAATGAGAATGTAGATTAATAATATTTTATAAATTGTATCTCTTCATTTATGTTATACTAAACGATTCTTACATTTTTTCATTTAGCACCTCTCCTTACTGTGCAAAAATTTGACAAAGAGAATAGAAACGCAAGTTCTTCCCATTATTAGCAAGTTAGACATAAAAAAAAAGCACGGCATATCAGGACATGTTTGTAGATTTGAAATACAAATATGCAATAGATAAAAAAAATGATTGAAGACAGTTACTTACTTACATAAAAATGTTTCATATATATAAATTAGCTATTGATTTAAAAAAACAAAAAAAAATTTTTTCCATTATAATGTATTTTTAGGATGTAGTAAATGTTATAATTATAAAAACTATTATTTTTGTATTTCAAAATTTATTTAAAATATATACAGAAACTGCATAAAATATTCAGTTGAACAATAATCCCAAATTAGTAGTATAAAAAGGGAAAGGGCATCTCAAAAATAATTTAATAAGCATCAAAAAAAAAAAATAATGCATACTTTTTTTCTTCTTATTTATATCCTTTAATACATTTTAAGGATTTGTAATTTTTTTCATCTTGAATATAAATCAAATTATGCAATAAGTTGTAGATAGGACTACTTACATAAATTGAGAATTGCATAAGCATACACTTATCTTTCACACCAACTAATTTATTTGTCCCAACTCCAAAGTTATTTTTGTAAACATAAGGAATCACTATAATCATGTGATGTTTTATTTGCTATATAATATTATTCATGTGAGTTATTTTTTTACTGTAAATTAGCAGTACTGCAGCTACATGCAAACATATATATAAATTTTAACAAATAAAATAATTAAAAATTTGTTATTTAAGTCAAACAAAAAAATACAAATAAATAGTAATTATCTATATCTATTCTCCAAAGTAAATAATATACATATATGCATAAATTGTGATTACCATATTTTTATAATACTTTCACATGTGGCCAATAAAACTAATTATATAGACACCATATATAAAAACAATATTGTTTGAGATATAAATACAAACATACACAAAGAGATACTGTAAAAGATTTAGACAATATTCAGAAATATTTTAAATGAAACATTGTATATTCAATCATGAAAGATGCATAACAGAAGAAATTAGGTCTTAGATTTTATAGATTTTCAATATGGTTATCAAATGTTACATGACCTACAACAATATGATAATCCAATTTATTTTGTACCATTATGAGCATGCATTACAATTGTGACAATAGTCAAGTTGATCTACATTTTTAGATTGGATGAAAAACATAGCACAGTTGATGTAGCTTCATAAAACGAAATCAGTAAGTGTCAATTTGGCAAAAGAAAAAGCAAGCTTTTATAAAAAATGCAATCTTCCATTTTTCCTAATCTAACATGATAAACTTACAAAAATATCTGATTAGAGATTAGTAATAATAAAAGGATTAGTATGACTTTCAAGATATTTGTACAAGATGCTTGTGGAATTGTCCAAATCTTTTCTAGTACCTTGTATTAATATCCCATTATTTATATTTCATATCACTTTGAATTTCTTCGAGTCTTTCTGTCCATTGCACTATTTTATTAATTCCTTTATAAAGGTAATTATAAATTTGCAGATAAAATTTCACAGCCATTAGGTAATTTTTAATTAATTATATATAATCTTTTATAAAGACATTTCCTGATTATATACAAATATTTTTAAAAATTAATAATATTTATAATAATACTGATAATAAATTCATTAGAAATCCTTTCATTACAATTTGGATTTTTCAGGAACTTGACGCAATTCAGAAAGTTTTCGAGCCATAGCAATATTCCCATTGATTTTAAGCTTCCCAGTAAAAAAGGCCTGAAAAATAGAATAAGAAATAAATTATATTTTTTAAAACATGCTAGTAGAATGATGTTTTAAAACAGAAGGATTCTTAATTTGTTGATATTAAAAATATTTATAATTTAATTATATATATATTTTATAAAAAGAGTTCTGATGTCAAAATTACTTATGATGTTCTACAGTTTTAATAAATAAAACTGAAATAATTTGATTTTTTTATAGAAAAAATACATATACACATTGAGTGATGGAACACATATATAAAACAAATGCAAAAGAAAAAAATAATTAAATAGACACTTTATATATAATTCTAAATGCAGAAGTTCAATTTAAATAAAATGAGTTTCTTTTTTTTATGTCTGTTATAATGCTCTTTAAAGTATAACACTCATAGTTTTTTTAATCCACCCAGCAGACAAATTTAAAATTGAATATAAATCTATGGATGATATTAAAAATATTTATATAATTATGATGATATTTTACATACTTTTTACAAATTAACTCAATCTCTTTATCCTATACAATGTTTAAAATAATCATTCTATACAAAACATGAAATAGTGCATGTAATGTATACACATATATATTTTTTATATTAAAAAAAAAAAATAGATGATAGAGTTTGTAAAGATTTTGTTTTTATTTTTAGAAAAATTAAATTAAAATTAATGTGACAAAATTATATTGACTTAATAAAAATCTAACCAAGCATGTCATTATTGAACAAGTCAATTTCTTAATAAACAAGGTGATGTGATGTATTATGGCTTCTCTTTAAACGAAGTCAAGAATATCTCAGCAATTATGCCCAGATAAACCTGTTAGCCACTTTACCCATAATTTGCTCTATCCCATTTCCACAACATAATCTTTGTCAACTCTATAAACTTTATATCTAAATCCCCCTTATCTTTTCCCAAACCCAGCATAAAAACCAATAATTCACTTTCTGTATAATCACTTTTTTCATATTTATTTTTCCACAACTTCAGTGTATGTACCCTTTCTGTTTTCAAACATTTACATTCAATTAACAAATGCCTAATATTTTCTATTCCTTCCTTACATAATTTACAAAATAAATCACCCATATTTTTCCATTTACATGTATATTCTTTTGTAGCTAAAGATCCCGTTCGAGCCTTAAACAATAAACTACTTTCCTTACTATTATCATATATTAACTCACACCTAATATTCTGTTTATTTCTATATATATTTAAACTCTTTTTACTCTCCATACTATTTCTCCATCTCTCTAACTCCATAGTCTTTATTAATAAATTTATTCTTTTATCCCATTCCTTACTACTATAACACTCAATAATCCTCTTAACACAATCATCCCATCTTTTGTACAAATATACTGATATAAATTCTTTATCCAAATCTTTTGCATACCGCATTACCTTTCTCACCCATTTTGTTACCTGCCCTTTACTCATAACTCAATTAAATACTATTTTAGCTATTCTTTTACTATCCATAAACTGCAATCTACCAAACATTTTCATTTTACTTTTTGCATCTCTCATATGAAAACTTGACCATCCCATTTCTCCATACAGTAGTGCCACCATGTGCCAAACAGAGTAATCAATGGATGCCAGAAGGCTTGTGCATAAAATCCCTATCTAGTGCCTACTCATCCAATATCCCCAATCAATTTCTTAAAAGAAATTTTTGTAAATTATAAGGTTTTTACAAATCTTTCATACACATACAGAAAAAAATATAAAAGCATTATCTACTTTTGCTTCTCATCAAGATTTACACTTAATTCTTTAAATATTATGACTAACTTATTTTAAAACCTGTGGACAAATGCATTAGCTCATGGAGACTATCCTAATTCAAGAAATTAAGGGGTAATAATCTAATTTCATCTGCATTTGTTGAAAAGGTAATAATTTAGCCTGCAATTAAAAAAGTTTAGAGACCCGTCTATTAAATATTAATTTCATAAAAAAAAATGTCTTTGGAAAAATAGATCAATAAAAAAAATTTTCAAAGCTGCAGCATTAACAAATTGTTAAAAAAGAAATAAATAATGACATTTATAATACAAATTAAGATTAAACTAAAAAAGTTTAACCCCTCACCTTTAGACTAAATCAATATAAACTGCTTTTCATTCACTTCACTTCTAAAATAATCTCAATCCTAAATAAACTTTAGTCTATAAAATCTAATTTAAAAAAACTAAAAACAAATTTGAATTAAATTATCTGCATTTGTCAGTTTCTATGTACAGCAAGAAACTCCAAAAATTCTAAAAGAAAGATACTATAAATCTAATATTAGTCTCACAGTTCAGTAATTTACCTAAAGGTTTATAAAATATAGTATAAAATTAAGTTTAATATCCATTTTAAAAGCAATGCTAAAAAAAAACAAACAGCAGTAAGAAAATAAAAGTCTACATACAACTTCTTTGCAAGATTCTTATGTTAAATTTAAAACCTACTATAAAGAAAAATAAAGAACAATTCTTTGATAGTTGAATATTAGTGGATCCTAATATAGATACTGAAATCAAGCAGAGAAAGCCATACCAAATTGTTTAAATCTAAAAACAAACAACAAAAAAAAAAACTATCAGCAAAATTTTCTGATAACATATATGACTTCAATGTTAAGTAAAACAAAATCAAGAAACCTATGAATAAAAAAGATTGGACTAAATCATTAAAAGACATTTTTAAAAAATATTAACTGATGATAGTCTTATAGCAAAACTATCAAAGTATCTCAATTTTTAAAATTTTAACTGATCATCAAACATATATTCCACACAAGTTAATTAATTTATTAAACTGCTATTTAGAATTAATATTATAAAAACTGATTTATTTATAGTTAAATGTCAAATTGCTATCTGTACTATGGAAAAAAGTGAATAATAATTGGACTTCGGGATTAATATATGGTAAATGACAGTGAATTTGTATTTCACAAATTTCCCCCAGAGTAAAAATGCTATATTTATTTATAAGCTGGTAACTAATGAAGCATAACATCACATTAGAAAATGTCACATAATAAATTATTTCATATTAAAATATTAACTTCTATATATATATTGTAATATTATGGATAGTAGCCAACTCTAGCCATGCCAATATTACAAGCTTCTTAAATTTAGAATACATTAATTAAGGGGGAAATAATAATTTCATTTACCTATAGTTTTTTTTAAATTATTAATAAGGGGTATTTAATTTAAATATTTTCTTCATCACATAATATGAGAATTTTCAAATATTATTTTAAATATAACATGAATATTTGAAATGTATTTATAATTTTTTACAAAAGAGAGCGAAAAATATAAAATCAAACAATTTCTTTTGTTTTCTCTCTTCAGTAATTATAATTATTTACTAGTTTTAATTTTAACTTTGAAAATATAGTAAGAAAATTTTTTTTTATCTTTAGTAAATTACTTAACAATTTTTAATTTTAACTTATAAAAGAGATAAATAAACTTTTAAAAAAGCTAAAAAAAAAGATTTTAACATTTTTTTTAATTGATTAGAGTTGTTTTCTTCTTTTCTCTTTATTATTCTTCAATACAATAAGCAGAGTTTGTCACATCAATGTAATTAAAAAAAAAGGTAACAACTGAACATTTTTTTTTGTAAAAATAGACCTAATTGGTCAATGTTTAGTTTGATCATGTGGGAGACAGGATTGTGATTTGTTGAAAACAGAATTGTTCCAAAAATAGGGGAGGGTAAATCAGTAAACATCAGTCTTGTACGGAGATCAATCTTAATCAAGCTGTTGAAGAGGACAGCTGAAGTCATGATCCAGCTTCTGAAGAAAATAGTAGAAGTCTTAATCAAGCTGCTGAGGAGAGCACTCCTTAACTCAACTATTAAATAGAAGTTTAGCTGTAAAAAAGTTTTCTAAAATGAAGACAAATGTGTTCAGTTTAGCTAAAGCTAAACATCACCTATCTCTATGTAACCAGATCACTAGAAAAATGTAAAGAATATCCCTGAAGTAATCTACAAGCCTGGTCTCTATCCAAGAGCATGACTGTCTTTGTCTTTATGTGTTAGCCTGACCTGGAAAATTAAGAAAAAGGGACAAACTCATTATATGTTAGTTTGACTTGGAAATAAATAGAGGGAAGAAAACGAAAAAATTCAGTGTGTACACTAGACTAAAATAGAAAAGCTGTCAAAAAGAAAACCTACATAAAAACAAGAAATATAAGTGTTACAGGCAGACTAAAAAAAAAATTAAAACCATGACAAAAAGTATTTTTTAATGTGCACATTATATAATCGTTTATAGATAAAAGGCTGCAGAAAGGAGTTTGCTATTAAATGAAAGGAGACCCTTTGATTCCTCTTGGAGGCCTTAAAGGAACCAAGCAGGGCAAATTCCTAATGTCCACTCCATACATTATTGTTGTTGTAGCTGTTATTACTATGTGATTATTCATATAGTATATGAACATGGATGGGCTGCTCACCAACACACATTAGCCAGCATGGTGAGCTTATTGGCTTTTTACCTCAGAGTTTAAGAATATTTTTTCAATATATACAATCATGACAGACAAAAATAAATCATGGCCCTTATTCACATGACGCTGTAAAGTCACCAACCAAGGCAGCGGTTGGTGGCCAAAGGCGGAGGGTGCTAAGAATCCCCTGATTGCAGACTCAGGCTGCCATTTGATTATGACTTTTTATTTAGGTACTTACAACTGCAGATCACTTTCAAGTGAAGGAAGATTGCAAGAACTGTCTTATATTAAATGGGACATTATTGGACTTTGTGAAGTTAGAAGAAAAGGTGAAGAAACAATAGATTTAAAAAGTAGACATATACTCTACTATAAAGGCACAAATATTGGAAATACAAGTGGAGTAGGATTCATTATAAATAAAAAATGGAAGAATAACATTGTGGAGATTGATGGTGTATCAGACAGAGTGGCAAGATTAGTTTTACAACTTAATAGCAGATACCAAATGCAGATAATTCAGGTTTATGCCCCAACAAGTTCTCATAGTGATGAAGTTATAGAAGATTTTTATATAGATGTACAAAAGGCTTTTGATCAGAGTAAACAACATTTTAAAATTGTTATGGGAGACTTTAATGCTAGAATTGGTAAACAAATGAAAGATGAAAATGCTGTAGGTAATTTTGGTTATGGTAATAGAAATGAGAGGATATAGACTTGTGGAGTTTGCAGAAAAAGAAAAACTTTATATTATGAATTCTTTTTTTGAGAAAAATGTTAAAAGGAAATGGACATGGAAGCATCCAAATGAAGGTACAGCAGAATTGGATTATATTTTGACTAACTGAAAATACATATTTCAAGATTGTAATGTTCTTAATAAATTTAATACAGAAAGTGATCACCGATTAGTAAGATACATGTTAATGCAAAACTAGAGACAAAAATTATTAAGAAAAACAATATTTACAGTTGATATTCCTAATCTTCAGAAACATTCTAATGAATTTAAATTAGAACTTGCAAATCAGTTTCAAGTACTAGTAGATTTTGAACATGATTTAGATTTGAATGACAAAAGGAAAATAAGAGATACACTCTTAAAAACTGCAACAAAGATAGCTGGTAAAAAAACAGCAATTGACCAATAAAATTTCTACTGAGACTAGAGAATTTATGAAGAAAAGAAGGAATATGAGGATATACAACAATGATGCATTAAAAAAGATTGAATATCTAGAATTTTGTAAAATGGTGCGGAAAAGAGTTGAAAATGATATAACAAAGTATAATTGTGAACTAGCAAGGAAAGCTGTAGAAGAGAGTAAAACAACATTTTGGTATTGGTAGGAAATTTATATCTGCAATAAGAAAAAAAGATGGCATTATTACTAAAAAGAGAAATGACATCATAAAATATGTAGAAGACTTCTATCAAGAATTATATAGTAATCAAGAACAAGTGCCTCCTATACATATTATATCTTCTGAATTGCCCAGAATTTTGAATGAGGAAGTGAGACATGCAATTAAATTTATGAAGAAATGGAAAGATCCAGGTAATGATGGAATTGTAATTGATATATTAAAAGAAGCAGGTGAAGAAACAGATTTTTTTTTTAGCAAAGTTATATACCAAATGTCTAAATGATAAAGATGTACCGGAAGATTGGAAGAATGCAGTATTAATATTAATATTTAAAAAAGATGATAAAGAAGATATTAGAAATTACAGGCCTATCAGTCTTTTATCAGTTTTATACAAAATTTTTATTAAGATAATTACAACTCGTCTACAGAAAACATTGGATTTCCACCAACCAAGACAACAAGCTGGATTTAAAAGTGGTTTTAGTATAGTAGATCATATCCAGGTATTGAGAGAAATTATAGAAAGGACAAATGAATATGAGTTGCCATTATGCTTAGGATTTGTAGACTATGAAAAGACATTTGATTCTATAAACATTTCTTCAGTGATTAAAGTATTGGATCATCAAGGTGTAGATCCAGGATATTGTCATATTTTGAAGAATATTTATAAAAATGCAACAGCAACAATTAGATTACATAATGATAGTAGGAAAATCAACATTGAAAAGGGCGTAAGACAGGGTGACTCCATACAGCAGTGCTGCAAGAAGTATTTTGTGGATTAAAATGGGAAGCTAAAGGAGTGAAAATAAATGGAGATTATTTAAGTCATTTAGATTTTGCAGATGATGTAGTTGTTTTTGCAAATAATGCTTTAGAGCTACAGGAAATGTTTCAGGAGTTATCAGATGAAAGTAGGACTAAAGATAAATGTTAAAAAGACTAAAGTAATATTTAATAGATTTTCTCAAAATATGAAAATAAAGATTGATTATGATGAGTTAGAAAAAGTTAACAGTTACAAATACCTTGGTCAGATTATTAATACAGATGGAAATATAATGGATGAAATTAATCATAGAATTAAACTTGGTTGGAGTGCTTTTGGTAGAAATAACTTGATACTAAAAGGAAATATGCCTATGTGTTTGAAAAGGAAGGTTTTTAATAAATATGTTTTGCCAGTTCTTACTTATGGATCTGAGACTTGGACACTTAATAGAAGAGCAATACAGAGACTTCAGACCACTCAAAGAAGTATGGAGAGATGCATGTTGGGAGTAACAAGAAGGATCGAAAATGCAATGTATGGGTAAGAGAACAAACAGGTGTTACTGACCTCATTGAAAAAATTAAAAGACTGAAGTGGAGTTGGGCTGGACATATTGTTAAAAGAGATGATAACAGATGGACAATTGAAATTTTAAACTGGATTCCAAGAGATTGTAAAAGACCCAGAAAGAGACCACATGTGAGATGGATGAATGAAATAAGAAAGTGTGCGGGGGTGATGTGGAGAAGAGAAGCTAAAGATAGGAAAAGATGGATTGAACTTGGAGAGACCTTCATCCTGCAGTGGATTGATAATGTTTGATAATGATGATGAGATAAATTTTTTTTACAGAAATAATTGATAAGAATAATTTTATTACTTTAGAATTTTCTTGTGAAGTGTTTTTTTAATTCATTTGATTTTTTCTTTCAAAATTAAAAAAAACAGTTTTTAGATAATTAAAAGTTTTATTAATTAAATTTAACATTTCTTTTGAAACATGTTTTTTTAAAAATTTATTTATTTCCCTCCAAAATAATACAAAGGGTTAAGCTAATTTCAAAATTTTAATCGCTGATTATAAAACAGTTGTTTTCCAACTTTTGTTATTTAACAGGAAATAACTTAATAAAGCTAAAGTTAATTAATTTGAAGAATAAAAATCAATTGGTTATTTTTTATAGGAAATTATATTTTTGATAAAAATGTATAAATTTGAATTATATCATGTCATTTTAATTATTTTTAATTAATCAGTTAGTTTATTAAATAATTGTTAAAACAATATTCCAGTATTTTCTTTATTACTCCAGCTTTCTGTTATATGAATAAGTATGTGTGACTTGATTTCATTACAACTTAATATTTTAAGGATTTTTAAATAAGCAGTTATATTTATGTTTCTCTTGTTCACAGTTATAGTCCCTTGAGACTTATGATTTTGAGCTAGCTCTAGAGAGCAATAATAATTTAATTATATGGATATAGGGGTTTATGTTTGGACATCCAGATGACAATTCTGAATGATATAAAGGTATAAAAGGTATCATTTTTAAAGTCCATTATTGCATTTTGTTTTTTATAAGAAAATTTATAGTTGGCATATATACTCATGGCATCATATGGCCAGAGCATTGTTCATGATCAGTATGTATCAGTATCCCAGCATTCATTTTATTTTTTTGATAGATTAGCACTTAAGTATATGCATCTAAATAAATGTGTTATATTTTGCTCTAAGTTTGGCAGTGGCTAGATAAGTACCATGTTTTAAAGAAAGGATCTTTTTTGAATCCAGTCACAAGGATGATGGTTGATTGGTATTATTATTGGTATCTTAACTTGTAGTTTATACCCTATTATTAGTATAACTAACTATATGTTCTTAGGCCATGATAACTCTATTCTTATTCATGGTATTCATTTACTTATTATTCATTGTTTTTGATTATTCAGTGGGGATGATGATGGTTTGCTATCTACCCATGTCACTCTTATCTCCCCATTCCACCATCTTTCTGTACCATTATAAATATACACGTAATATAAAATAAAAACTTTTGAGCAAAACAAAATTCAATTAACTATGGAATAAAAATGTTTAAATAAATGAACTGAAAACAAATGTGTCTTGGATGCAAAAAAAAAAAAAATCGAGTGTGAGCTAATAATAATCACACTACATTTTCTCAGTCAAAAAATAATGAGATGTAATCATTGAAAATCAAATTTTCATGCTTTTTAACATATTAAGTCCTAAATGACTAAGAACATATCTCTCCTTTTTTTTGTAAGTTGACACATATCATTCAATCTGAATATTTGATATATCAAAAAAGTTTGATTGCAGCATACTATTCAATAAACATGTGCTACTAAAGAGATGAGCAGCATACAGCATATACATTTTAAATTTGTTTTATTCATTAAGTGTTTGATCAATAATTATTCATGGATATAATTTTATCAATAAAATGCACACTTCTATTTTCTTAATATATATATATAACAACAAAAAAATTTTGATTGATTTTATACATCTAATATTTTTCAAGTTTTATAAGATTTTCCTTTTTTTTTTTTAATTAAAGTTCAGTCAAGGTTACCAGAAATCAATTAAAAACTAGATTGATAAATAAAATCATGTCATCTGACAACAATATTCATATTAGTCTAACACGTATAAGTTTATAAAATTACAGGAGTTAGGCTAATACATATTGTAACGGTAGCCAGTACCCTGGTTACCATTACAATATACTGTTATATGAAATGATTTCAGTTTATTAACTCAGTTTTTAATTGGTTATTTGTTTAGTTACATTTTGGCTGATTCCTAATGAAAAATCTCTAAAATTTTCAAAATTTAAATTAGTCATTCTAAATTCATAATAAATCAATTCAAAATTTACTTCCAATGAATTCCATGCCTAGGCAAAGTTCTCAAATGCAAAAAATAACTAAAACAATACAAATGTATATTATATCAACTTTCCACAATTCAAACTAACATTTTAATTACCTTTAATATTAAAAATGAATAGCTTCAGATTCATATTTTATTAAAAGAGATTCTTTAATGCTTTTCTTTCTTTTCAATGAGAAGAAAGAAAATAATTACTTTTAATATAGTCTGGGGATATTGGATGAGTAGGCACTAGATGGGGATTTTATGCACAAACCTTCTGGCATCCATTGATTACTCTAGCTTGCTGTGTGTGGCAATACGTATAGTGAGTTCTGCCTGTTTTAAATAAAATATTATGAATTTGAAGCTATTAATTTGTCCAAACTTCTTAATTTGAATTATAAAAAATTAGTTTTGTACATATACTTATTGTTTTTACACTTGAGAAGTTTGCCTTGGCAGGGAAACCATTAATAATGAATTTTTAATTTGATGTTAATCAATAATTTAATTTTGAAATGGTACATTTGTTTTACTATAAATATATATGTTTCAAAGTTTAAATAATACTAGCAAAATGAATAGCCTTTTTTTTTTTTTTTAACAATGTATATAGAACTCTTTACTTTTTAAAAATATATATTTCCCCCTTTTTATTCACTGGTAGAAAAATTTTAATATTTAAAATTTCTTAATTAATATGTTGTTCTTTGATTATACCTAAACTGTATATAAGCAAGCATCTGTCAAAACACGACATTGATTCAAGTAGACTTCCATATTTAAAATTTCTTAATTAATATGTTGTTCTTTGATTATACCTAAACTGTATATAAGCAAGCATCTGTCAAAACACGACATTGATTCAAGTAGACTTCCTGTAATATATTGGCAGAACAAAAAATAAAAATATAACCATCATTAAATCTGAAAAATGAAAATTAAAAAAAATCGACAGAAATCAAATTAATAAAAAAGATCAAAGTTCTTATTCACCACTCATAAAGTATAGTGATTTTTTTTTTTTTCTGTCTTCCATCAAAATAAAAAATAATCTCTTATTAAAAAAAAAATATATATATATACATACAGTTTTCTTTATAACAATGAAACAAAACTATTATCAATGTTTTAAGATTAAATAAATGAAAACATATCCATTTTTTTTCTTTCAAAAAAGACTCATTAATTCAAAGATAAAAATTATCAACATTCTGATTTTAGATATTAAATAAATTGAAGTGAAAATAATTGCAAAAAGAAATAGATCTTGAAAATAATGTCGTCAAAATGTAGAGTTGACTACCATCAATCCAAATCTCTATTTTCTAAATACTTTTAGATCAGTCAATATGGCATCACAAAAATATTTTACAAACACATCAATTATATTTTCACTGAAAAAAATTGAATAATTTAAAAAATTAGATCAAAATGTATTTATCCGTATGCAATGTGAATACTTATAATATGCTATTAATTTTACTGAGTACAACATACTAAATAAAAATATAATTTTTTATTTTTATGGTAAAATTATTACCAATTTATATTATTATCTTTTATTTTATTATAAAAACTTTGTTAATATAATAAATTATAAAATAATAATAATATAAATTGGTATTTAATAATAAAGTTAAATAAGTAAAAAGAAAGAATTGTTGCAAAATTTAAATACTATATAGAAAATGTTATAGAGCAAAAATAATTTAAAAAATTTTAAAGTTTATAACAATTTAGCAGATAAAGTACCAGAAAATAGACATTCTAAAAAATATAAAAATTACAAAGCCAAAAATTAAGAAATATGATTTAAGCACATAAATTTACATAAAATTAAAAATAAGTTTAATTATAGAAAATAAAAAATAAAATTGATCTTATAAATATAGGATATATAAAGAAATATAAAACAAAATAATATATTATAGTTACTAAGTAAAACAAAAGAACATAAATTTAAATCAAACACGATTATAAAATTATACATAATATTTTTGTATACTTATAAACTAAAATAAAAATTATGTATGCTTCTAAATATATTTAAAATTTTTTATGGCTCTGAAGTATTCTGGAAAGTCAAACTGTAAGAAAATAAAATTTAATGTAAAAACTATATGTTACATTTAATAAATTGTAAATAAAAGGAATTATTAAATATATATGTTAATAGATTAATGTTTCCCATCGAAAAGTCATATCAATATCTTCTATTGATAATTATGTAGATTCAGTTATCTATTATATTATTTATTTAAATATCTCTGTTATCATTATTAATATTCATATAAATTCTATGGACTTCATTGTTCTTCATACACAATTCTTATTACCAGGAAAGGTGTAACACTTTTGCATAACATTAATTAAAGAATATTTCTGTAATTAAATTATATAAATTAAATAATTTATATATTGCTTTACAATTATTAAATTAAATAGCAAGATTTATAGTGGATGGAAAAAAAATATTCACATCATAATTATAGAACCAGAATTGACAGAACTGGGCCGCGATCTATGGAACTTGAGCTTCAGATTCTGCCAATCTACCACTGGATCAAATCATAAAGGGCATAAAAAATATTAAGATAGATATATACTAAAATAGATTAAGAGTTGAGATAATAAAAACTTAAAATTGACTAATTGTTTAATTACTAGAATATTCCTACCATAAATTAAAATTTACATAAGAATGAAATTCAGTTTTTGATCAATCTATAAATGAAATAATTAAACACTTAATTTATCAAAATTTTTTATAAAATATATATGAGAAGTTTTCTATATATATTTGTAAATCTGGCTATTGTTCAATTACTAATTAAAAGATGAGGTTTTGGTACTAGCATAGCTACTGATGTATGTCTGTGTTTTATCTTAAAATTAACATATTTATGAAATAATTAGCTCCAGTGTAAAAAATGCATTCTACATTGTGGAAAATGAGATATGTATTTTAAGATAGCAAACTTACAGTCTGAGGATTTAGCTGTCCACTCATGAGCTTCACAAAATCTTCATCTTTCATTGAAATAGTGCAATCAGGTTTATCTATATATATATATGTATGAACAAATTATGTCTATTACAAATTATTACAAATTGATCAAGTGTTAACACTTAATCAGTATCATAGTATCGGAAGAAAATTTTTTAATACAACAAGTAAACAGTAATGTGAAAATAATGATGTACTTGAAAAACTAAATGTTATCATGAAATTTCTTTTACTTTTTATAAACAATATTATTTTTCACTGACTAAATAAGTACTTATTATATATATAAAATTGATGATCTAGGTTTTTTTTTATTACAGGAAAAAAAAAAGAAGAAGAATTTAACCAATACAAGGATTAAGAATGTGTAAATACTAAATTTATTGCCATAATAATACCTCATATTAATCAAATAATACCATAGTCAAATGACAAAAAACTAATAATTACTTTTTTTAATTTACTAACCTATACCTCATAGTTCTTGATTTTTGATAATCTCATAGTAAAGATATCCTTTTTGTGTGTATGTCAAAGTGAAGTTAGAGATATTTCTCTGCTCCCACACACAACCTTGATATTAATTACATCAATCTTGTTTTTTGATATTACAAAATAATAATAATAGTAATAATATTAATTATATCTTTTCTTAATTCATTCATCTTGTAAAAATCAGTTATTTAAAAAAAATATTTCATAATTTTTTTAATTAAACATTTATTTTTTTCCTTTTTCCAAATACAATAAAACTTCAACCATAATATCTTGTATATAAACTTTGTTAAGGAATAATTTTTGGGGAGTTTTTTTTTTAGTAAAAAAAAAAGATGTCAGAAAAAAAAGAGAAGATAGTATTAATATTTGAAAAGTATTACTAATTTGGACAAGAAGTCAGAAAGAAGGTCTACTCTAAAAGAAAAATGAATCTACCACTATTTTTTGTTCCAAAAAAGTCCTATAAAAATTATCACATGAATAGATATTGTCCTTAAAAGCAAATTTACCCAAAGAGAAGCCATACATTCAATAGACAAATGCACAATGAGCTTAATTACAAATCATTTAAAGAGAAATACTAATAAAATTTACATAATATTAATTCAAAAGGAAAACTATGTAAGTTTCCCATATTTGAAATAAACAATTTGAACCAACTATATGCCATTTTCCCTTAAAATAAAAGTGACATATTCTAAGAAAACAAGAGAAATAAGAAAAAATAGTAAAAAAAAAAATTCCTTTGGAATATTTAAAAAAAATTACTGTAGGCTAAAAATTGTAGGAATAAAATCTGTGAAAGTATTTTTTTTTTCACAGACTTTTCAAGTGGTAGTTGTCTATAGTTAAAAAGTTTTCAGCACAACAGACACAAAACTATAACATTTCCTAGCTATAAGAACAAACATCTAATTTTCTATGTCATTTTTGTACAATAATTTTGTAATTTAATATATAGTTATTTATGTTACAATGTTAAAAAAAAAAAAATGTCAATGCAGCAAGGAAAATATTAACATTTTCTTTTGTTATTTATACCTTTCTTAGAAAGAGGGAATGCAAAAGTTGAATATTAGAATGTATGCATATTTATGAGATTCTAATATTAATTTATGTGTGCACAAGCTGATATTTATCTATTTATTTATTTTACTTATTCTTGCAGGGGAGGAATAAAATAATTTTACAAAATTATATTGGACACTAGTTTTTGTTATTTGAAATTATCTAGGCTCTATTCATGAAAATTAATTATGAAATTATTTTCATCACTTGTTCTGAATCTATGATTGAAACATTAATTTTATATCCAAATGGTGGTTTATCCATAATAATAGCAAATATTGATCTTTGATTAACTGCATCAATGGTAGCTCAACTAGGGAAGATTTAAGTTAACCATTCATTTATACAATTTGACTTGCTGGTCTCTTAATAAAATTAATATAATTATTATTTATTGCATGCTTTAGAAATATAAGTGGAACTTAACAATACCAGATGACTAAGACTTATGTTTCATCATTCATATTATTATTTTTTAATTCTATTTATTAGGTAAAAAGTTTATAACTAATATTAAAGTGTGGAGTTATTATACCTCATTATCAGCCATCCAAGTGGCATTCTTTCTATTCTTACTTTTATTAATCACAGAGGACTTGTGAAAGTTATTTTGCATTATGAATTACATGATTATTCATTTACCTATTAGCTTATATAGCTAGAGTAATTGTACTAGTGTTGTTTCCAATAGTATATAGATGAATTCATGGTCAGTACCACACTAGATATATCTCTTAGTAGAAATGCTGTGATATAGCTAAGAGTGAAGGTAAATATCTCATTTAAACATTAATTTATCTTAAAAACAATTTTAGATTTTAATTTTCAATACTGGAAAATTATAAAATATCAAGTTAGGAATTCATAATATATTTCTTTTTGTAAGCTGGTATTTTTGCTACTTATAAAATAGTTATTATATTTAAAAAAATCTATTTGAAAACAAAATCAATAGTAATAAATTTAATGAAACTAAAACACTTTAAAAATATATTTAATTTCCTGTTTACATATATTGCCAGCATTACAAATTTTTTTCTACATTTCATAATTATATATATATGGACTTAGATACAATTCGTACAGACAGTCAATAAATTCATAGAACATATTAATAATTTCATTACTATAGAAGCTATATTAAAACAGTTTCTGCTAATTAAAAACAATCAAAACAGATTTTCACAGAAGCACTCCAGTCCCACACCCATTACTTTTTTCTTCATTGTTGATATTGTTCTATAGAAGTAAGAATAACAAAAAAAAAACTTTGATTTTTAAATACAGCTAATATTTTAAAGTAATTCTTATAATAATAAAGTTATCAAAGCTTATTATGGGCTGAATATTTTATGGATCTGTATATACCCATATACAATCAATAAGATTTTGTAGAGCAATAATGCCTCTGCTTGCAATTTCAATAAATCAAGGCCAGATAAAGTATGAACATTTTTCAGGCACAAGCAGATTTAGGGTTTCCTTTTAATTAGCAGGCCTATATTTAAACCAGTTTATCACCTAATTAGTGATTGGTAAATGGATATTTAGTTAATCTTAAAGGATAAAACTAAGGAAAAAACTTTTTATAAGGCAGTTGGATAATTATTTAAAATTTTTTTTTACCTTGCATAATATTAACTAGCATTTATAATTCAGTGTAGACTCAAAGTAATTTTAATTCATTCATTTTATAAATAACTTATAAAACATAAATTCAGTTTTATAATGTAATTGATTTTACTTGATAGCAGATCTAATTGTAATGCATTATATAATTATAACAATCCGAAGTTATAAAACATTTAATGGTATGATGGTAGATATATTATGGAGAAATTATCATTATAATATTATTGAAATATATCTAAACTATAATAAAGAATGAAAATGAGGAGACAATAGCCATGTAAATAGAAACAACCTTTAATCTTTGATGTTTTCAAGAAATTATCAATTACTATTAATTAATAATCCCTGATGCCAAACAATTCTTTCATTAAACTATGATAGCTCTTTTGTTTGAGTTTTTTTAAAAAAAATAAGTTTAATGAAAAACCTGGTTTGGTCTCAGGGTAAAGATTATTTATATGGATATTATCTCCTCACTTCCATTCTTTATTATAATAACAATCCATGGAAATATTTATTTCATGCCTACACTTTGTAGGTATAAACTTCTACAGATCATAAATTTACACCTTGTTGCTTGCAAATCATCACTCAGTAATTTCTGACAGAAAGATATTTGTTAAATGAACCAAAAGTATTTATAAGAAAATACTTAAACTGAATAAATATTTATAATAAATTCACATCACCATCATTATTGTCAACCATTATCAATCCAGTGCAGGATAAAGGTCTCTCCAAGTTCAATCCATCTTCTCTGATATATAGCCTCTCTTCTCCACATCACCCCTGCCCATTTCCTTATTTCATCCATCCATCTCACACGTGGTCTCTTTTTGGGTCTTTTACAATCTTTTGGAATCCTGTTTAAAATGTCAACCGTCCATTTATTATCATCTTTTCTAGCAACATGTCCAGCCAACTCCACTTCAGTCTCTTAATTCTTTCAATGATGTCAGTAACACGTTTGTTCTCTTACTCATGAATCTGATATTCGATTCCTTCTTGGTACTCCTAACATGCATCTTTCCATACTTCTTTGACTGGTCTGAAGTCTCTGTATTGTTATTCTGTTAAGTGTCCAAGTCTCAGATCCATAAGTAAAAATTGGTAAAACACATTTATTAAAAACTTTCCTTTTCAAACACATAGACATATTTCCTTTTAATATTAAGTTATTTCTACCAAAAGCACTTCAACCAAGTTAAACACTATGATTAATTTCATCCCTTATGTTTCCATCTGTAGTAATAATCTGACCAAAGTATTTGCAGTTGTTAAATTCTTCTAATTCATCATTATCAATATTTATTTTCAGCTTTTGAAAGAGTGAACATTACTTTAGTCTTTTTAATATTTACGTTTAGTCCTACTTTCTTAATTTCATTTGATAATTTTTGTACATTTCCTGAAGTTCTAAAGTATTATTTGCCACAACTTCATCATCTGCAATATCTCCAATTATTTTTATTCCTTTAACATCCCATTTTTAAGCACAAAATACTTCTTGCAGCAGTGCTGCAAAAAGTTTTGGAGATATAGAATCACCCTGCCTTAAACCCATCTCAATCTTAACCTTTCTATTATCACTATTGATACTATAATATTAGTAAACAGAGTACAAGAAAAATGTTCAAACAATAGCTACAGAATTGGTTTTTTTTTTGTTATATAGATTTCATTATATATTCTTTTAAATAGTATGGTTGATATTTTAATTTTAAATATGCAATATGAAATATATGAAGTACATGCAACTTTCCTTATAAAAGTTTTCAACATAAGTGCAGCATTACTTGTAAAAAATACTTGAAAGACTAAGAAACTACATAAGGTATTCTAAATATATTAAAAATTCAGAGTTGAATAATAATTCAAATTAATGATATAAAATTAAGGGAGTAAAAATATTCATTCACTCACAAGTGCTACTTATGAAAAAGAAGAAAAAATATTCTTTTTTTATAATCAGCAGTCCAAACTTTATTAATCATAAAATTCTTAATTACAGGTCATTCATTATTTCAGATATTATTATAAATATATTTCAAATAATATACACTTTATAAAAGATTTTTCAATTTCAAAAGCAATATTTTATAAATATGATGATTCTAAGAAGCACTTTAATACAAATAGCAAAAATGTTTATCATGTTTTCAATATATATAAATTTGATTCATGCAAAATCATGTGGAATATATTACTTATATTTTTGATAAGTGTATGTTTACATATAATTTTTTTTGGGTATAAATATATTATGCTGTTGAATACCTATGTGACAATAGTTATGAAATAAGTTGTAATGCACAAGTTTATTACTATCTTTTTTTAATTAGATGGGATTTGATACTTGTATTTAAATATTATCTTTTTTTGTTATTTCTATCATCAACTTTTTTTATTTCCAATAATAATTCCATGATATATATATATATATTAGTAAAAATTTGCTAATAAATAAAGATTTGATGAAATTAAATTTTTTCCCATTAAAATATATTATTTTACACTGAAAACCATTGCCATTTACACAAGAAATATATTCAAAAAGATAGCATTCATTTGCTTAAGTAAATCCAATAAGAGATTAATAAATACATTACACAGTTGCTGCATTTTTTAAAAATATTTATCATTTTATACATTTTATAGGTACAATTGCCATTTTACAATTATACAATTAAATTAAAAGAAAACCTGTTCAAAAAAAAAATTCAAATCAATATTTATTTTTTAATTTATTATTGGAACACTTTAAGTTATGTAATCACTGGATTTTTTTTGTAAACTAACAATAAAATTTTATCTAGTTATTTTTTGCTATGAATTGAGAAGTTACATTTTATATAAGATCATTTTATTTATTATAATGATGCAATATAATACATAAAAATTAGTTTAATAAATGAAATATACAATACACATTTTTAGTGTAATTGATTATGTAGTTTTAATAGTACAAACAAATATTTTATTTTTTTGCCAAAATTGTTTATGTTTACAATAAAAGCAAGTGAATAAATTAAGTTTTATTAGTGTATAATTATAATTACGGAAGTAAATAATATTTAAGCTAACATACAGATTTTTCTATTTATTTTTAGATATAAAGATTAAAATTAACCTTTTTAATGACATGATTGTTTATATTTTTAATAAAAAACATTTTGGCTTGAATGTATAATTCTGTTGTTATGAAAATAATGAATAAAAATTAGTTAAGTAAATTGTATTTCAGTTAATTTGAACATATTTCAATTTATTTTTAGTCTATTTCTTACTTTAAATGATCAAAGTTCATCTTTATAAAATATATATATTGTTTGAATAGGTGTTTACAACAAAAGCTTTGTTTTGGGTATATCAGCAATTCTATTATTACCAAAAATATTGAATAAAATTAGACATATTTTTACTAATGTATACAATTTTCACTTTATTTTTAGTGCAATTGCATAAGAAACAAAATTTATTTTCAATTGCATACTGAATAAAATTGATACACTTTTTTTTTTTGTCTAGTTTGTTCACAATGAGTCTTCTTTTGTCTTGGCGTATCAGCAATACTGTCAGAATTTTGTTTTAAAATTAATAAATCGTATTTTAACTGATGAAAATATTTTCAATTTTTTCTTAGTACATTTGACTATTGTATAAAATTAAAGTTTACATTTAATTATGTATAAATAAAACTTATTTATTAAATTTTATTTTTCAAAAATTATTTATATTAATAATAAAACTCCTCTTTGCTTTGGTTAAGTAACAATTCTATCCATATATTACAAAGATAATGAATAAAATTAGATAAGGAAATCATATTTTCAATTTATTTTTAGTGCCCTTTATCAATACATACCATAGTATAATATTTAATGATTTTAAACTTATACTGTTTTTTGAATCTGATGAAAAAAACAATCTTATTGCACCATTAATATCAGGTAGATAGACATTTTTAAAAAAAATCATTACAACACAAATTTATATATTTACCACTATAGCAAAATCTCATATAAAAAGTACTCACACGAAAAGAAATGAGTATACATTTAATTGCTGAAGTGGAAAGAAAAAAAATGAAGATACCTAATCTATAAAGGTAAATTACTTTGACTTATTATTTCAGTTATTATTTAATAAAAGTTATTGTATCAATATAAAAATTATCTGACCAATATTTTAAATGTTTTTATTATTAATAAAATCAATCTCTATAGTATATAGAAAACATTTATATATATATTGTAACGGAATGTGATATCAGATATCAGATGGATATCTCTGGGGTGATGGAATGTCATCATCATTAAACAAAATTTAAAATTTTCAAAAAAATTATTAAAGTAATGTTTAATAATCATAAATATATAAGTAATGTTATATATTAAAAAGTGCATGAGATCAATAGATCTGTGAGATCTTTGTTGATCAGTCACTTAGATCAGAAAAGTTCAGTTAACTTAGAGCAACTATAAATCAACCAGCATTAGAATAAAAATACTAGTAATACTCAAAAGAAATAATCATCCATGAATGATCAATCAATATATATGAATACACTGAATCAACAGTCTATCTTTTGGCTGGATTTGAACAATAAAAATATAAATTAACAGTCAATCTGGTGTCTGGAATGGAAATGGTCTTCTGTAGACTAGGCTACTATTGAGCTTTTGCCAGCTTGGGAAATTATTTAAAGATAACTTGAATGTACCAACTAAGTGCTCGTCCATCAAAATACATAATAATCAAAACACTAATGCTGGGACATTAAAACATGCTGATCATCAATGCTCTGGCCACTTAATACCATTAATGTACTGGCCAACTACAAACTTAATTTTTAATAAGACTAAACTAAAATAAAAGGTACTGTAGGGGCTTTAAAGAATATAATCTTATGCACCAGCCAGGATGATGATGATTGATCATTGCTGGATGCCTCATAAGCACTAAATACATCTCCATTTATATATCAACCATTATACATGAATCTAGCTCAAAACACAAACTCATTATTGTTATGTGATCAAGAAATGATGATTTAATACAATTTTAAACAATTGAATTCAAATTTATTAATAACAATATAAAAAAATGATATTAAGGTCTCTAGAATATGGTTCTACAATTATAAGTCTTCTGACTTTGATTAACATACAATAATAAAAAAATGATCACATTGTGATTTACAATATTCAAGTTATTACATTACAATTTACATATCTCTCAATAGGTTTCAATAAATGCATATATATATCCGCACAGACGTACGTTTTACTATTACATGAATACATATTTGAAATGACATTTAATGATAAAATAAATGATTAAAATTTTCCATGTCCTATTTGATAAGCATTGACATATATATAAACATACAGAGTGCAGTACAATTTAGAAATGGACATATTGAAATTGCCCTACAATAATACAGTATTAAACTTTTTAAATTACTTTATGGTAGTTTACAAATAACACACACATATATACACACAGCCACACATTTTACTATTACATGTTAAGTTTGTCAAAATAATTATTATTAATTTTTATATCACATAATTAACATATATGTTTGTGTGTATAGAAATGTATGTGCATATAGATGATAATATATTTCAATTTGTCACAATATTATATTTTCATAATTAATCCAATATTGACAATATATAAAAAAAATTGTTGTTCAGTTCTTTCATAACAATTTAATATCTTTTTTTTTTTTTTTTAAAAAAAAATGAATTTCTTAACCACTGATAAAAGTTAAATCCTCCAGCAAGTATATTTTATTTAATATTTTTTGACAGCTTACTCTAAAAAAGATTTGTTTTTCATCAGGTTACTCCTAATTAATTATAGTTTTGTTTTTTTTTTTACTTTTTTAAAAAGAAATAGTCAATTTTATGACAGGTCACTTTTTGATTGTTGATTATTTAATTATCAATGCTTTTAAATTAATCTAAAAAATTTGCTTTCTGATTTTAATTCAAACAAAATTATGATTGCATTATTTAAAAAAAAAAGATTTTAGAATAATATTCTTCTACATATATCTCAAATCACAGATTGGTTTTCTAAAAGATTTTAAAATATTTTTCAACTGTTAATTCTGACTCTTAGATTTTTTTAATTCTGCTATATATCTCTAATTTTTAAAATGTCATTTCAGACCAAAGAATATTAACATAAAATAACTCACAGCATATCTTCATCAAGCTTTCTCTTGGTAAGCATGATTTTTAGTCCATCAAAAAAATATAATCCAGGCTTATTATCATGGAAAAGTATAATTCAGGTATGATTGGCATTCTCCCTTCTATCTAGGGCTTGATGAACTTTAGGCCAGCAAACTGTCTTCTAGAACATATTTGTATAGGCTAATTGATCCATTTTGAAGTTATCCCAGTCTTCAAGTGAATCAAAACTTCAGTATGTAGAACTAGTAGACTGGTCACTGCTGGATATAATGGCTTGACTTCAGCTACATCTTCATAGGAGCTATTTTTTTATAACTCTCCAAACACCAACTCTGCTAACTAATTCTGCAGCTAGCTATTCTCCTTTTCAAAAATATTATTAGCCAAGACTTCTGCCCAGCTCTTACAAAAACTACAAGGCAAACTTTGCAGATAGCCATTAGCCAACTCTCTTCAAAAAAATTACTACTAGCCAGACTAAAATAATTTTTTTCCCAAACATTTTATAGTCTTGAATTTCTGAGGTGATAAAAACACATTGCAGACTGTTTCAAACCGTCTAATCCTTTTTACTCTTGAGATGTTAAAAACACAGTAACTGAAAAGTTTTTTCTGTCTTGATTAAAAACAATTTTAATCCCTCCGAAAGCACTTTTAATTACAAACTACTTTTGGAAGCAACTTTGAAATTTTATCAAGGTATGATATATAAAGATTTTTAAAAATAGATAATTTACCAATTAATTAAAAGATCTCAAAAATACCATACTTGTTTTTAAATTCAAAATAAAAATTACAAATAATATTTATTACACCTTTTTAACTGTTTATTTTATAATAAAATTCTATTTTAAATTCATAATTATTTAATCAGTTACTTATTCCAGGAAAATGCAGAAAAATCTCTACAAAATTTTTGCCTGTATTTATTTCTATTTTTCCTTTATTTTATATATATATATACACACACAACTATGTTGCTGTGTACCATGTAACCCAACTGATTACAATATATATACACAAAACTATAAATTAAAATTACAAATCCACAAAAGCCTTGTATTAAATAAATTTAATTTACAAATCTCAAAAATAGTATTGATATTATTTCAAATAGCAATCATTTAATAAAAATATAAATGATTATAAGACAGTAACAGATTAAGAAAAGTCATGCATGCTTCTTTAATATAATAAAATAAAAATATACACTTTTTTTTGAAAAAGTGAGCAAGCATAAACTCATATACATTCATCATATAGATTTATATATATGTGTGAATGTTCTCTCTCTGTTAATTTATCACTATAATGTTTTTTCATAACCATTATTTCATTATGTTAATTATTTTTTTTTGGTAATTTAGTGTGCGCATACACATATAGCAGCTACATAATCATTCCAACTCCAAGAAAAGAAATGAGAAAAAAAACTTCTGTAGAAATGAATTTTGCAATGACTATACAAATTAATCTACGAACTATAAATACATTCACGTACAGCACATACTAATTTATTTTTCTGTTTGATATTTTGGAATGTTTTTCATTTCTTCTGCAGAGAACGCTTCTTTTTGAAATATTTCAACATTATGTCTAATTGTAGCTTTCTAATGTATTATATTATCTGCCATCCTTCTAATGAAAATAATCAATAATGCATTTCTTTAGAAGGTTTTTGAGATAGTGCTTATAACATGAATGAATCTATCCCACAAAACTATGCTTAAGTTCACTATAAAACACTTTTAGAAGTCTGCATTCTTCCTTCATTTTACATGTTAAATTCAAAGAAGATGTGATTTTACAATAGTGGATGATATAGTATCACATCCAGCAAGATGAAGAACACGATTAATTTTATGATCTATCATTGTACTTTTAAAATTTTATGGAGTCATCTTCAAATGAAACTTTTTTAATACCTCCACATTGTATTGATAAGGCATCCAAAAAACATTTCCCTACAATAAATTAGATAAAACAAACAACTCTGTAATATATAATAGATAACTTAGTTGCAGTAGTTCTGTGATGAAATATTATTTCAAACTTGTTAAAAGCAACAGCAGCACTTAAGAATTTGTGCAGTATCTTAACATCTAGATTCATCTTTCTTCTTATAAATCTACAGAGTTATTTAAACTTATATTCTCAGTTGATAACTATCCAAATTAAATATTACTCAGATTTTTCTTTGTGGCTGA
This sequence comes from Epiperipatus broadwayi, assembly GCA_028023455.1. Lineage (NCBI taxonomy): Eukaryota > Metazoa > Onychophora > Udeonychophora > Euonychophora > Peripatidae > Epiperipatus > Epiperipatus broadwayi. The sequence goes on from JAQFVV010000060.1 coordinate 1,493,360, forward strand.
CTGATAAAAAATTTAAGTTTTTGGAATATTAATTAATAAACCAAAATTTTTAAAAGTTACATTCAAAACATTAAGTATATTTTGTAAATCATGTTTTGAATTGGCAAAAATAGCACAATTATCAGCTCACTGTAAATCCAGAATCCAAGAAGTTGACATTCTTGTTTTTGCTTTTAATCAATTTTAATTAAAAATTCTACTACTATCAAACTTATATCACATCTTGAGCCATTTCATTGAGCCACCTATAAACAGTTTGAAAAACAACTGTCATAAAAATTGAAAAGGAATGTTGAAACAAATATACTTACTTGTTTTCAAATGCCCCAGATTTTCCACCTGTAGTAAAAAACTTCCCTTCATTCTATCATGTAGAAGCTGTACAACCACATCAGAGAACACTTTCGTTCAAATAAGTTATTCAAAACCATTTTGCAAATAAACTCATAATAAGACATTTTAATTAACTTGCAAATACAATTTTACTTTTCATTTATCAATGCCCATTCATTCAGTTTGATAAAAGAAGAATTCCTCCTCTTTTGTTTGACCTCTAACCATAAATACTGTAAATAAATCAATACTGATATCCAAAAAGGCTGAAATTTATTATTAGCAGTGATCTTAGTTTACAAATTAATGAAGCCCACCTACCATTTCATATATTATTTTAAATTAAACATTACTAATTTCAACGGTATATAAATAACTTTTACTACTGCTTAATATATAACATTTAAGATTATAATCAAATCACAGAATACTCTCATTCCAAACATGTTACTCAAAACTATTTTGCAGTCAGACTCATAACAAGTTATTTTAATAAACTTGCAAATATAATTTTACTTTTCATTTATCAATGCCTATTCTTTCAGTCAGATTGAATGAACGGGCATAGATAAATGAAAAGTATGAATGGGCATTCGTAAAATTGTATTTGCAAGTTTATTAAAATGACTTTATGAGTCTGTCTGCAAAGTACCGATATTTGGAACTAGTGTTCTGTGATATATTATAATCCTAAACGTGATGTTGGAATTAGTAAGGGGCTGTATAATACAAATAAATTTTGGTGGACAATTAACTAATTTCAAACAATGACTTAAAACTGTGTAAATTAACTGAAACAAATGCCTTCATCAAATAAAATAGCAATATATCTATATTATTATATAAATATGAAAATTTGTTTGCTACTTTACAACTCAACAAATATTGCATCCATGTTGAGGAATTTTGCATGATTTTTTTTTTTTGTGGAGAATTTTATAGACTATGAATTTTTGCTTTGTGGAACTTAATTGTTAGTATAATAATATCTAGTATAAATATTAGATTATACATACCATTTCCATTCATTATAACAGATCCTTTGTCGTTTTTACAATTTACTATCCAGTAGGCTTCTTTTTTATTTGGTCCTTCTTTTAAATTAAAACGAAAAATTCCATTAATTTTTTTAGTTAATTCTTCACCATGCTGAAAAATATCAATATATAAGATTAATATAACACCAATACAAATATATATAATGGATAACAAAATGCAAATTATTTAACACAACAATTAAATTATATCATGCTATCTATTATCTTGAAATCTCATAAAAATCTTCATATATACAGACAAACAATAGACTATATACAAGTGTTTTTATAAGTCTAATGTCGTACAGTTAACCTATTTTGTACATTTTTAAGACTATGATGTATCTGAAGAAAGACGAACAAATTTAGCTACAAAATTTAATGGACTGCAATCAAATAAAAAACAATATACAGAATCCATACATCACATGCTCACCATTTCTTATGCTGGCTCATAACTGTTATTAAACAGGCAAAACTCCCCCATACAGTAGTGGGGATATTGGATGAGTAGGCACCAGATAGGGATTTTATGCACAAGCCTTCTGGCATCCATTGATTACTCTGGCTTGCACTGAGTGGCAGTACGGTATGGAGAATTTTGCCTATTTAGAATCCATATATGATACGATATATGGCGAACCTTCAACAAGATCAATTGATAATGATAGAATGATATTTATAATAACTATGTAATTTCTAGTTTCTGTAGAAATTAAGTAAAAATAATCTTGACCAATAAAAAATTTCAAGCACATTTATCATTCTATTTAATGATGAATTTGTTTTACATGAAAATGGAAATTTACAAATAATATACTATTTGTTTCAAAACAATTCATAATGGTAATTCAAAAAAATAAACGGACAATATTGTGTGATATTTAGAAGAATAATATCAAAGATCCCTTCTTTTTTTGATATTAAATATGTCATAAAAGACATCTAATGTCTTAAAATCAAGAATAGAAATTCCCAGTATGAATGTACAATATTAGAACAAATGAGCAAGTAAATTAATGGACAAACAATGTCTAATCAATGGATAATATCACAATCTAGGTGAATAACCAATAAAAAAAACTGATCTCATACCGCAAGATTTTTATATTTAAAGCAGAAATATATGCAGAAAAAATTACAAATATTGAACATTTATAACAATATGTTATAGAGGCATATAACACCATTATTCTCGACATTTTTAATCACCTCATTGTTAATATATATAAAAAATAACAACATAAATTTGACTAAGTTTGATAAATAAAAGCTTTTATTTTGACACTCAAATTTTTTTTATTTATTATAATGCTGAACTTATGAGATAATCTACATATATTTAAATATGTATATATATATGACAACATAAATATATTCATTAATAGATAAGATCAACTCATTACCTGTTATTCAAAAATAATGAGTTTATTTATTAAATCAAATTATTTTTTATTAAAATTTTAAACATGTTTAACATTTTATCAAAGATCAAACTGAATAAAAGTTATTACTACACATTTATAAACTGTTTTTCAAATTCTGTTCAAAATATCAATCTGAAAATAAGATCTCTCATATCAAAAGATTTAGAAATGTCATTTTGTTGAAATAATGAGATAAAAAGTAATTTATCTATATACATATATTCAATGAGCATTTTTTGCCCTCACAACAAGCCAAACATTAGGCAAGCCTTTTCTTTTCTATCACCAAACCCAATGAATGAGTGCAAATGGTATGCCCATTAGTAAAATAAATTCAAAATATTTGAAATGAATTTATATCAATATAGTGTAAGATAGTAGTGCACACCCCAATCAATCAATAACCTAGAAATTTGTAGATTTTAAAATTATTTTCTACTCAATGAAATTAACAATTTTTTAGATGGCTTATTTTTATAACAGGAATGTGACAATAATTAAATAAAAGACGAAGGATTTTTCTTGAAAGATGACAATAATCTTTAAGAAAATTCTATCTATCTTTCATATAAGAAATAAAAGCTTTTTAATAACTATTAAAAATTTATAATGACTGCCTTTTTTTGGAAATTTATTTTGAACTAATGTTAAAAATGTAATTATAAAAAAAAAAAAAAAAACTAACCCCATTCTACCATACATATTTATATAATAAAATTATTGCTATCAATTTAATAAATAAAATTCTTATTAAAAAAATATCTTTTTTTCTGTAATGATCTATTTTATAATTAGCACATATTGTAATTATCTCAAAATTGCAGGCAATACTGAAAAAATACAATTTCAATTCCTAAGATTGAAAAATTATCTCCAGGATTGTAATCCCTATAAACAATAATTTCATGATTTAGAATTTCTAATATACTTCCTAAGTATGATAAAAGTTTTTTCTTCATTTAATATTTAATCATTTATTTACTATTATACAAATATTGCTAATCCAAGAGATATAATTTTTTTATCTTCATAGGATCCTCGCAAACTAATTTAGGCTTTTGCATACTTCATTCTGAAGATTATAATTAATTCTATTTTTTTTTTTAAAAAAAAAAACAAACAAACTAAAAGATTGACTATAAAGAATCTAAAGTGGAATAGCAGAAAATTATTTTCACTCATAAAAGATAGTAAGTGGAGATTATTGCATAATCATGTTGCACTAATGTTTCATCATTAAAATTTAATTTCACTAATAATTCACATCCTCTGGTTTTTCAACTCAGAATATTACATGACAATCAATACTCAAATAATAATTTAAGCACAATCATTCCTTTCAAAAAATCAAAGTGAGATTTGTTTACTTTACTCAATCCTTTTTTTTTGTTTTACATTTTGTATAAACAGAAAAAGCTTAAATTATTTATGTTTAAAAATATGATGATCTTTTTACTTTAGTCATTATGGTAAATTACCATATGATGGAATCATACTGATGCATGAATGTATAATGCCAAAACAAAGAATAAATAAATAAGAAGTATTAAAAATTTTGGAAACATTTTTCTCTCTACTTTTATCAACTTTTCTTTTGTAATCCAAATAAATTATCCATTTAATATTATAGAATGAAAATATAAAAAATAGAATGAGAAAGAAATGACAATATATTAAAAGTTATTATTAATACGACAGTTACATACAAAAACTCAAGAAAATGCATTTTTCAAATTTCTTTCACATTTATTCCAACAATATACATAAAACTTAGATAACCCCTTCTCCCATAGGGGAAAATATATAAATTATTTACAGAGTAAAGAAAAAAAATTATTTAGAAAAAATATTGTAAATTATTTATTTATCTACAATATAACACTATAATTTAGTTTGCTTTAGTGATGTTCCAAATATTTTGTCCATGCAATTATTTTTTTTAGAGCAACATTGCTTAATGTATGTACTCATATATTTGAGAAAAAAAATACGGTGTTATAATCTAATGTTAATATTTATTAAACATATCAAAATATTACATGTATAATAAAATAAAAATAAAATTAAAAAATACAATTACTAATGAAATTTTTAGCAGTACTAATTTAGCAATTTTTTTCAAAATCTCAAAATCAGGATTATAAGAGAAAATAGATAATTGTAAATACTGATTTTATGATATTCATATCTGAAAATGATGATTCCACTCAATATGCAGAATTGAAGTAAAATATTTTGTGTGCAATATTTTTTTCATTCAATGTGATTGAAAGAAAAAAAAAGCTGTAACAAAAAACACATTCTGACTTATTGAAAAATCGCAAAGGATTGGTTCAGCACTTCTAACAATAAATAATACTGTAGTGAATTTGATTTCATCGATGTTCATTTCAATTTATATAATAAAAAAAAAAAATAATTTTTTATAATATATAGAACTTCAAATGCCTAGGCAACTATATAAGTTTGCTTCAGCATTGCATACACTTATATATATTGAAATTAAAGCATTAAAGAACTTTTATTTTTAATTAGCAATGATGATCATAAAAATCCTGAACTTTTTGGCCTTTAGTTTTAGAGAACTTAATTCTCTGCAATTCAAAAATTATAAGAATTTTATGTAAGATCGATATTAATACATGAAAGTGTAAAAAATATCATGCATATATTTACTGAATATGCTGCTCTCTTTACAAATAAGCATACATGGGAAATTTTTATGTAAAGATAGAAATATCATTTATATCAAATTCTTTTGATAAGCTTCATAGATATCTATATAAAGCAGATGGTAACATAGTTAACTAAATAGAAAATATCCTAATACTTTGAAATGTATTCTTTTAAATTTAGTACTTAATTATTATACAAATGTATTATTTTATACAAATCTATATAAAAATTACACTGTAAAACAATAATATCACACATATAACATTTATATTTTAATTTTATTGTATGTAACAACATTGTAGTACATTTCAATGGTTTTCAAAGTTTCTGAAGACATCTTTTACTTCTTTTTGTAAAAAAATAATCTAGTAGCCTCTAGATTTTTCATAAAATAATGATGGATCTACAATTTTAGTAAAATATATACTATTCAAGTAAAACTAAAATAATATAAATAAAATTGAATGGTACACAGAAATGTGTCTTAATATTCTAATTTTAATATATTGTAGAATACTATAAATATTTAAAGAGAGATATAGAATTTTTGTATTTCAAATACATTATATTCACACAATAAATAAAATATTAAGTTTCATGAAGAAGTTTTTCTTAAAGTCAAATATTCATTATTGCTTCATATTATAACCTCATAGTGTAATAGTTAGTAAATTGATCTGTCATGCCTTTAATTTAGAGCTTCAATCTGAGTGGAACTCAGATTTTTTTTAAATAACTGAGAATTTGCTAAGCTAGCTTCCATTTTTTTTAAGATTTCACAATAAACTATACTAAAAACAATATGTTCAGTAATAAATAACAATAAACACATTAATATACTTCATAAAATAAAAAATTAATTAAAAAAAGCTTTTGCATACCTTTTGCAATTTATCTTCAATATCTTTAAAAATGGAAAGAGATTTAAAATCTTCAGATGCACTTACATTCGATGGTACTATATGTTTAAAACTGCTTAAAACAACAACAAAATCACACAATATAAAAACAAATATTTTTTTAAAATTTAAAAATATTTGTAGCAATAGATAACTTATACATTAAAAAACTTATCTTAATATATATATAATTTAATTTATATATTAAAAGAAAGTAACACAATTACTCCTCTAGCTTAGATTTGATGACTACAATCTATTTCACATGTCAACTATGAGCTATCTAGATCTATTTAATGCTACCAGCAATTGGATATTCTTACCTAAATGGTTCACAAGAAGAATGATGTGAATTACTACTTATTCTTCCATTTCCCCTAATTATAAAAAAAAGTTGTTTTCTTTGAATAAGTATATATGATAAAGATTCATGATTTTCTTTTGCTAAAGATTAAACTATTTAACTCTGTCACTTTCCCCCTATATTTTTTTGACATTTTTCAATATGCATGGATCAAGTAAGAATATACAATTGACAAAATATTTAAAAATTAACCCTTTCGCTTCTAAAACAGAAATGATATTACTGAATAAGATTTCTTCTAAATTCTTATTATGATTATTACTATGATAAAATCAATGGCAATTAGATGTAGAAAGCTATTTTTTAAAATTATTTTGGAGACATAAACATTTTTGACTACAACTGTCTATTTTTTATATCAGATTTAAACTGCTTTGTAGAGATGGAGTTAAGTTATTGTGATTTTATCCTTAAAGTAATAAGTTGTTTTAAATCATTAGGTAATTCATAAACTGCTGTTGCTTTGCATCATTTTCAGAATTAAGTATTTTGTGTCTTAGATTTTGTCTGTACATTAGATAGAATTAAATTCATTAATTTAAATCCTGTTAATCATTTTGGAATTATTACTAGAATTTTTTTAATTTTATCTCCAATTTTTAATTTTTTGTTGAAGTTTAATTAACATGTACAAGAATATTTTTTTGAACTGTTATCTTCTTGATTTGGGATGTCCAATAGTTAAAAAATCTAAACATTGAGATTCAGCAATAATTATAGACTAAATATCTTTTATGGCTTTAGTAGATATTTGGAACATTTAATGTTTCAAATGAATTTGTAAAAAAAAAACAAAAATAAATTTCCAACTGAAAATAGTTATGACCATCCAACTGTTAATGTTAAAACATGAGTGTATAAATCAATATTTTTGTGAATTAAGTTGTTTCTCGGAATAGTGGACTGGTTTGGTAGACCCTGGAATGGATTGCAACTACAACTCCATCATTTCCAGTGCTCAAATTTCTTATAAATCTGAACAATAAACTATCTGATTTTTGCTCTATATGATTTAATGCAACAATAGAGCAGCAGATTCTGGAGGTCAAGGTTCATAGGCTACAGGTATCATTTCCAATACTCAAACTTCTTATGAAGTCTTGATCACTAAACCATTCCATTATTATTATTACATTATTTTTCCAAAAAAAAAAAAAAAAAGGCATTTTATTACATGGATTACTATTTCTTTAACACTTTAAAATAGTTTATTCATCACAAAATTTAATCACAAACCTTAATGTTAATTTATATCTAAAATAATGGTAAAAAAGTGGGGCAATAAATAAAAATAGAATGTTTTTATTCCGATTATCATTTTATTGAAATGTATGTAATTTTTTTCAAAAATAATTTTAGAAACAAAAACAAAATCACAGGGTAAAATATATGGTACTAGAAATTGCAAAAGGTTATTTTATTACAATAATTCCTACTTTAAATGACATAATTAAGTATACATTTACTTTTACTAACTTTTGATTTTAAAATATTAAATACATTAAATTCATTGCCACCAGTAGGTTGCAATGACTAGGCACTAGAAAAGTCCAATTAAATGATAATATTTGATGATTATGGTTGGTAGTTTGTTATTGCTTGTGACTACTTTAATAATTAGAAAACAACTTAATGGTAAGATTAGGATGATGCCCTGTATATTGAGATATATAGTTATTTACCCAAACTGCCCATAGTAGAATCATTGGGCAAGTAATAATATTTGCTTATCTTCAGTAGTAGGCTACCATTCACAATCACTTTTAACACTATTTAGACCACACCTTAGTCATAAAAATCATATTAAAGTTTAGAATATAGCTCTATTTGTTAAAATTTATGTATGTTAAATTCTCTTTTTAAAATCAAATGGATTAATTAAACAAGAAAATACTACAGCCATGTAACAATATTTGCTTATTTTCAGTAATATTGTGCTATTAGTTGTTACTCCAATATAATTTAATCTAATATCTCAATATTTACAACAGCAGCTTCAGTGAGTTTTTTATATCATTAAAATGAAAAAATATTCAAATAGCAATCTATAGCCATGCACGTGGCTATTCTTAGCTGAAGGATAAAGATCCTAAAAATAATGGATAATCAAATGATTTTGAATATTATTGACCATAAATAAAGCAGACATATTCCTACAATTGCAATATGATGAAACTTGAAAAATGATAAGAGAGAAGACTGAACCCATGGTTTTCTTAATTTTTGCCTTTTAGAATCTAACAATTATTCACTTATTTAAGCACTAAAAGTTCTAAAAAATATATATATACACTATAAAACCACAAAATGTTAACTTCCATGAAAATCGCACAATCACCATTCCAATAATTCATTTTCAGTTGTTGACTATTTACTGCTTCCCTAAAAGTTCTCCATGAAAATCTACTACAGACTTTTCACATTCAGAAAACCTATTTATTTAATCTCCCCCATTCAAAGTTAGTCCATGTAAAAGAAGGTTATTTCTAAATAACCAGTTAAAAATTGTACTAATTCATTGACTAGTATTATTTCTTGCTATATGTCCAGATCATCTTTTTAAAGTTCTTTACTATTTACAATAATGTAAGTTACACCAGGCGTTACCAAAGTGGTCGATATAGACTCCTGAGGGTTGATAGAAAAATGGATTAAAAATCACAAATATAATTATATATATAATGATTTTGAATATTGTTTCAATGAATTTAATACCAGTTTGTTTACCAGAAAAAATTACACAACTCACCACTGCATATTCAGTACAAAGTCACACAGGGATAGCGGAAAGTGTCAAGCTCATGCTCCAGTTACCCAAAACATAACTTATGGCATAGTACATGTCAAGCATTTGCAATAAACTGATATTATTAGCATCTCTATAGCTGTTTTTACACTTAATTACTGGTATATACATATAATAAAGTAGGTAAGATTACAATTACTATATATTACTATCTGCTGACAAACTTCTTTTTTTTAAAAATCATTTATAAGACCCTAATTCTGCAAATTTCTAAAAAAAAGTGTAGACAATATTCTTGGGATTATTTGAAATTTAGATTTATTCTTTTACCAATAAATGTGTCTTCTCTGTGAAAAAACTTTTACAAATGATGCAATGAAACCAGCTAAAATGAAAGATCATTTTGAGAGAGTTCATTATGATAAAAAAGATAAAGATCTTGGATTTTTTTTAAAAACTCAAAGAAAAATTTGCAACTTGACCAAATATAAAAAGTATTATAAAGCTGTTTGCTATAGTTGAAACTGAAGGAAGATTAAGGGCTTCATACAAGATTTCACTCAATACAGCAAAAAAAGGGAAACCCATACACAATTGTAGAGGTAGTTATACCTGTGTTGTATTTGGTTAGGCTTGCAGGTTCGTTTCCAAACCAACAGATACAAAATGAACAACTATTCAGCAATAAATATGTATAATTTATTAGTACAAAATATATACACATGTTAGTTAACAAATGAACAAATATAGTTGATAAGCTTCAATGCTGAGATAGTTGTGCGGAGTAAGGAACTCGCTTCCAGCTAATGATTAGCCTGAGTCGTGAGTTCTGGTAAGAATACCCTTCCAGCTATGTAGTTAGCTTGCATCGAGTTGGCTCTAGTTCAGACGTAGCAGTTTCCAGTCTATAGGTGGACTTGCCTCACTGCGTGGACGTCTCAATAATGACTAGATAAATACCTTTGCTGATGGCAAAATATTTAATGGAGAGCATGTTCTGTCATTCAGGTTAACAGAAGTAATTGCTCTCTGCCTTGCCTCCAAAAGGCTGACTATTTAAAGGCAGATCCCCTACCTTACAGGAAACACGTGGATTCAGTGTGTGAACCCCAGTGAAGGTTTTTAATCCCATTGGCTAGCAACTGGGTGCTAGCCAATCAGGTAAGAAATCTGGAATAGTCCACTTCTGAAGGCAGGGTCAGATATGACATCCCTCCCCCTGGCTAAAATTAGCCCTGGAGGACAGTCATCAAAATGCACTGGACGACGTTTTGTCCACTTGGTAGGTTTCTCTGGTTGATTGTTGTTCCTGTCTTCATCTTCTTCGCTTGATGAGTTTGTTTCTGGTTGTCTGCTGCTGTCTTGATAGCTTCAGATGTGTGGTGGAGTCTTAGCTGGTTGTGATGGCGATGATGATGATGACCATCTTCAGTTTGCACAACAATATAGAGGCCCTTTATTTGCGTCACCACCGCTGGTCTCTATCTTGTGGACCCATAGTACATATGATATAGTACTTTTGTTCCTATTTGGAATTTTATTCTGTTTTTATCTTCTAGTTGAAGTTTGGCATCAGATTTCAGCATTTGTTAAAGACTTCTGATTCATTAGTCTTCAACTTTGATAATGTTGTGAGCTGGTTCACTTTGAACCCTAAGTGACTGAATCAGTCACGACCTATTAAATCATTATGGTTACCTAAAGCCACTACCAGTGGTAGGTATATAGTTTTGTTTTGCATAGTAATTTTTCCTGTTGTTTGACCCAACAGTTTGATTTTATTCCCTTGGTAGTCAGATATTGACTTACGGCAAGGGTGCAGCTTATATTTATTCTTTTTATTAATGCTTGTCCAAGTCTTTCTTGAAACTATAGACACTTCTGACCCTGTGTCAAGTTCCATATTAACTGGTGTATCATTTATCATGACAGTGTGTATAAAACCAGACTTGTCATATCTGATATGGTTTATACGGGCAACATGCTTATGTTTATTATCAGTGCCTTTACTGTCTTTAGGAATAGACTTGGATGATTGTCTTTTTAATTTCAGACATGCTGCCTTTATATGTCCTATACACTTGCAAAACGTGCATGTTGCTTTGCGGTATGGACATTCTGTATGCATGTGCCCATTGCATCTATAGCAAAGCCGTGGGCTATTTGATGCAGAATTATTTGAGCTGACTGAGTGCTTGGGTGACCCAGTATTATGCTCAATTTTTTGCACTTCATACTTTATAAGTCTTTTTAATGGTTTAGCTTGACTAGCTATTGTTTCTGCTAGTCTTGCTTGAGCTACCACCGTCTCAAAATCTAGATCTGGAATCGTTAACATTTTCAGCCTCAAATTGTGATCATTTATGCCACAAATAAAACGATCACGAAGTGCTTCATTCATGAAGTCTTTGAACTCACACTTCAAGGCTAACTTATGGATTCGTGTTGCAAATTCTCTAGCTGTTTCACCTGTTCTTGTATGCTGAGATTAAATTGGTATCTCTGCATTATTGTCAAGGGTTTAGGAGTAAAATACTCTGTGAGAATTGTCAACACTCTATCAAAATCTAGCTTAGCTGGGATTTACAACCGTAGATTGAGACTTGAATATTTCGTACGTTTGCGGATCTATCATGGTCATTAGTGTGGATAACTTTAACACAGGCTTTTTTATCTTGTTTGCCTGTAGATAAAAAATCAAACTTTATAATTTGGCCAGCTCTCAGGTTGAGCCGGATCAAAAGATTCCATAGAGCCGATTACTTTAGCCATCTTTTTTTATTTATATTGAGTAACCACTTGTACTTGTTTTTATAGTTACGTTATTGTAACTAACTCAAAGAAGTTTTTTAACCAATAGAGCGAGCTTTTATGCTGTCTTGCGAATAAAGCTCTTGTGATTGGTTGAAGCTTCTAATTGACACGCCTTTATGTCTGCGGTCAATTTTATTCAACAGTTTTACGTTATTTTTCTAAAAGAAAAACACCATGTAATGAAATTACGGCAATGTAAATTTTTTTTCCAAAACGAAAAATAATAAACAAATACACACTCGCGTATTTTATAATATAATTTTCCAGCTGTGAGTGAAAATTTTCTGTTACTGCGCCAGATCTGTTTAACTGGCGTAGTTTATTCAAATTTTTCCAGTCGTGAGGAAAAATTTTTTGTTACTGCGCCAAATCTGTTGTAACTGGTGTAGTTTAATTTTTATAATTTTTCCAGCCGTGAAAGAAAAATTACACTGTGACTGCGCCAACTCTGTTGTGTTTGGTTAGGCTTGCAGGTTCGTTTCCAAACCAACAGATACAAAACGAACAACTATTCAGCAATAAATATGTATAATTTATTAGTACAAAATATATACACACGTTAGTCAACAAGTGAACAAATATAGTTGATAAGATTCAATGCTGAGATAGTTGTGCGGAGTTAGCAGTTTCCAGTCAGTAGGTGGACATCTCAATAATGACTAGATAAATACCTTTGCTGATGGCAGAAGGTTTAATGGAGAGCATGTTCTGTCGTTCAGGTTAACAGAAGTAATTGCTCTCTGCCTTGCCTCCAAAAGGCTGACTATTTAAAGGCAGATCCCCTACCTTACTGGAAACACGCGGATTCGGTGCGCGAATCCCAGTGAAGGTTTTTAATCCCATTGGCTAGCAACTGGGTACTAGCCAATCAGGTATGGAATCTGGAATAGTCCACTTCTGAAGGCAGGGTCAGATATGACAACCTGCAATTAAAGGTATCAGTGAAAATGTAATGAAAAAAGATTTGATTAATGTTTTCAAGTCCTTACCATTAAGTGCAAATTCTGTAAAACGGCATATTGATGAAATGGCTGAAGACATAGAAAATATAGGGTTCATAGCTCAAAAATTGCAAGTTTTCTATTCAACTCGATAAATCTGTTTTTACTGTTTCTTCTCTTCTTATGGCTTACATCAGATATTTTAATAAAATTAAATATCAAATCACTGATGAATTTTTATTTGCTAAATATCTTGAAAGCGATGGGAAAGGTGTGACAATGTATTGGTATTTAGAAGAATATTTGAATAAATACGATATTTTCATTTAACAACATAATAGCAGTAGTCACAGATAGCATACCTGCTATAGTAAGCCATTACGGAGATTTTGCAACTTTCTTAAAGAAAAAGTCCCTGGTATACGTACTACTTACTATGTTTTGCATAGAATCCATCTAATGGCAAAATACCTCAGTTCAGATTTGCATAATGCTTTACAGTTTTGTATTAAATCTATTAATCAAATTAGAGTCCAACCTCTTAAATGAAGGTTATTTTCCAAACATTATGAAAAAAATCATGAATTATGAAATCAGTTACTTTTACACACCGAAGTCAGATGGTTATCTAGAGGTGGGATGTTTACGAAGGCTCGTTGAGTTATTTGATTCTACAATAGAATTACTTACCAAAATAAATTCTATTCTGAATCATCGATGAACTGCAAAAACATAAGAACCACATTTTTTACTTGACTTATTTTCAAAATTCAGTGCTATTCAAGCAAGGCTCCAAGGTAAAGATGCCACAATTATTCAAGCTCAGATAATTCTTTTAGGTTTCCAAGTTAAATTAAATTTGTTTAAATCTTCATTGTTAAGTAAAGATTTTCAGTACTTTTCAAATCTACGACAATTGCAAATAAAAGATGAAGACTTGGAAATATATACAAATCATCTTCAAAAATTGAGCGATTTTAAATTGCGCTTTGCAGATTTAGAAAATACACCTTTACCCCTCTTAGCGATGGCAATTGGTTCTCCAGAACTCATCGTTAAGCAAGAATATTGTATACAGAATACGTATTTATAACGGATGTCTATGGGAAAAAAACTGATTAGTTCCTAAAGCTAAAAAATTACACTAACTTGGGAATAAAGTACATATTAAAAAAATTATTTATCGAATGCAGTGTACATGTAAACTGTACAGTATCTAAAAAGAAAAGTTTTATATCACTAGGAAAAAAAATGCATATTTTCTCTGTTTAAAAAATACAGTACAGCAAAAAAAAAAAAAAAAAGAGAAAGTGAAACTAAATTTTAATTTAAGTTTTTATAATCTTCCAAGTTTTTCATCGTAATGGAAAAAAATCCATACTGAAGTGCATTTTTTTTTTTAAAAAAAAAATCACTTTATTCTAGCTTCATTATCTGTGTAAATAATGCATATATATATATTAGTACATATTACTGTACATTCACGTTTATTATTTATGTGAAATTATTAAAATTAAAAAACAATGTTTAATTATAAATTATTTAATTGAACATAAAGACTTATTACTGTGCACCAGAGTAACAAAACGCATATGCATATCGTAAATCAGTCAACTTTAGAAAAAAAAATCAACTTATTTTTTCTCCATATGTCATAGCATCGGCCAGGACACGAATCCACAACCGTCTGCAACCAACTACTTGCTTGCAAGGCAGTTGCGATGACCACTCGGCTAAAACATATGCTAAGTTTATTATTCTTTTATTTTATATTTGCTATAAGTCGATTGTTTTTGGGGTAAAATGACATAAAAATATCTATTCTCTGACATCAGTGACACAAAATTCAAGATGTGCCAAAAAATTAAAAAAAAAAAAATTTTTCCCGATCGTTATAGCGAATAATTGATTGTAAATCAAAGTAATGGGTACAAATTGATGATGATTGCTATTGTGAAATATCGATAAGTAGCCAATCACTAAGTGAGGTTTAGGTGTATTGATATCCCAGAATGAATTATCGCGCCACTTTCACAAATTGAAGACGTCAACATCAAGTTGTGAGCTTAATGAATTATTAGCTGATCTTGAAGCAAAGATACTTTTTAAAAATTTAACTTTGAACAATTTTTGGATGAATATAAATATATTAAAACAGGCAAAACTCTCCATACAGTAGTGCGACTCAGTGCCAGCCAGAGTAATCAATGGATGCTAGAAGGCTTATGCATAGAAGTCCCATCTAGTGCCTACTCATCCAAAATCTCCAGGCTAATTTCAGGCTCGTGGCCTTCGTCAGTGAGGAGCCTTGGATCTGAGAGCACTGCACCTAGATCTTAGGACCTAATGCAACCCTCTAATAGCCACCTTTTATCTCTACTTATATAATACAAAAATACACAAAACTTTGTGATATGGCATATCTTTTTTGCTGTCATTTCCAAGTTTGTATATTATTCAAACTGGTTTCAGTTATGTTAATTCCATCTTAAACAAACAAATAAGTTGGATGTGGAATTCTGAGGAGATTTAAGGCTAAAACTTACTAATTTTGAACCAAATATTGTTAATCTTGCTAAGAATCATCAAGCTCATCCGTCTCACTGATTGTCAATCAGATAAATGATTATTATAAAATTGTTATTACATATATTAATAAATGTAAAAGTGCAAAATAAATGCATAAAAATAACAAAAACTTTTTTTTTTGTTTGTACAACACATAAATAAACCACTAAAAAGAAATTTTGTGGGGGTGGATAAGAGGTTTCAAAGATTTTAGGGGGTCAATAATCAAAAAAGTTTGGCAACCCCTGAGTTACATTGATATAGCTCAAATCCACATACTTCTTTTCATATCATTTTAGATTATTTTCAATATGTCTTTGCATATTAACCATAAGACAAATAAGCAAGATAATATAATCTACTAATACAACTATTATTATAATTGTTTTTAAAATTGGGCAAAAAAAAAGATGCAATTTTCAAATAAAATATAACAAAGCAATATTAAAAAAAGAATACCTCTGAATTGCCCTTGGAAATCCATGTCTGTACAATGCAACAACTACAGCTCCACCCAACCCAAGATTATGTTGCAATGCTAGCTTTGCACTAGAAACTTGACGTTTTTCAGCTAATCCTCTTAACTGCCAGCACAATTCAGCACACTGGGCTAATCCTTAATATGCAAATATAAATATAAACTTACACTTTGTACTAATTCATGTATATACATATACACACACACATTATAAAAATTATAACAAAAAATTGAAACTTATATAAATTTGAATATTGAAATGCTCTTTAGACAGCTCACTGTAAAATAAGATATTAAATATACAATGTGTTATCTATATCCATCAATTTTTCATATATTTTTCTGCATTGATATTGTCTGATGACTTTGATCCCAAAACTGAAAAAAACAATAAAAGTATTATCATTTCAACATGTTCCCATATATATTATTTATTTTCTTTAATGTCCTGAAAAACAACAGATAGAAGTTTCAATCTATGACAATATCAAGGCATATAAAAATAACAGATAGAAGTTTCAATCTATGACAATATCAAGGCATATATTTTTAATTTGGGATATGAAATGTCTGCATGTATAAATTGTATATGTAACTAAAAGATTATTTATTTTTGTAAATACACACAGATTTCTTCATTCTAATAACATTCAAAACTATTAGACCATGTATATTACCATATCCACCACTGTAAATAAAGAGAAAGCAGCTAAAATAATTAGAATGGATTAAAGTTGGTGTTGATGTGAAGTAATAACAGATAAGCAGTAACAAATGGTCAACGATAGACTAGTAGACAGACTAGCAGTGATCAAGTCTAAAATGGAATAATGGTAAGCAAAAAGCAGTTACTTGTTTGGGTATTGAAAAGGTTATTACCAGCGAAGGATAATTAACAGAAGCTTAATCAAGCAGCAAAGTTAAGTTGGAAAGAGAGATGGTTAATATATAACGTATAAATTGTGTGTGCCAGCACTAATATTATGTAAAGTTTGATAGATTTAATCTATACATGAAATTATATATAATTATTTATGTTTCAAGAGACATTTATTTGAAAGCGTATAACTGGATTACTCCTGGTGTGAAAGAAGACTATTTTTGCCTGAGAAAAATAAATAGCAAATGAATATTAATACACTATTACCTTTTATATTGTTTTTACCACATTATTATTGTCATTAAATACATTTTATTATATATACATTTTTTTAAGTATATTGATTATTTATTTAATTCTCTGACTGGTCTTTAAAGACCTCAGAACATAGCAGTTGGTGCAGTAATGACAGGATTGCTATAAGATTCAACAGGATAGATCTTGAATCACATAATGAAGTGGTGTGAATTGAAAAAAATCAGAGAAATTAAAGGAATAAAAATAGCTGACAATACAACATAACTTCTACTGCAAATAATAAAATATGGCAGCACCAAGTTCTGCAATTTGTAAATTTGATATAACCAACATGGACTCATGGAAAAGTTATGTAGAACACGTGGAATACTACAGGTTTATAAATAAAGAGGAAGATGAGCACCTCAAAATATCAACTTTTCTCTATTTTGCAGGTCAAGATGTTATGCAGCTTGCACATAGACTTAATGATCCTAAATGTCCAGAGGAACTTCCATATTCCAAGAGTATTGAAATGGATAGCGCAGCTGAGATTGAGAAACTGAAAACTACCACAAAAAAAAAAAAATACGCGGACTATGTTTTAGCTCTAAAGAAAGTGGCTAAACTTTGGTCCAGAAATAAACAATGTATTATTGGAACAACTCCTATATGGCAGAAAAGATGAGAATTTCCGAAAAGTATTGCTGAGTGACCCTGACCTAGGTTATAAAAACATTTACAAAATAATGCATTGGGAATTTATAGAGCCACAATAGTTAAAGAAAACTTCACTAACAAAACAAAATGTAGCAAAATTTGTTTCAGAGCCCTGTAGCAATAAGAAAAGAGTGAAAGTGCTATTGTGGCAAATCTGGGCATTTGAAAAATAAGTGTAAACTACAAAAATAAAAATTGTACAAATTGTAATAAAAAAGGTCATTTAGCAGCTATCTGTTGCTTTGGATACAGTAGAACTATTAATTTCATAAAACCAAACTATAAATCTGAAGGAAGGTTAAATTATAAGGATGCTAGTATATAAGAAAGCTGAATGACAGAGAAATGGACCACATATTTTTAAATGCAATTATTTGCAGTCAATCAGAAAAAATGAAAGTAGACTGAGAATCAATGATATCTCACAGAGATTGGATTAAAATAGCAGAAAATGTAAAAAGAAGATAATACTGAAATAATCACTCTATTTTAATCAACTTAGAATATTTAACATAACCAATGTTAACTAACACACTCTTTGGAAAAAAATTGAATTATAAAATCATGTGGATAAAGATTAGATCAAAATCTCTTCAACTGCACAATTCAGGTTAGAATTCAGAAATATATTTAAAAAATAATTATTCAGTTCCATTCAATTAGCTTTGGAGTTTGCAATTTTACCACTGCAATAACTGTACAGGACTTATATATATATTTATAATTATGCAAATAATTATGTTTAATTAAAAAAAAAAATTGAACTAAAATTTGATAACTATTATATATCTAAAAAACAAAAACAAACTTTATCAAAACAGATTATTTAACAAACCATAGCTTCTTTGGATAATGTTTCACTATCCATCTTTTCAAAATGAATATATACACATATATTAATTAATAGGATATAATAGTGTTATATATAATGATAAGTAGATTTTCTTTGTTTAAATCATATTATAATTTTCTCTCTCTAATATATATATTTAAATATTATACCCAATAAATAAAAATATGACAATATTATTCATATTCTAGCATAAATGTAAAATATTTTTATTAAATATATTATAACAGTTCTGCTACTTGGCATATAATAACAGTGTATGTGTACAAATATATATAAAGTTACAAGGAAAAGTAGAAATAAACACAGACAAAAATTTGATAGATATTTTCCTAAATTTCTTGGAATAAAATAACAACTATAAAGGGTTAAATAATTTTGAAATTAAAATAGAATTTTATTATAAACAGTTAATTTAAGTTCTAAATAAATATTAATATGGTATTCTAATTTTGAAATTAAAAACAAGCATGTTTTATGTTAAAATAGAACTGATAATTATAAATGTTTCCATTATTCCAAAAAGTAGCTTTTAATTAAGTGATTTGAAAAAATTAAAAAAAAAAAAGTTTTTAATTAAAAACAGTTTTAATTGGTGTTTTTGAACACCTCAGCTAACTATATAAAAAGAGTTGATAAAAAGAATAGTTTAGTTTGGCTAGTAGTTTTTTAGTAAAAGTTTTTTGAATAAAGTTGGTTAGTTTCCAGAGCTATACAGATAGCTACCATGAATTAGATGTAGTTAAATTCGAGACAGTAGAACAAGCAAGAAGGAAAATACATGTCTGTAGCTATAGCCTTAAATGTGGACAAAACAGCCTGCTTGCCTGAAGTTTACATGGATCCAAGTAAATGTCAACAGTTAACTGATTATGTCTTTCCTGATGATGAAAATACCTGGACTATACTTTTCCTAATCAGACAATCCCAGACTGGCCCCCATCAACAGAAACCATCAGTTGATGAATTAGTTATAAATATGCTGTGTCTATACACAAGGAATCACAGATAAATGTATTGTGTCGTATTTGTATAAAGTGAGTTGTTTTAAAATAATGACATTTTAAAAGTGATAAACATATATAGAACAATATTACTTTAAGTCACTTAAAAAATCTATATTTTTAAATTTTAAAATGTTATAATTAAAAGCAATCTATGATAGTCCTATATATATATAGAAAAAATATTTAAAATTTTATTTTAGAAAGAAAATAAACATTTATCTAGTTAATCCTAAACTAGCAAAAAAAAAAAGAGTTGATACTCAGCAAAGTAAAATTTACTATAAAAATAATGAATGAAATTTATATACTTTCAACAAAAAATTTAATAGTGAAAACGTATATTTCGATAACTTTATTATTTTGACAAGTTAAAATATATCATATAAATGCCAATGTGTACATACATTTCCACATGCACAAACATGTGTTTAAGTAAACCTATTGAACATCTATGTAAACAATGTAATAAATTGAATTTTGTTTTATATTAATCAAATAAAGCACATATGTAAAATTTAATCATTTTTAAAGTTTTATTAAATATCAATTGAAATGTGTTCATTGTATATTCTAAAATACGTCTGTATGCATATCTATATATGTGAAGTAAGTAAACCCAGTAAGAGGTATTGTAAATCAATGTAATAACTGGAATTTTGTATTAATCATGCAAGTCACAATGTGATGGTTTTTTTAATTGTATATTAATCAAAATCAAAAGGCTTCTATATGCATAGCCATATTCTAATGTCCTTAATTTCATTTTTTTTATTGTTGTTAATAAACTTGCATTCAACTCTTAAAATTATTCCAGTGAACTTAATTCTAAATGGTTTTAGAATATTTTCTCTGAGCTAGATTCATGCATAATAGCCAGATTATATGTAAAGGGGATGTATATTAGTGTTTATGGGCAACCAGTGATGACGATATTCCCATCAATCATCATCCTGGTTGGTGCTAAAAGTATATTCTTTTAAAACCTATGGATTATATTTTATGTAGTTTAGTTTTTATTAGAAATTAAGTTTATAGTTGGCCAGTATATTATATTAATGGTACTAAGTGGACAGAGCATTGATGATAATCAGCATGTTTTAATATCTCAACATTATTGTTTTTCTGGTTATATATTCTAATAAATTAGCACTTAAGTTTGTGTTCCCAAATTAATGGTTAAATAATTGCCTCAAGCTGGCAAAGGACTCAATAGTGAAACAGTAAGATTCAAATCTTAAGCTTCATCCTTTTCTATTGTCTCTCACCCACCACCTTATCCTACCCAAATTTAAACTTTTTGGTATCAAATTGTGTGTGTAGCAATATTAAAAATGTATAAATATCTGTAAAATTCACCAAAAACACACACACACTTCAAATTGATATAAAATAAATTTCTCTTTTAGTTATATAATTTTATATAACTTTAACTATTTATTTTAAATTATAAACATTCGTTAGTTTATTGCTGTTTTTAAAAATCGTATTTTAAATAATAATTTTGGAAATTAGATTATAATTTAAAGAAAAGTAAAAATAATTGTATATATTCCCTTTTGTACTTGAAATTTTGCAAGTAATGGTTGATGAGAGATAATAGATTAATTAAAAAGAAAATTCCCTAAAAGCTTTAATTACGAAAATATTAAAAGGTAAAATGAACCTAAACAATATGAATGCAGCTTTCTGAATTAATTAAAATTCTAAAAATGCATTGATTCTCCTCGGGCAAATGAATGGAGCTAAAAATAAAATAGAATAAAATTGAAAAAGATAAGATAAAGAAAAGAGGACATTTTGGATTTCTAAGAAGTTTTTAGTTAGACTTTGGCTGTGCTCTTGCTGGGTTGAGAAAATCCAAATCTTAAATTAATTTATCTACGAGATGATCGAGTAGGAAGCACCCAGACTATTCTCCCCCCAGAGATGGTCGATCATATGCCTGAACTTCCACATGTGCCCTTCACAAAATAAACCAAGAGGATCTGCTGCCCAAACAATCGGAAAGCTGCTGTTGCTACTGAAATGAATTAGTAACCTGAGTGCTGGAAACAACTGCTACTGTTTAAACTCATGAACAATGTGCTACTGACCATGCAATCTGAAAGCTTCTTATAAAACAGGTACCTGTACCCAAGGCCTTCTAGAGTACTCTAAATATTAGTCAGGTTATAGCTCACACTCTATATAAATTGTACAATTATAAATTTAATTATTAATTTATTATGTAAATTCTTTAATAATCTAGCTTACTTAACTCTTTTCTTGGGTATGTATTTCTAATTTTACATTTTTAATTATCTAATGATAGCATGCCTATAAGATTTCCGACCAGACTTCGCCAAATTTTAAATATAAATCTTAATCAAAACGGTTGCCATCTTGTACAGACCTACTAATATATTTCTTTTATATACTCATGTTGGCTGGTCAGCTCGGATATCTCCATAATTCTCTAAATACAAATACATGATTGCCTGAAACAGTGGATGCGTGTCCTGCAAATCATATAATTAATATTTACTTCTATAAATTATTTTCATATAAATCGACACGCATTTGGTGCTTCATTTATTGCAAATGCAGGGGTCTACTATGTAGCAAGTGGCGGACATATTAGTTCTTAATACCCACCCAACTTACCTATTGATTTTTACACTTGTTTTTAATTTTAAATAATAAATCCATTAAGTACATTTCTTTGAGAGCAAAACACATTATTTATTAAATGTTGGTAATGTAAGGTCGAGTCATAAATTTATATTAAATCTTAACACAAAATTATGTGAGTTATACATGTGTTACAGTTTAGAGATGCAATAATCCATCATGAACCTTGGATGTACCGAATCATTGGACATAATGAATGTTCCCATAGGGCTTGATGCCCGTCACGCAGTCAGGGAGTAAGTGGCACAAACCCTTTGCACCTGATTATGCTTATGTGACATCGTACCTTTGGGCCTATGGCAAACGCCAGCCCGTTGTTTTAAACTCATCCATTGGCTTCGCAGTTTTAATGTACTGCCACACTCGCATCGCAGTTCTAAACGTATCACGTGTTTCTTATTATTAATTTTATTACTCCATATATGACTCCATCTCGCATTATATGACATACATTCACTCTCAAATAAATGTCTGCCCATAATCATTTAAAAATATCTTATTTAATTAAATCAAATATATGTCCGCAGTTGCTATTATCAATCCTAATTTAGACTCATGCATTGCAAAGATATTAAATCCCCAAAGGCATGATCTTGAAATACTTACTCAAGAATTCAGGTAGCTAGATTACGTCAGTCAAATAATTGTATGTCTTAGAAAATAACACAGTATCGAAATAATAATACCACTACTGAGATTTTAATAGAATCAAATGTTTAATTAAATGATTTTAGTATAAAATATTATCATTAAATAATTTCAAACCATACGTCTACCATCATATATTTATTATTCGACACACATTCAATGTACTATCTCCTCGATTATTTAAAATATAAATGTCTAATATTAATATTATATATCGCTAACTCGAAAATAAAGTCTATGAGTCTCTTGCATCTCCCTAATCCCCATGCCTAAAGAAATGTTTACTAATGTAGCATCAGATGCGTTGTTTCGTAGAATGTATTGTGGAACAAATAAACCATGTTCAAACTCAGTACTACTGGTAGCTTCACTACCTATGGTGCTGATTTTAGGTGTGGTAGTCGAATTCTGCACTATGTTAATGAAGCATACGAATCTGACCGTTACAATAGTTAGCCTGGTCTGACTGTTGATTTATTGATTGTTGATCATTCATGATGATGGATAATTATTACTTTTGAGTAGTACTTATACTTACTTTTACTTATTGATAATGCTGGTGGATTTATGAATTTATAATTATATGTATGCTAGTTGCTCTAAGAAGTTAGCTATGCTGATCTCTCATGATCTCTTTAATATATAAAATTACTTATATCATTACCTTATTTTACCAATATACTTTAATATTACTTTGCTTTAATATCTCTTACTTTAATGTAAATATCTTGAATAGCTTACTTTAATAATATCTATACTTGTTTATAAACTTTATTTGAAATATTTATATTTTGTTTACTTGGGGTTGATGAGAAAGATTTACCACCACCTACCAATTAGCTCACATTACCCATTCCATTATAAATGGCAAGGGATGACCATCCTGATTATCCCATCATGTTATAAAATATATATATATGATTTTTTTTTCATGTATAAATGCCAATCAATTGTATATACTTTATGTTTTGCATACATTATAACACTAAATTCTACATTATTTTAGAGTGAAATAGTAACACTTTTTCCTATAATCAAATTTTACTAGAAATTAATTACCTGTTGCTCCTAATGGATGACCTTTTGAAATAAGTCCACCACTTGGATTAATAACATATTTTCCACCGTAAGTATTATCTCCTTTATCAACAAATTCACCAGCTCTCCCTAATCCACAAACAAAAAAATTACACATGTACTGTTTTATCAAATAATAATAATAAATAAATACAAATAAGGTAATAGTATTGTTTAAAAAGCAAGCTATTAGCACATTGGGTTTACATCTATTATGTAAAATATAATTACAAATTTAATAAATAGAAAACAAAAAAAATTCTACTATATTAAATAAATTACATTCCATAAGTTTTGGTGATACTTTATCATTATAAAATAAAAATCATACTAATAAATACTACATCAGATACAAGAAATAAATGAACATTAAAAAAAAAGCATTATACAGGTGGGCCAATAATCCAACAAAAGCATTTATTTAATAATTAGAAAAACAGTTCTTAATTTGATTGCAGAAATTTCTTAACAACTAGGACTGAGAATATTTGTAAACAATAAATATATGCTTTCAGATCTCAACACATTGTTATTTTAAGAATTCCAATTATTTTTATCCCAGTGAAATCTTTTAGAATGTTTTTTTTTAAAAAAAAAAAAAGATTGAAAACATTAGGTGCTTTAATTGTAAAATTACTGAAAAGTGAAAATAATTCCTGGTAGAACAATAAATAATGGCAAAATTTTATCTTTTGAGTTGAGAAAATCACATGTTTTTTTCATTTTTAACAATGTGAAAGGAATAATTAGTAATTTCCTAAAAAGTGAAATTTGCTAGTTTTAGCCATTCTTAGAGTAATTCAATTAATTTTAAAGCTGATGTAGAACAAATATCCAAATGCAGGGGTTTAGGTAATAATTGTTTAAATATTTGCTTTAAACTGTAGCAGTAGATAACTTTTGAAATTTTCTATTTCAATAACATTTTAAAATTTTATTTTGTTCACGCATTTTACAAATAAAATACTATACTTAAATAAAATTAAATGTACAAATCATAATGTTAGAATAAATATTTATATTATAGACAGTAAGAAAAATGATTTTTATTTTATTTGCCATTCTCACAAAAATAGAGATTTTATTTCAGATTTAAAATAACTTTTTTATCTAAATATTTTCAAGTGGTATTCTTTTATATTTAAATATATCAGAGAAACTTAAACATTCATACACGCATCACCATATTTAATCATTGCATTAAAAGTTTGTCACTTTATGTATACACCAATATATATATATTGCTTTAACCGATTCTATTTTAATTAATTTATCCACATATTTACAAAATAATGCATTTTATTAGTGCATTGCCCCCCCCCCCCCAAGTGTGTTTTTAAATCTAGACCAAAATTGCTACAAGAATTACAGATACTATAAAAATACAGAAAAACATCTTGGATTTTTTTAAAAAATTTTGTTTGATACAATAAATTAAAAAAATTTTTTTTATAATAAGCCAATAAAATTTTTTGAAATTGTTTATTATTTTACAAATACTAAATAATCATCACAATCTATAAATAAATGACATGGATATTAATAGTAAAACAAACTTTCGATTTTTGTATCACATAGCAACATGATTTGAAATAGGATTGTTTAAATCCAATGTAAGAAGACATAACTGAGAATATCATGAGAAAAACAAACCGTAGAAAATTATAATGGATAAATCATATTTCAAAAGTGATTATTATTTTAACATGTTTATATTTCTTTATTTCAAAGATTCTGATTATTTTTTTTTACATGTGCCTTAAACCTTTGTATAATAACTAAATGATGTAGTTTTTGATGCTCTCAAACCTTAACACACGATAGGGACTTTATAAAGATAAGAATAGCCATCTTATCTTTAATCTAAATTCTTATGTATATAAGCCAATCTGAAGCATCTTGATTTGAGAGTATGAAGATATTACTCCCTTCACATTTAAATCCATTATTTCCTTTAACAAATTAACTTATGCAGAAATCTTATGTAAAAATTGGCTTATATAAATAAGAATTTATGTTAAAGATAAAACTGCCACTCTTATTTTTATAAAGTCCTTATCTTGTTTTGAGAGTTCCCTTTATAGTCAAAAACTACATTGTTTGAACTATTATATAAATGTTTAAAGCACCTATGAAAAAGATTAAAGCCTTTCTCTTTCTAATTATAGACTTATTGTACTCTCGATAAATAATCAGAACAATACATTAATTTCTATATTTCCATTAAAAAGATCTTAATACTAACTCGTAAGATTTCAGCTAAGTTAATATGTGAATGGAAATAGAGGATTTACATGTGATAAGAGTAATATCTTCATACTCTCAAATCAAAATGCTTCAGATTGGCCTATATAAATAAGAATTTAGATTAAAGATAAGATGGCTGCTCTGATCTTTATAGTCTCCATCTTGTGTTGAGGTTTGAGAATACCCTCTATAATCAAAAACTACATCGTTGGCCTAATATACAAACGTTTAAAGTGCATGTGAAAAAGGTTAAAGCTTTTCTCTTTCTAATTTCCTTATTTTCAAGAAATAAAGAATCAAGTCACTGTAATTAGTATTCGTAACAGAATAAAAATAAATGTATTCTTATTCTGCAAAGTTTCCATGTCCGCTGTCCTCATGCCTTGCTAACAGTCTTCAATCGACCCTGCTGTTGGATTTAAATTAACAATATAAAGAAATAAATATATAAGTAAAAGAATAATATTACTTATGTTCTCTAAAAACTTCATTAATGTTTTAATTTTTTTCATGAGCAATTATATCAAGTAGATTGAGTTTCACATGGAATTTAGTAGCATTATGAAATTTGAATATTTATTTTAACATTTAAAATGAAGGGAAATAATCCAATAATTATATCATATTTTAAATTTCAAATTAATAGCAATATTTACAATTTGAGAAATTGACTTAAAATATACATACTTTCCATAATTACAAATTATGAAATTTTTTATAAGTGATCTAATGAAATGTTTAATACATTTTTTTTTGAACCATTTTGGTTGTCCCAAACATATTAAACCTGAAGATTCTAGCTGTGAAATACATCTTTACATGAACTGTTAACTGCATAATTGAATTAAATTAATGTATTTTTGCAATCAATTAATTTCTGAATTCATGTTACACAATTTTCTTGGATGACTTCTGTTTTTGATTCAACATACTTGAAATATCTTTAATGACTTCTTTGTTTTTATAAGTAGTTATTAATTTAATGGTTGTCAAATATTTTACCTGCTTCAAAAAATTAAATTTAAACATGGCACTAATTATTTAAGTTATCATATTCTTAACAGCTGAATATTTTCTTAATAAATTTATAAAAATAAACAATCATAAACTCTGAGTCATACTGATTCTGATTGTCAGAAGTTAACCTCACCTTCCAGGTAAGAGTACTTATTTACTGACAACTATTAGATCACTAACTAGATTGGTTAAGGATCAGTGATCAAAAAAATCCTGAATTGTCATCTACTTAAAAAAAATGTCAAGGCTTCATTCAGAATTTGAACATCAAACCATAACTGAAGACCAGTATACTAACCTTTACATTTCAAGATCAATAATAGTCTTATTTTCTTGTGAATGAATTATTTTCAAATAATCTTCAAATGATTAAGAATGCTGAAATAAAGATAAAAAACAAACTTTTTTCATTTTAAATATAATGGTAATTTGACAAGTAAGTACAGATGCTTTAATGTATATTATATATTAAATTGGAAACAAAAATAAGATTAATAGCTGATAAATACCAAAATATTAATACCCTAGAATGAAATCAAATAGCACAATTACCTACAATTATTAAATAATAAGTCAGTGAATGTATTTAGTAATTACAGTACTCTTGACTTTTAATGACTAAGATTTTAGGCAGTAATCTGCGAATAACATTTATATATAACTTTAAAGACGAAAATCATTATTTCTTATCAGTTGTAGATGATGAAAACAGATCACAATGATTTTAAATTAGATTAATTGAGCATATATTAAGTAAAGAGCATAAATGTAAAATTATGTAATTGGAAGGGAGAAAAAAGCATCAGCAGTTATCCTTTTAGTATTTTTCAAATGGTTAAATTTTTGCTTTATGCAAATATAAGTACCTGGGACATCTATAGACTACTATTACCACTGATATTAATTATTTATATATTCAGTATAAAAGTATTTAATTAAATAATATTTCTAACCTTCTTCACAAAGACCCAATGCTTCATAAGTAATTAGTTCATTGGTAGAAAAACAATCGTGTAATTCAACAACATCAACATCAGAAGGCTGTAAACCTAAGTAATACATTTTTATTAATATTACAATAAAATCAAACAAATAAATATTTATTAATTTGAAATAAGCATTTATATCCAAAAACAAACAAACAAAAAACAGTTATACAATACTACATATTTTTATACATCACATAGTTTGAATACATTTTTGTTCAGATCTAGAAGCATTAAATTTGAATTTAAAATAAATAGCTCAAAAATCTAACTATTTAATTTAATAATAAAACTATTTAATCTTGTAAATAAATCTCACACAAACCTGAAGAATTTAATAATAGTACGGTGAGTTTCCAAATCTATTGCTAAACATCTCACATTCAATCTATATATACATGAATTTAAAATAAGCTTTAAACATACAATTAAAAATTAATATTTATCTAAACAATAATAAGTGAGTTAAAACAACAAACTTTTTAAACTCCTCTTAGACCAATATGTTATTTTTTTTTGTTTGTTTTCTGTGAATTATCAACAGGTATCGTGATTATATTTGAAAACAAAAATTAATAAATTAACATACTGAGTAAATATTACAAATTACATAAAACTTATTATAATTCTCAAAACATCATTATAATGACAAAACATCATTATAAATTCTATAGTTAAAGTCATAAAATTATAATACATATATTCTTATAACAAATAAAGTATTGCACGAGCTTCCCAGCTTACATTCAAAAAGATGAATATCCAAAAACAAATCTGGAGATCACTTCCATTTACAACAGATAGCTCTGAAGTAATTGAGAGGGTTATTGCTCTTAATATCCTTCTAATATATGCATTTTGAATAGTCATTTGATTCAACATCTTTATAAAGCTCACTTGATTCTATAATATATCTCTAATTACAACATTTTTATGTTATACATCTGCTAATATTTCATAGTACACCTAGGTCTCGTTTTATGCGGATTATTTTAATGCGATTTTGAAGTTATGTGATTCATGTTTCTTCTTAATATCTTTCATATTTCACTATATTTATTAGATATCAAGAAATTTAAATTATTAATAACTTATTTTAACTTGAAATACTTTTTTTTTTTCTCAAAAATATAACGTTATATTTGCAGCTAACATGAATATGATCTGAAGCTATATTTAGAATCTTAGCTTCTATGTAAATAACCTATTTATACTAATGAGTAAATAATAATAATAAATTTATACTTACATATAAAAATATCGCAATAAATATTCAAAAAATTTAAACTTTTAAAACGTATTTTGTTATAT
Organism: Epiperipatus broadwayi; assembly: GCA_028023455.1. Taxonomy (NCBI): domain Eukaryota; kingdom Metazoa; phylum Onychophora; class Udeonychophora; order Euonychophora; family Peripatidae; genus Epiperipatus; species Epiperipatus broadwayi. The sequence continues at coordinate 1,523,293 of JAQFVV010000060.1, forward strand.
ATAAGAGAAATAAATAATCTTTTAGATTTTTAAAATAAAAAACGAAGATTTTATAAACCGAAAATTATCTTTCTAACGATAATGTATAATCTTTTTGTTTTGATTGCGATCTCATTTTTTAAATATAGAAACAGAAAACCATTAACATAGCTCAAGACTGAAAGCGGCGCTAGTTGTACATCACATCACGAATAAAAATAAAGTGGCTAACAGATTTCTCTGGGCATAATTGCCGAGAGATTCTTGACTTCGTTTAAGGAGAAACCACAATACATCACATCACATCGAATCTGATTTCTTATCAGTTTACAAACGAATGCTAGCGGTAATGATTAAAATATGTATGAAAAATGTAAAATTAAATACTGTAGTTAATAAAAAAGTAAAAAAAGTTTTGTCTTGCATTAATTTTTTTCAAATATTTAAAATTTTTTATTAGTCATACTTTATTTGCTTATTTTTTTAATGCATATTTAAAAGTAATTTTTCCTTGTTGCTTTGCTTTTATGCGAATTCCGAAAATTACAGAACCTATCCCCCATTTTTCAAGGTAAGTTAAGTCTATTTTTGAGTGATTTTTTTTTAATGCGGGTTTTCTGTGGAACCTATCTACCGCATAAAACAAGACCCAGGTGTATAGTGCAAGAGTAATTTATTGATGTTGACTGACCGAATAAATACTTCATGAATTACAATAAGCAAATTTATTCTGGTTATGGTGAAATATGCTAACAGAATTGTTAATTTTGACCTATTTAAAGTCATATCTTTAATATTCGTTTACAAAATCCAGCTGTGACAGATATTCTATACTTGATAACTGTATTTTTAAAGATTTTATATATTTAGAAGAAGCATTGCATATGATTCACTGTTTTTTTTTCTTTTTGAGTTAATAAATAACTTGTTGACATTTTATTTTTGAATTCAGAATTATAAAGGTTTCAAAATTATCATTTCAACACTCATTAAAAATATATTGATAAATCAATTTCCTTTTTATACTTTTCCCCCAAAGTTTTTTATTTCCTTTTTCTTAAGTTTCAGAAAAGTCGAAATATAAAAAAGCAGAAATAAAAGCAGTGGGGAAAAAAATATAAAAAGAAAGTTGATTTACTAATGTATGGTTCTGAATTATCTATAAAAATATCATTTTTAAAGTCAAACTTCACAATCAAAACTGTCAAATTCGGAATCATTATTTATTTATTTGCAAGAAATTTGTGACATAATAATATAAATTGAAGCAAAAAAATTTTCAGTTTCTAAATAAGATATCTTAAAAAAAAAATTCAATACCTGTACTTTTGTACAATTTTTTTGCAGCTTTTTTTGTCATATCATATCCAGCCTTTAAAAAAAAAAAATTCTATAGTGATAAATTTTTAACATATAAAATAAAGTTTTAAAAACAATGTAAATATTTAATCATTTTAATGGATTTTTATATTATAATATATATATTTAGATTTAGTAGTTGCCTGAAGATTTGTGATAATCGTATATTAGATGTGATAATATGTTGCATTATTTCCAACATCTATTAGTAAATGTTGGATGCATAAAAAATTTTAAACTTTATTTAAAGTTTTCAAATACAAATAACTTGCTAATAATTACACAATATTTGAAGTACTAGTATTATTCTTCACTCTTCTTCAGATATTGCTAGCCTGACTAGTGACAGTATTAAAAAGGATCGAATTTACACCTTTAGATTCTCGAATATCGAAATTTAAGGCAAGCACCCTAAACGAACTATTCTGTCAAAGGAAGTTGACTCCTATGCTAATACTGTCATTAGTCAGTCAAGCAACACCTAAAAAAGACTGGAGAATACTACTCAAAACGTTGTGTAATTACTAACCTGTGTTTTCTATTCATGGGGTGTTATTAATAAGTTGTTTGTATTTGAAATGTTTAAATAAATTTAAATTTTTCTATATATTCAATAATTACTGATAGATGATGGAAATAGTTCAACATATTGTCACATATTTAGGTTTAATCTCTATATTATCTGCACCAACAGGCTGCAGCAATCTATTTTATTTCAGTATCATCTAAATAAATGCATAAGTAATCAATAAAAACAAATAGTAGTGCCACGCAAATTCCCTGGAAAATTTCTGGTTATTGCCCTTATATAAATAGAACATATCCATCTAGCAACATTTTTATTTCTTTTATACTAATCATGTTTACATAATAAAAATAATCAAATGATTAGTCATGATCAAATACTGGAAATAATAGGTTGAGTTTAAAATTTAGATAGCTTTAGCTCTGGAGTTCATTATTCTATTCTTGGGGTCAATAAATTACGGCTTACGAGCCAAATGTGGCTCTTTGATCCCAATTTCATGATTCTCGTTATCATGATAAACATAACACACAATTTTTATTCCCTCTTGTAATTTGTAAATAAATATTTTTTGATGACTCTAGGAGAGGAAAATGCCCATTATGTTTTTTCTTGGATTCAGACCTATTTTAGAATAGTATGATGAATATTTATTAGGAATTTGTGATTATATCAACCTGTCAGAGTAATTTTTTGTTTTTATTTATTTATTTTTAAGATAATTTTTATTTATTCTATTATGTTCTATTACTGAAATAAATGTTCAAATAATACGTATTTTTCATGAATATATTTTTAGCCTCTTTCCTTGCAGCTCTTTAATGGGGGAATTAAACAAAATGGCTCTTCATGTTAAACAGTTTGCCGATCTCTGTTCTATTGGTATGCTAAAATACACATAGAGAAAAAAAAATTGAATAGTTCATTAATCTAAGATTATGTAAACATTAGAACAACAGAAGTGACAAATTGAATTCTCAAGTCTATCAATCTATTATTATTTACATAGATGGTACAGAATGGATTGTTGCTATTATGTGGATGTTAAATGTAAGCTAAGAAAGTCATCTGATAACCTTATTAACATAAATAGTGAAGACCATCAACATTTTTTTCACATTTACAAGATTTTGTTATTCAAATGAGTTCTCTATTAAATATAAACACAATGGACACAGAGAAAGTCATTTTATAAAAATTATATAATTTACTATCAATAAAACAAACAAAAAAACAATTTTAACTGCATAGGTAATTATCAAAAATTTTATTTTCATGTCAATACTTTAATAAAATAAAATTTTAGCTAAAAAAATAATATGTAAAATGAAATTGTTTTTTTTTTTACAAAAACACAATTAATTATTAAATAAAAAAATTATACATTCTTCAATACAAGAAAAATAATCTAATTTGTTACTGTTTTATTATTTTCACTGAAACAAAATAGTAAAAAAAAAGAAAAGATAAATGATATAGAAAAAAAGGAAAAAGGTAATGTTTAAAACATATACAATTAATGTATCTAATATTTTACATTTTAGCAATTGATAATAATAAAAAAAAGTAACTATATTGCAATGCAAACAATTTAAAAATAGCTTCAGCTTCTTTCAAATGAAAGCATACTAGTGTGATTTTCTAGTTTCTCTATTAAACATTGCAGATTTTATTACAATATTATTATTATTTGTTCGTAAATGATAACTATCTTTCATATAAAACAATATTTCATGCTAAAAAAACTAATATTAAGCATATATCTTATGCACAGGATTTAAATTTTTTTCGTATAAAGCAGGGGTGGGCAAATAGCGGCCCGAGGGCCACATGCGGCCCGCTAAGAGTTTTTATGCGGCCCTCCAAGACAATCAGAAAAATCCACCTTGGACTGAGATTTCCTTCCTGTTGCATAACCGAATATTCATCTCATATTTTCCACTAGAATGGCCACATCAATATACATGCGCAGTGTAGATACGATGTGCAGTGCTTTTCCAGTCGATCTGATTAATTTCAATTTTGTCTTTGCATTAGCAAATATTTATATTTCCAACTTTGGTGAAACCATGAATGCTCCAAAAAAAATGTAAAATTGGTAATGAATGTCATGTGTTTAATGAAGAATGGACAAACAAATATTTCTTTGGTAATACAGGGAATAAAGCAGTGTGTTTATTGTGTCATGAAAAAAAGATGCGGCCCTCCGTTAACCTTCGCTTCCACAAAGTGGCCCCCTATGCGGCCCTCCACCAACCTATGCGGCCCCCGAGCCAAAACAATTGCCCACCCCTGGTATAAAGCAATATTTTGTTTGAAATATTTTTGTAATAATGAAATTTATAATATATATAGGATTTCCAGTTTTGATTAATTTTCAGTACTCCTATACTTAATGCAAAGTAACAATTACATTAGCAGCTCCATATGTAGGAAACTTATAACTAATGTGAAATCTATTACACCCCATATGTGAGCACAGTCTCATTTATGTGTGGCTAAGTTCCAACTTTCATGAGAAAGTTAATTTCTTAAACATCTTAATGTCTACTCAAGTAAAGAATTGTAAGTCAAACATCTATAATATAATTAAATACATCATTTAATGTAAATTCTGGTTTTGATCAATTTACTAAATGCTATTATAATACATTTATGCCAATGCAAAATGACATTTGCATTAGTTACCCTCTCTCTATATATATATATAAATAATAGTTAATAGAGAACATTTCTAACAAAGATTGAAATCCATTAATTTGAAGTAGCTCACGCAAATATTATCATGTATTGGTATAGCATGTATTGGTATAGTGGAGGGGTGCTGAAAAATGAATTAACAATGTTTGGTTAATTTCCAAAATTGAAAATTATATATATGTTCAGAAAATGCTGTTATTTAATTATATTATGAATATTTGACTTATAATCATTCATCACATGACCATCACTTCTTATGCTTGTGTATAACTGTTGTTAAAACAGGCAAAACTCACTATACGTATTGCCACACATTAAGGTGTTTTCAGTTTAAGTCTCATAGTTTTGTAGTTAAGTGGCGGTAAAAGGTGGTTGCTGGAGGGTAGCATTAGATCTTAAGATCTAGGTGCAGTGCTCTCAGATCCAAGACTCCTCACTGATGAAGGCCACAAGCCAGAAACTAGTCTGGGGATATTGGATGAGTAGGCACTAGATGGGGATTTTATGCACAAGCCTTCTGGCATCCATTGATTACTCTAGCTTGCTGTGTGTGGCAATACGTATAGTGAGTTTTGCCTGTTTTATAATCATTCATCTGCATGGACATTAAAATAAGAAGTGAATTCTTCCATGAAAGTTTGAACTAAGTTGTATATAAGTACGGTTCTGTTTATATCTGGGATGTATTGAATTCCACCCTTGTTAGAAATTTCCATTGGCATAGCAATAAGTACTGGTTTATTGAAAAGTAAATTAACAGCATTTGGTCAAATGCCATATTTAATTATACACACACACATTTATACACAAAGGTAAAACAGCATGGAAACAGTCCACAATAGAATAAGGGCATTTCACTATCCAAATATAAAGAAAACAAATAAAGAAAAAAAATAATACAAAGCTAGATAAATGCCAAATGGAAAAAGTTTATAGGTTTCCTTTTTTGTTTTATACTTTAATGCAGACTAAAATAATTATGCATTTACAAACCAAAGAGTGAATGATTAGCTGGATTAATTATTGACTACCTTTATCACTTTTATTAAGCTATTTTAATACATTATAAGACACATTACTGCATAGATTAATAAATGAGAGATGAGAAATTATATATATAAAAAAGTTTTTTAATCATAATAGACATTAAAAATGGAACATCAAAAAATATTTACAACATTAATGAAACTTTACATTGTAATGTAAATAATTTAATTATTTAATATATAAATCAATTTTATAAGATTTTCAATATTAGAATTTTACTCAAAATAATTTTTACGTCTATCACTTTTATATAAATATATAAAATGTTACAAAGTTTCAAATTCGGAACCATTAATTTAAGCATTTTTATGAAAGACTTCAAATTTTTTTCTGTTATATTCTATTCTCAGACATAACATTGCAATAAAAACAATCAATAGCATTCCTTTAAGTCAAGCATGTCAAACTGGCGGCCCCCGGGCCGCATGCGCCCCTCGACTAAGATGCTATGCAATAAAATGAAAACAGAACGATATGTTGCAAACAATAAATTAATTTTTTTTAAAAAGCTCTTATATTTAATTTACATGAACTAAAATATATACAGTAATTGTTGTCTACATACATAGCTAATTTATAATTCTCGGTTACATGCATAGCTAAATATTTTTTATGACATGCCTTTATGATGATGAAGCATTTGAGATATGTGAATACCAAAGCTGGCAACGTTAATAATGTGCTTCCGAGAACATAAATACATTAGTCAGCTATTCGCGCCACCAACGTAGCAATCCTATCTGCAGATATTGGGTTTTTCTTAGAATTGTAACAAAAGGCAGTTGCGCTAGTTTGTTTATCCGGATTGGTGTGTTAAAAATTTGCGGGTTGTTTCCTTTTATAACTCATTCAAAAAATATAAGTAAACTGCTACATCCGAGAGTTTCTACCTTTCTGAAACTAGTCAGACAGCATAAGAAATAACGAGCATGCATTTGACATTTTGTTATATAATATTTTAATTATAACCAAACATGAAAAACAATAATATTTTACATATAAGTTAGTAACGATTACAATTCAGTTTGGAAAACACTAAAAGTTCTACAATTTTACCAGTGTATGTTCGGCCTTGGGGAACTTTAGTGGCTTCGACCATTTCTAATCTACGGCCTTATGCACAGCTTTCTTCTTTGTCACATCTCTATCTTAATTGCTCCATGCTGGGAAGTCTGGACCGAGAGAGAAAACGTAATCTGTACCTTTTATAGCTACCTCCATTTATTGAGCATAATTCCAGGAGCGAGAATCGATAGCGCTCTCTTTACATTTAAATACTAGAGTAGCGTTAAATTTTTACGAAGCGTATTTAGCATAAACGTAGCTGCAATTTTTAAAATTTTAAATCTAAAGCTCTATTTTTATTACAGAAAATGCCACTTCCAATGCTAAATAAAAAACGAAAGATTGATGACGAGGCAAGAAAATTTCAAGAAAGGTGGGAACTGAATTATTTTTGTGTGGAAGTGAACAATAAGATTATGTGCTTAATTTGCAAAGAAACTATTAGTGTTGCTAAAGAATACAATATTAAGCGACATTATAGCACTAATCACGAAAAACAATTTTCATGGTTTGAAGCTAAAATAAGAGAAGAAAAATTAAAAACAATGAAGAATTCATTAAGTAGCCAGCAAGGAGTGCTTACAAAATTTATAAAAAGTAATGAATCAGTAACAAGAGTTAGTTATGAAATAAGCTATTTATTAGCAAAACATTCAAAATCATTCACCGATGGTTCTTTAATCAAGGAATGTATGATAAAAGCTGCCGAATTTGTCTGTCCAGAAAAAGTACAAGCATTTTGAGACATCTCATTATCAAGAAATACGGTGGCAGATAGAATTACTGAAATGGCAGATGACATCACTTCGCAATTACAGGAAATATCTACCAAAATCCAGTTCTTTTCAATTGCGATTGATGAAAGTACGGATATAAGAGATGTTACACAAGTTGCTGTTTTTTTTCGTGGTTGTGATAATAACATGAGGATCACCGAAGAATTGTTGGAATTCATCCCTCTTCACGGAACAACTAGTGAAAATATTTTTGATACCGTATGGGGCATTTTAGAAAAACTTAACTTGCCTCTTGACAAGCTTGTTTCTGTTACAACTGATGGTGCTAAATCGATGACAGGTGAAACTAAAGGTTTTGCGTCACGACTAGCAAAGAAATTACAAGATGAATATCCAGATAAACCGAAAATCAAAGCTTTTCATTGTCTCATTCACCAACAAGTTCTCTGTTTAAAATTATTAAAAATGGATCAAGTACTTAAAACAGTTACAAAGATAGTCAACTTTATTCGATCAAGAGCACTTAACCATCGCCAATTTACTTCGTTCCTTAAAGATTTAGAATCCGAATTCGAAGATCTTCCTTATTACACAGAAGTTCGTTGGTTGTCCTGCCACAACATCTTAAAGAGCTTCTATCTGCTTTTGGAGGAAATAATATTATTTTTTGAAATGAAAGATGAAAACAACGAAAATATATTAATTATAAAACATCCATTGTGGGTACAAGACCTAGCATTTTTAATAGATATTACAGGCCATATGAATAATTTTAATATTATATTGCAAGGCAAAGATCAATTGATAACGAATATGTATAATGCAGTTGCAAGCTTTGTACAAAAACTGAATTTGTTTAAAAATCATTTGCAAAAGAACGTTTTGACGTATTTTCCTACGTGTGAGCAGTTAAAAGCACAAAATCAAAGTTGCTCGTTTTCACAACACTCTGCAAAAATTGAAAAAATAAAAGACAAATTCGATAAACGTTTTGATGATTTCAAGGAGTTCGAAGAAATTTTTTCTCTTTTCACGGGACCATTTGCCTTTGAAGTCGAAAAAGCTCCGACTTCGATACAACTGGAATTAATTGATTTCCAGAATGATTCGATTTTAAAAACCAAATATCGAGAAGTAGGAACTCCGAAAATTTATTCCTATTTAGGTGAAAGATACCCAGAAATTAAAAAATTTGCTACACAAATTTTAAGCTTTTTTGGAAGTACATACTTATGTGAGAAATTATTTTCATGCATGAAATTAAATAAAACAGCTTACAGATCAAGATTAACTGATAAACATCTATCTGTCATAATGAAATTGCTTGTTCTCAGTCTTTGAATCCAGATATTGAAAAACTAGTAAGAGGAAAACGATGGCAAGTTTCCAGTAAAAACAATAAATTGTAGTTTTATAAATATGTAATCAGATAAAATAAATGTTTAAATAAAAGCAATACTATATCAATTGTATATTATTGAAGTGAATTCACTAAACTACGTAATATGCTTTAATTACCCTATCTATATTCCTGCATTCTCACTTCAAAATACAATTTTAAGAAAATCTGTGTGATGTGGCCCGCAAGAATCTTACCAGTAGCATAAAATGGCCCATTGTTTGAATGAGTTTGACACGCCTGCTTTAAGCTAATTTCTGTAATGTAAACAGAAGTGTTTCTTCTATGGAAATAATATTTTAAGCTCACTCTAATATATATTATCAAATTATTCCTGCACAATCACTTCAATTCAGCAAAATCATTAATAACTGAAATACAGGCTTACTATATACCTGTATCAATATATGTAATATATAGGGTATAAGAGCACAGACTTTTACACGACCCACTACTCTCCACTCTATCTCATAACACTGGTACACTTGAACACATATATGTCGAAAAGATTGCTGGTTTAGCATGAAATACATTTATTGGTGATTATTTAACTTTTCTACATATATGTGTTTAAGTGTATCAGTGTTATGAGATACAGTGGAAAGTGGTGGGTTGTGTGAAAGTCTGTGCTCATATACCCTATATATTACAAAATTATTAATATGGGATGGCTAAAAAACTAATAAAGTCAGAATAATAATGATGTATTTTTTTCTGACTTGCTCTACAAATAAAATACAATCTTTTTCCCCATTGACTTTTAATTATTTTTCCCGGGGATTGCTCTCTTTCTTTTATTTTTATAAGATATAATGAAATCTCAAAACTTTAATTAAGCAAGTAATGCTATTCCACCTATATGTTTTGCTTTTTTTGATCCCCAAACAGTGCCAGCGATATGTTTTTTGTATAATTTTTTAAAAAATTCATTTTTCGAAGCATCATTTTTGGCACGTATCATTGATAAATCATGGACTTACTACAATATTTTTTTTCGGGGATAGTTTTATTTTTTAAATCTAAAACAATTTACAAATATTATTACTGCATATACATATGTTTACAAAATATTATAATTAATTTGCTAATTATTAAATATGATTTCTGCACATATATATCACACACCGACGTCATTCATTCAGACATCGTATATAGTAATTTAAAGTGACTGTTCCATCCTCACGCTTTCTTTGCCAGTACTTCAGATTTGCTCATATATAAGCATTTGAGTCGTAGGAATAAGAGGATTCCTTTTATTCCTGCATAAATACTATATCTTGTATTGGTGAGAAAGTATTCATTTGTTATTAACACTCGCAAAACGTATGCAGAATTAGCGTGAAAGGCTGATATTTGAATGCAATACAATTGTTTACATACACTATACAAAATAAATGCTTATTTACATATTATTAAGTTTCAGTTGGAATGACGTTTAGTAAATTCTAGATAATTTCACCGACGTCATTCATTCAGACATCGTATATAGTAATTTAAAGTGACTGTTCCATCCTCACGCTTTCTTTGCCAGTACTTCAGATTTGCTCATATATAAGCGTTTGAGTCGTAGGAATAAGAGAATTCCTTTTATTCCTCCATAAATACTATATCTTGTATTGGTGAGAAAGTATTCATTTATTATTAACACTCGCAAAATGTATGCACAATTAGCGTGAAAGGCTGATATTTGAATGTAATTAGTTTGTATTAAAAAATACACCAGTAATTAAAATTTTCATAAATTCTACAAATAATATTATGATTTTCCAAAAATATTTTTAAGATTTCATTTTTTTATAAGTTTCTTTTATTCTAGGACTTATTAATTATCACTAATTATCTAGCAAAAATCATTCAATTTTTTCATTCCAGGTAATGCTTTAACCTGAAAGGACTACAACTTGCTTTTATAAAGTAAATGCTATAGTACCCCTTTCCTAAGAAAAGTATTATTTTATGATATAAAGTTGGTTCAAATTTTATTGTATAAAAAAATATAATTATAAAATTTACAAAAAATAGAGAAATAAATTACTTTTGTTTAGAATACTTTCTAACTGGAATCAGTTGATTGCTTTCTTGTGATCAGTTATTATAATTGAAATAAATTTTATTTTATTTATTACTTATAAAAAATATTATATGTGTATAAAAAAAGAATAAGTATAATCATAGATCACAAAAAATGGAGCTTCTACTTAGGATTAGTTGATTGCTTTCTTTTAGAAAAAGAACAGTCTGTTTTTATAATAAATACATTTACTTTTTATTATTGTAAGTATTATTTGTCATATGTATTAGAATATTTGTATAAAAAAAAGTAGGAAAAAAAAACTATAAATCACAAAAAATGGAAAAATAAAAATTATTTATATTTAGACACTGCTAAACCCCCAAGTAGTCTAAAACTGACATAAACAAAATTAACTCTTATTGGATTTTTTGCAAAATCCAGATATACCAGGAAAGTGCTTGCTCACTTAAAAAAAAAAATGAAATTAAGGTATATAAAAATTAAAGGCTGTTTTCTATTCTCTCGTGTCAACCGTTTGATGATGTTGATGCTAATCAAAAACAAAAAAAAAAAAAGTGGAAGAGATGGGAGTAAAAAAATTTGGAATTACATTAAAAGGAGAAATGTAGGGGAGAGATAGATAATATTATTAGATGATGAGGGAATAGAGTGCAGCTCTAGAGAAGATTTAGAGAGAATCTTAAATAGATATGTAATGAATATAGAAAAGATATTAGATGTGAAGGACAGAGTCATAGAAAATATGAAAGCATATAGTAATGGGAATATTAGGTTTACAAAAAATGAACTGAATGAGGTAGAGAAGAAAATGAAATATGAAAAGGCAAGAGGTTTAGATGGATGGACAGCAGAGATGGTAATGAATTTAGGATATAGGGCAAAAGTAAAGTTATTACCCTGTTTTAATAAGATAGCACAGAATAGAGTTTTTCCGAGTAGTTGGAGTAATACAAGAGTAAGATTATTATTTAAACTAAAGGTAAGGATCATAGAAAGATAAATAATTATAGACTGATAGCGGTAACATCAGTTTTATATAAAGTTTTCTTATATATGATGGCGAGAAGAGTTGTAAAACAAATAGAAGGGAATAATGTAGTGGGAGAAATGCAAGAAGGTTTTAGATTAGATAGGCATATAGGAGATAGTTTATTTGTAGTTACACAATTTATAGATATGAGTAGGAATTCAGATAAACAGTTATATATGAGTTTTATAGATAGAGAGAAGGCATATGATACAGTAAATAGAAATAGATTATGGATAAGCTTAGCAAATTTGGGAATGGATGAAGCTTTAGTGGATATTATTAAGAAATTATAAGAATATAATTACTATATATATTAATTAGAGAACATAGAATCAGTTAAAGTTAAAAATGGAGTGGGACTAAGGCAAGGATGCCCTATGTCACCTATTTTGTTTGTGTTGTTTTTGAGGGAAATGGAAAGAGCAATAGAAAGATTAGGAAGAGGGATAGAGATACCATTAATGGGTGATAAGGGAGTATATATTTTGTCAAGTCTTTTTTTTGCGGATGATATATTTTTATGTGCAGAAAAAAGAGAAGATATGGAAGTTATGCTGAGGACATGTGCAAGGGTAGGTAAACAGATGGGGATTAAATTTAGTGAAGAAAAATCAAATATAATGATGGTTGATACTGAGGAAAGAGAAGATGTAGAATTTTTATTGGAAGATATTAAGTTAAGGATGGTGAATAGATATAGTTATTTGGGAATTATTTTAAGTAATCAGAAAAATTGTTTGGATGAATGGGAGAAAAAATTGCTAAATGAAGCAAAGAAAAGAAAAAGATTGATAAAGAAATTAACAGTGTTTTCATATAATAAATATGATGTAGCTAGTATATGGAAGGGAGTTGCAGTAGCAGGGTTAACATATGACAATGATGCATTATGTGTTAGTAAAGGGGTATTAGATTACTTAGAAAAAGTACAAAGGAAAGTAGGAAGACATGCATTGGATGCAGATGTATGGATAGCAAGGGAGGCAATTCAAGGAGAAATGGGTTGGTCAAGTTTTTATATGAGAGATGCAAAAAGTAAAATGAAAATATTTGGTAGATTGCAGTTCATGGATAGTAAAAGAATAGCCAAAATAGTATTTAATTGGATTACAAATAAAGGGTAGGCAACAAGATGGATGAGAAAGGTAAATGCGGTATGCAAAAGATTTATATCAGTATATTTGTACAAAAGATGGGATGGTTATGTTAGGAGGATTGTTGAGTGTTATAGTGGTAAGGAATGGGATAAAAGAATAGATTTATTAATAAAGAATAGAGAGTTAGAGAGATGGAGAACTAGTATGGAGAGTAAAAAGAGTTTAAATATATATAGAAGTAAACATAATGTTAGGTACGAGTTAATATATGATAATAGTAAGGAAAATAGTTTATTGTTTAAGGCTCGAACGGGATCTTTAGCAAGAAGAGAATATACATGTAAATAGAAAAATATGGGTGATTTAGTCAGTAAATTGTGTAAGGAAGGAATAGAAAATATTAGACATATGTTAATTGAATGTAAATGCTTGAAAACAGAAAGGATACATATAATGAAGTTATGGAAGAATAAATATGAAAAAAGTGATTATACAGAAAGTGGATTATTGGTTTTTATGCTGGGTTTGGGAAAAGATAAGAGGGATTTAGATATAAAGGCTATAGAGTTGACAAAGATTATGTTGTGGAAATGGGATGGAGCAGAATATGGAAAAACTTAGAGTGGGGAATGAAAAATAAAGTGGCTAACAGGTTTCTCTGGGCATAATTGCCGAGAGATTCTTGACTTCGTTAAGGAGAAGCCACATCACATCGCATATATATTATGATTCCGGGCCGGGCCTGTGATTCTATAAAAACATCAGCTAAATTTAAAAATGATACCCAAATAATTGACGTTTTTTTGGACAGTAAGTTACGGTATTTTTTTAATAGAAAATAAGACGCAATTATACATTTTTCAATTTACACAAAATTTTTACATTCACGCTAAATTTAAAAATGATACCCGACTAATTTGCTTTTTTTTTTTTTGGACAGTAATTAATCAGAAAGTGGGTTCTTTTTGTTAGTGTGTATATATAAAAAGTACCGTTATTTAAATACTACATTTCAAAATGATATCAGACTATTTTGCATTTTTTTTTTGGAAAAGTAATGAATCAGAAAGTGGATTGTTTTTGTTAGTGTGTAGACATCAAAAGTAATATTATTTAAATACTAAATTTAAAAATGATCCTGAATAACTTTTTTTTTTGGTATTGACAGTAATTAATCAGAAAGTGGGTTTTATTTTCTTTGTGTGTATATATATATAAAAGTTAAGGTCTTTTTTTGAATAGAAAATAATACGCAATTCTACATTATTCAATTTACCCACAACATTTAAAAAATTCACACCAAATTTTAAAATGATACCCAACTAATTTGCCTTTTTTTGGGATAGCAATTAATCAGAAAGTGGGTTCTTTTTGTTAGTGTGTATATATAAAAAGGACAGTCATTGAAATACTCAATTGAAAAATGATACCCGACTAATTTGCTTTTTTTTTTTGGACAGTAATGAATCAGAAAGTGGGTTCTTTTTGTTAGTGTGTCTATATAAAAAGGTACCATTATTTAAATACTAAATTTAAAAATGATACTTGACTAATTGCGTTTTTTTGGACAGTAATTAATCAGAAAGTGGGCTCTTTTTGTAAATATTGTGTAGATATAAGAAGTACTGTAATTCAAATACTACATTTAAAAATCAAACCCAGATTAATTTGCTTTCTTTTTTTTTGGACAGTAATTAATCAGAATCTGGGTTTTTTTGTTAGTATGTAGATATAAAAACTAATCTTATTTAAATAGTAAATGTAAAAATAATACCCGATTAATTTTCTTTTTTTTTTGGACAAGTAATTAATAATCAGACACTGGGTTGTTTTTGTTTGAGCATATATATAAAAAGTGACTCGTCATGGACGAATTCTCGCGAAAACATTACTTTTCGCGTGATCCTCGAAATACTACCGTGCCACACCCTTAAAAGCAATTTTTGAGGGTTACACATTCGTAATGGAACCTTCACGACATTGTTAATAAAGTTACAACGTAACAGTAGGTTAGAGCACTTGAAAAAAAATATCTTTGTAATGAAATTTTAAATAATTATGACAGTCTAAAATCCACACACTCTCACACCAAAGTATAGAGAAAATAGACATTCTAACATTACGTTAAAATTAAGACACAACCAACTACGGCAGCCAATAAAGGCATTTGTCTGTACTTTTAGCATAAAAAAAAGCCAGACTGGCTAGCCGGCAGGGACTTTTTCTGTGTTTTATCGTAGAAAGAAGCCTCTTAGGTTGGGTGTAGGCCACTGAAACAGTATATTTCTAGGAATTAACCTAGAAATAGTGCCGTCATGCAGCTGACACGAGAGAATAGAAAACAACCAAAATTTCTTTCGGCAACATATATCGGTTGTAGCCATTGAGAGTTAAGTTACTATAAATCTTTTCAAATTCAATCACTTACAAATAGACTAAATTTCATGCTTTAAATAAAAGCAAAAATTTATAAGATTTTAAAATTCATTAAAAAACCTTTTTAAATAAAACAAGAAGAATTTTTTTTTTAAAAAAAATACGATAACTAACTAATTTAATATTAATCCTTATTTTTTTAAGCATATAAAATTATTACGATATTAAAATTATATAAATACATATGTACAGGTTTTTGCAAATAATAGATATAGAATGTTTAGATTTATAATCTCAATGAATAATTATTAAATTGTTCTTAACTCTAGTTTTTCATATTAGTTCATTTACTTACTTTTTCCAATCTTTTGAAAAACAGTAGATCAAGAATTCACTGCATATGCCAGTACTTCAGATTTGCTCATATATAAGCATTTGAGTCGTAGGAATAAATGTATTCATTTTATTCCTGCATAAATACTATATCTTGTATTGGAAAGTAAAGTATTCATTTATTATTATTAACACTCGCAAAAGCGTATGCACAATTAGCTTGAAAGGTGATATTTGAATGTAATACAATTGTAAACATGCGCTATATAAAAATAAATGCTTATTTCCAAATAAGTTAAAAAAAACATTTACAGTAAATTTTATAATTATTTTATAATCGGAAGCCATCTTTATCTCAAATCATTGTTATCCAAAAATAATTATTAATAATTCAATATCTTTCAAATGAGAATGATCATCTACTATTAAAATATTTAATTCTTTTTTGATGAATATCATCTGAACTTTAATTAGATCATTTATTACAATTCATGGAGGCAAAAGTGCTTATTTTTTCCCTTTTAAATGATATTTATAAAAAAAATTTAAGTTACACTAACAAATTTCTCTTTATAACTTTATGAAGTAAATTTTGTTTATTTAAGGTTAAAACAGATAAGAAAAAATAATTACTCATTACTGAAAATGAAAAGCATTTAAGGCAGCAAATACAAATGTGATACATATCAATTTATTTTTTTAGACAATTGATATTTATAATAAAATAAATACATTTGAATACTTTTATTTAAAATGAGAAGATTCTGTATTTCACATAATCTTTTCTAAAGTCTTATATTTGTTTAGGTGACAATGATAGCAGATAAGAACTTTTGACGGCATGATGAAATGAGAAGTATAATTACAATTCAAAACCTGTAGTGATTTATTAAACTACATTATGTCAAATAAATTTCTAATGCTTTTCAATGAGATAAAAGTGTTAAGGATTTTATTTAAATATTTTATTAGATGTGTTCAACAAATTGAAATTATATAACTAATCCTAATCTTTATATTAAGATTTGGAAAAACTAAAAAACATTATTAAATATTACTTAAAGATTATAGATGTTATAACTATCTGGAATAACATTAGGTATCTTTTTCATAATCAAATTATACAAACAATGTAATAGGTCAGAGATCTCTCTCATTATTAATTAAATGCTTAAAAAATTTATAGAAGTGATTATTTTCAAAAATTTAATCACTTAAAAAATTTAATCATTTGTATTTTTTATCAAAAAATATTTTTTCATAAAATACTGTATTCCATTTGTAATATCCATACCTGTAATTTCTTTTCTTCTTTTTTTGTTAGTTTAATTTTTTAATAAATATGAATTAAAAAACAAAACAAAAACTTTTAATTATTAACTAAGTAATATTTTTATTTTTTAAAATAAAAACACACTATCATCTAATATAGTATTCATGGTTCACCCTTGATTTATAGTTACTATGAGCAAAAAAAAAACAAACAACAACTATATATAGAGATCACTTAGAATGCACAAATACAGAGACATTTGTGAGATGAAAATATGTACTTTTATTTTAAAATAAATGAATAACAGAGGGAGCAGAAAAAAAAAAAAAAAACTAGTGAAAAATGAGTGGGTATAAAATTAAAAAAACAAAACAAACTTTAGAACAATTTAAATGAGTATTAAAATTTATAATATTCTGTATTACAATAAAAACAACAACAAGCAAAACATAACTAACAAATAAATAAAATTCAACACTTACTAATTTCATGCTATTATTTTCAAAAGTTGATGGAGGATCAGTTGCCATTTCCATTCCTAAAATTTCTATAGCTTGAGCATATAAATTTCTTTGAGCAACAAATTCTTCATTACACAAGATTGCTGAAGCAGCACCATCAGAAGTTGGGCTAAATACAATTATAGATATAACTCCGTGTGTTATATATATATATATACACACATATATATGTACCTTACAAATATATATACTATATGTAAAATTATCACACTATAAAAAATAAATTTACTAGGCAAAAAATATAAGCAAATTATTCACAAACACATAAAAATTTAAAATGTATATAGATAATATGAAGAAAACTACACTACTAATAAAGTTAATAAACTTTTGGTTGTTCAGCTTTTATATAACTTTTCATCTTTTATAGAAGATGAGAATAAGTTGATGCTCATTTAGTGATTATTAATTGAATGGCTCACTAGATGAGTTTATAGATTGGCTACCTCAAAAAAAATCTGGGAAAAAATTCACACAAGAAGATTTCCAAGTTTTACTAGGTTTGAACCATGCTCTAATCACTACACAGAGGCTCTTTAAAAAAAAAAAAGGCAAATATAATCTAATTTAAGCATCCAATATGTGCCATTTATAGTGCTAGATAATAAAAAAATTCACA
Organism: Epiperipatus broadwayi; assembly: GCA_028023455.1. NCBI lineage: Eukaryota > Metazoa > Onychophora > Udeonychophora > Euonychophora > Peripatidae > Epiperipatus > Epiperipatus broadwayi. The sequence continues at coordinate 1,541,389 of JAQFVV010000060.1, forward strand.
AATTATCCTGGTAAGAGTAATTTTAGTATTAAATAATCATATTTTTCAAGAATGATCTACCATCTAATTAGTTTTTCAGGCTGTACAAAGACACATTATCATTGTAAAAACAGAGTTTATCTACTTCATTATTTTCTTCTTTCAGAATGAATGAATCATCTCATAATTATTTCAATTTAATCACATGTGCTTCAAAAGAGTTTAGATGTAATTTGATCTGGTAGCTACTGCTTCATATTCTCAAAATTTTTTGCCAATACTGCAGTTCAAAAGACATTAATATTTTTATATTTTTGAGTGTCCAATTTTCCTCATAGAAAATCACAAAAAATACCATCTTAAACAACTCTAGCCTTATTTTTTAAATATAACTAGATTTTTCATTGCAGCTTTGGTCAATGAAAGCCTATGATGAATCTTTTGATTGCCAGATCCTTCGTTGTTGATGAATAAACCAAGAAGACAAAAATGTTTTCATCAATTTTGAAGTTAGCCATTGTTCCTATTGCTACAATTTAGTCATAATCTCAGATTTTCATTCCATTCTTTAATTTTCCTAATAAATGACTTAAGATCTCCACTAGGGTTTATACCAAAAATCGACTTTTTAGAAAACTGGTTTTCGAATTTTAACTTTTCCATAAAACCGGTTTAAACTGGTTTCGAATTTTTCCGGATCAAAAACAAAAAATACTTACAACTTAAAATAGAAATTTAAATTTTTTTTTGTTTATTATAATTCAAAAATAAAAAAAAAAATAGATAAAATACATATATGTACATGCATAAAATTATTGAAATAAAACTTTAACACATTTAAGTAATTACACATTAATACTCTTAAAAATTACAGAAGTCAAAAAATGTTTAACATTCAACTGTTTAATATGTAAATTATTAATTTATTTCTTATTCTGTTTAATAAAATATGACTTCAAAAACGCAAAGAACGTCATTAGATTTACTACACTTTGTTGGGTGTTTTTCCCTTTTTTTCTTCCGATTTAACAATCGGACACAATTATACAGGCACAAAATGCACATTGCTAGACACTTGCAACAGTGTTGCCATCTTTCTTTAGTATATATAACTTGATGAGTACTTTCGCTTGCATTTTAATATTTTTAGCAAATTAATATGTAAGTGTTATGTATACATTTAATACGAATCTTTTTTTACAGAAAAATATAAGTGTTATATATACATTTAAAACTGATCTTTTTTTACAGAAAAACCGGTTTTCGAATTCCAAAATTTTCCTTTAAAAACCGGTTTTTAGAAATCGACAAACCCTAATCTCCACTATAATTGTATTTTCATTAGAATACTTCACCCACTATAACTATCCTCATTAAATAATCAGTATAAAAATTAATAGTCTATGTGATAGCATTCAGTCCTGTCTGACTCTTTTGCCAGTATGAAGTCAGTCTACTTTAACATAATGAAACCCATACAGAGATTTTTCAAAAAACAATGAAAAGCTTTGGAATATATAATTTAGTGAATACTATAGTTTAATGTGAGTAACTGAATCAAGGGCATTATGATCAATATAGATTAGAGACTTCTTTCTTCTGTTTGTTGTCCTTTTCACTATTTAGTGTATACCAATAGATGTCTTTTGATCCTTCTTTCAATATAAGATATATGCCAAATGATCATGTATGTGGTAATGGTTATTTGTATGATATTTTTCATATTCTGGAAGATTCCATTTTTTTGGATTAGGGATATAAATTGATTTCTTTCAATCTGCCAGTTGAGTAATTTTTGTAAATTAATTTGCATAATTTGATTAGCACTTTGATTATTCTTTTGTTTTGTATAAAATTTCTAATTCAATAATATCAATTCTACTGATTTTAAGTTTTAAATTATTTTACGAGTAATCTGAAGTTGCTCTATTAATGTAATCTTTATCACAAAAGTGTCCTAGTTGATATCTATTGTTTTGTAGATTTTCTGAATATTTCTTCCATTTGTTTTTTTTTTTTTAATCTAGGTTATAATTTGTCTATTGACATTTTTCAGAAAATCCACGGGATCGGAACCTTCTTTCAATCTCACGAATTCTCTGAATGACACCCTCCCCCCCCAACTTGTTTCCATTTGCACTAAACTTTGAAAATACTATTACATATATATATATATATTTTGTTCTAGGATGTTGTTTGAAATTTATTATTCAGTTCCGATAGAAAATCTTTATTTGTATTAATTTTGAATTCTTTTCTTATATTAATCCCTCTAACTTTAGAATTTTGATTTTTCTAGTTATTTCATCATCAATTAATCTTTTTCTTTCATTCACAGTTCATCTGATTCATTTCCATTTACAATCAAAAGTTCATATTAATTTCTGATGTTAAATGATATCTAGAATACTGAACAAGTATGTGACTATTATTCAGCTTCAATCAAAATTTACATATAATTTACTAATAGTTCTACAGTCTGCTCTCAGTCATATTTTCAGTATTAAAACTGAAATCTCCACTGTTGGGTGCCATGAATGTATTCATTTATTTGATGATTATAAACTACCATATCAACATATATAGAGATTTGCCTGCTTGAAAAATATATTGCAATAAAAACATCGCTGAATTATTTTGCTTAATTTCTACTTTCAAGTTTATACTGTAAAATAATGCTTTCTTTACATTTTCAAGTTTGGCATTTCTGAAATAATTTTTATCTATTTCTGCATAAAGTTTCTTTTTCATTTACTTGAGTTGTTGAAGCATAAAATTATAGTATTATTGAGAAAAAAAATCTACAAAATAAAATTAACATCAAGATTATGTACAACAATAATTGAATAAAATCATGACCTGAATAAGAGGCATTATATTCTACTGATTTAAATCTTTTAGTATAACAGGACAATGTATTTACATGAGTAGTACTTAAAATTTTGATGTGTAAAAATTTTGATGTGTACATGATCTATTGCTATTTTTACTATAATAAACTTTCCTTCGTATAGAATTTATAACACAATGAATGATAATTGTATTTGTTTATATATTTAAAGCTTTCGGGCTAAGATGCTTAAGACTGGCTTATATATATAAAAGTTAAGTTTAGAAAAGGTTGGTATCAACCTTTTCTATCAAAATCTCTGTCTCGTGTCTAAGCTTGATTATTTATTAGATATCTGTTTAAAATCTGATTGGCTTTCTCTGTTATAATTGCGCATGTGAGAAAGGCTAGCATACTTTCAATTTATTATATAGAATTCATACATTCCAAATTCCAAAGATTATTTTCTTGTTGCAGTTTCATATTTTTCTTTCTTATATAATGTTATTAATCAATTAGACATCTAAATGACTTAAATATAGTATATTAAACAGGCAAGCAATACTGGAAAATCTTTGGCTTTTTATCACAGAATGTATAACAATTCAAATTTAAAAAAGCATCTTCCAATACCAAAACTTAATATTTTTTTTCTGCTTATTCATAAAATTTGAAAAATAGTATATAGAAGTAGTTAATGATTATTGCCTTAAATTGTGTCTGTGATCAACTCTAACATTATCTTATACAGTTGCCACCAATAGAAATATTAGTAATAAGGCTTTAAAAAAATGTAAAAATAAATAAAAATAAACGTTTAAAAAAAAAGAGCCTGCTAATGAAAAATGCACAGGGGAAAAAAGTAAAAGTTAGTATAAATTTCTGTATAAGAATAGGAATATAATTAATAAAAAAAATAAATAAATTAGGATTGCCTAATTCATATTTACTAATTCAACTCTAATAAGATTATTTTACAATATATATGTTAGACATATAAATGTTAGGACATTTAATCCAGAAAAGGTAGACATCTGTTTATAAATTATAGTTTTTATTAATACTAAGTATGCTTTCAATACGTTATCAATAATCATAACTCTTTTAAAAATAATATTTTTATATTTATTATTTCTCAGATTTTGAAGATTACAAGGACAGCCCAAACATTAAAGAAAAGCTTATATTGCCTATCAATAAGTTATTCAAATAAAATTAATTTATATATTGATCAACAGTAAATTCGCTATTTATGATATTTTATAAAAAATGTATTTTCTTATAATTTTAAATGGTAGATTGAAAGAAATGATTACCTTTCAGTTTGATTTTAATGGTTAAAAAATTACTGTATCACTGGATGTCAAAATAAAATTGTTAACTGCATAAAAAAAAAAAAGTAACAGCCTAGAATAATTAATTAAAGAACAGTGCTAATTTTATTAAATATTATGTATATTAGAACTTAAACAATACATTTTGATTTTCAGACACCACCAAAAAAAAAACATGAATGTTATGCCATCTTTGCAAGTAAAAATTGTCTTTTGAGGAATAAAAATTATTAATGTTTTAAATTAATATTCTGCAAAGTTGATAAATAATATATTCAATATAAGCTTTTTAGCTAGAATAAAATAAAACTCAATTTTACTTGTAGTTTGCATATCAGTGTAATATGGAATGCAAATATGTTTTTATTGATATCTATCAATAATAGGGATGGCCAATCTTTTATAGTTCATGCATCATTTTTTAGTTTAAGATACACCATACAAACTTATATCCTTTTTCAATGCTTTTAAAATATAGTAATATAGACATATTTAGCAATTTTAAATAAAAGGATTTTATATAAAGACAAGATAAACATTAATTATTTTAATGAGACTTTTGAAATTGCTTTGTTTTTGCTAAGCTTTAATATTAAAGAGTTAAATCAGTTACAAAAAATGTCAAATAGTTTTTCAGATTTGAAACAGTTATTTGAGACCATAGTTGGTTTTTAAATCATTTTCATGCATAAAAATGTTTGTTCACATCTGTATGATGTTCCAAAACGATAGATATATCTCTGAGCAAATTTTTTCAGTTTTGGAAAATATTCAGAGGTCAAAAATCACTAGAAATAAATTATATTAAATTTCATTTTCAATAAAGAATAGGTTTTGAAATCAATAAGTTTCATTTGTATGTCCCAGGCATCGTCAAGATTTTTTATTTAGTAAGTGAAAAAGGATTTATAAATGCAAATCTGAAGTTTTCTTCTTCAACAAAATCATTAAAGAACTCTTGCAATAATCTGAGTTTCTCAGTATATTCTTTAAAGTTGTCATTATCTTCACAAGATTCATTATGTTCTTTTAAATGTGGAAATTGACTTAAATCCCCATTTTCTAATTGGAAGCAGAATAGTTTTAATTTCATTTTGAATGCACTGATATCATTTATTAAACTAGAAAACAGTTTGTTCTTGACCTGCAATTTCAAATTTAGACTGAGCTGGCTGGTAACATCAACTACAAGTGCTAAATCAAATAGCCATTTCTCATCACACAGTAAGACCTTTTCCTCATGTACTCATCCTTCTTTTCCAGAAGCTTTCTTCAGTTTCCAAAATCTACTGAGAATTTGTCCTCTAGAAAGCTAGCGCACTTCACAATGACAGATGAGATCACCATAATCCATATCGAACAGTTCACAATATTCTCAGAATTATCTTCTGTTTAATCCTCTTGCTCTAATTTTATTCACACACTTTACAAGTGGTATCTTAACATGCTTCAAATTTAAAGTACATCTGGGTCTCGTTTATACGGATTATTTTAATACGATTTTGAAGTTATGCGATCCATGTTTCTTCTTAATATCTTTCATATTTCACTATATTTATTAGATATCAAAAAATTTAAATTATTAATAACTTATTTTGATTTGAAATACTTTTTTTTTTTCAAAAATAAACGTTATATTAGCAGCTAACGTGAATATGGCCTGAAGCTGTATTTAGAATTTTAGCTTCTATGTAAACAACCTATTTATAATAATAGATTTATACTTACATATAAAAATATCGCAATAAATATTCAAAAAATTTAAACCGTATTTTGTTATATATAACAGAAATAAATAATCTTTTAGATTTTTAAAATAAAAAACGAAGATTTTATAAACTGAAAATAATCTTTCTAATGATAATGTATAATCTTTTTGTTTTGATTACGATCTCATTTTTTTAATACAGAAACAGAAAACCATTAACACAGCACAAAACTAAAAGTGGTTCTAGTTGTACATTACATCCCGAATAAAAATAAATTGGCTAACAGGTTTTTCTGGACATAATTGCTGAGAGATTCTTGACTTCGTTTAAGGAGAAGCCACAATACATCACAGCACATCGAGTCCGATTTCTTACCAGTTTACAAACGAACGTTAGCAGTAATGATTAAAGTATGTATGAAAAATGTAAAATTAAATATTGTAGTTATTAAAAAAAGTTTGTCTTGTATTAATTTTTTTCCAAATATTTGAAATTTTTTATTAGTCATACTTTATTTGCTTATTTTTTTAATGTGACTTTTAAAATAATTTTTCCTTATTGCTTTTATGCGAATTCTGAAAAATACAGAACCTACCCACATTTTTCAAGGTAAGTTAAGTCTATTTTTGTGCAATTTTTTTTTAATGCGGAACCTATCTACCGCATAAAATGAGACCCAGGTGTATGTATAAAATTGTGATACTTTAATAGAGAATGACCTAAAAACCTTTCAAATAAAGCTACAGTCACTAGAATTTAGTTGTTGATTTTTTAGATACGACTTTAAATTTGTCAAATATGTCTGACTCTCTGATTTTTCCATGAAGTAAGATAAATTCTTCAACGATGTTAAAATTACCGCCAATTCCTCTTATAAAAATGTTTAATTGGGCTACATCACAGATGTCAGTGAATTCATCCAAGGTCAAAGAAAAGAAATAACAAACATGAATATGATATTTCACTTGTTTAGTAACATCATGGGAAAGTTCTTCAATGCATCTTGTAACTGTTTGTTTGGGGAGAGCAATTTCGTTTACTTTCTTTCAATATTCTTATCACCAAGACATTTTGTAAATTTTTCGAGAAAGGGCATAACAGCTTCCTATTCATCTGAGAAAGGCTTGTGTTTTTAAGCCAACACAAAAAGCAATTTCATAAGATGCCCCCAGCATTGTCACAGTTTCATGATGTTGTTTCACAAATATATTTTCTCTTTTATTTCTTCCCTTTTCTTAACTACATATTCTTTTCGCAACTCAGATCTAGCAACTAACTTGTTTTTCATCTAATTCAGTTTGATGTTTTCTATAAGTGACTGCTAAAATCAGGTCGTCTATTATCTGAAAGGGTACTTTCACAAAGAATGCACAATATTTTTCATAAGAAACCTGCAATAAATAAGAACTCATTTCCCCTCAGCTCATTGAACTGGTACTTGCTATCACCTTTTGCTTTTCTTCTGTTAATTTTCTTTTGCAAAGTAATGGGTAACTGACTGTTGACAAAAAATTATTTTATCATTATAAACATTCAAAAACAGTTCTACAAGTTTAAGATAAAATTCCTATTTTCATGAAGGCTTAATACAGTTCTATATGTTTAAAAATGACATATATTTTTTTCAGAGAGTTCTCTTTCCTCTCTCTCTCTCGTAATATATTATGTCTGATGAAATACAGATTTCTTCCTGCCATAAACCAGTCGCCCAACTGGTAATCATACACACAATCCAAACATCTTCATTACGAAAGCTATGCTGATGATCACTCAAATTTTAAGAATACACTTATTATATATAAATAAAAAAGAAATATATAAAAAAAACATAAAAACACATGCATACAATTACACCAAATAATTGCAGGTTTCAGTAATAACAAATTAGGGGAGTGGGCAAGAATATGACATACCCATTCAAAATGAAAAAAAAAAAAATTAAATTTACATAACTATATTAAGCTTTCATGAAAGCAGAAATCTTATTTTAAATTTTAAAAACTGTTAATAAAGATGTATAAGTTCGAAAACACAGAACTGTTCACACACATCAAATCAGAAATCTATAACATGAGAGTCAGCAGTAAATTTATTGAGTAACTGGTGATGTATAAAAGCATTTGCCAGTGTCTGTTTCTTCAAGGTCAAACAAGTATAATATGTGCACACTCTAGAATTCAGTGGTATGTTGTTTGTTTATATATATATAAATTGTATAAGAAATTTTTCACTGGTATTCAGTGCGCCATTTCTAATAATGCAATTGCAACTTTTGGCGCATGCGTCATTGATTGGCCACCTTGATCTACAAGATATTCAAAAATCTGTCAGGGAGATAATGACATAATTATGATAGACAGTTAATTAAAAAGTAGCAATTAGTGAGTTTGAAAAATATTCACAGTTCTATAATTCAAATTATATTAAGCCTTCATGAAAGCAGAAATCTTATCTTAAAGAACTGTTAATAAAAACATGTAAGTTTGAAAACACAGAACTGTTCACTCACATCAAATTAGAAGTCTATGAGATGAGAATCAGCTGTAAACTTATTGAGTTAACTGGTGATGCATGTCAGCATTTTCTGGTGCCTGTTACTTCAAGATCAAACAAATATAATATGTGCACACTCTAGAATGCAGTGGTACATTAACTGTTTGTTTTATATATACAGTAAATATATATAAATTGTATATGAAATTTTTCACTGGTGTTCAGTGCGCCATTTCTAATAATGCAATGCATCACTTTTGACACATGCACCATAGAATGGCCATCTTTAATCTACAGAATATTAAAAAATCTGTTAGAAAGATAATAATATAATTATGATAGACAGTTAATTAAAAAGTAGCAATTAGTGAGTTTGAAAAATATTCACAGTTCTATAATTCAAGTTTATATATTACATGGAACTAAATTGTATGCAATTAAAAAAAAAAAATTAAGATTAGAAGCACATTATAAACAATGCAGCATTATATAATTGGATGTAGCAATAAAACTTGATAAGATTAAAGATCCTAGAAGCAAGATTTTCCCAAGAAAAAGATTTACCAAAAAAGTTTAATTTCTTTTAGGGCCAATGACCATGTTTTCAAAACAACATAAGCAAAAGCTGGTTTAAAATGGTATAGAGGTACGTTAAATATGTGAGACTAACTTAATATTTTATCTTTTACTAGATGTATTTGTTCCTTATAGTAACTTCAAATTTCTCTCGGCACAGATAAGTTCTACTGATAATGATTCAAAAACAGTACATTTCTTAAAAATTACGAGAATAGAAATCTATTTCACAGTATTCAAAATAACATTTATCAGGTAAAAAAAAAAAAAAAAATAGTAGTAATCAAGCAGTTACAAATATATATATATAAAATAGTTTCAACATATGAAACTTCAAATACATTTAGATTAATATTTCAAAGAACTATTCCACCTTACCAACACTGGAGTTTAGTGAGAGGGTCAAATATTAGTGGTGATTTCATAATTTGTTCCAAAGAATATTCATCTTGAAATTGCGAATATCTATAAAAAATAAATTATTTTAAAATCATTTTATTAATTATAAATATATGTAGGCTAAAAGAAGGAGAAAAAAAAAGCAAATACTTTTGTATGATACTTTTTAATAATTATAACTAATTCAAAGAGCTAAAATTTCTAAGTACATTGGTAGAAAAGCCAATTCAAAAGTTAAAGATTTTGAATTAATTCTCAGCTAATTAAAATTAAAAAACAACCCCAATTTGAGTACATGAATAGAAATATAGTGTTTAATATATAGTTTGAATGCTTGAACTTGAGTAACTAAATGTATTTTATAAATTATTAGATCCTGTAAATAAATTACTGTCAATGACTGAATTTATTGATTCCATACAAATGTGTGCATTTTTACCAAAGCAAAATAATGGGTGTTACTCATATTAAGTAAGTTTTGCATCATATTTTCTAAGTATTAATAAAAAAGTTTAACTGATTTTTTTCTTATCAGAAAATTCTTATTTTAGGCTGAATATTTATTATTATCATTTGCTTGAACTATTTCTATCTTTTCTCATTATTTTTATATTTTTGACTACTATAAAGTACGTTTGCTTCTTTCTTTTTTCTTGATTATTAAGTTAGAATCATATTTTTATGTCATCATTACTACATCATATTTCTTAATATTTTGTCATTATAAATGCCTTATTATTTATTACAATCAATAAGCATTTATCAAAAGACTGTTCAAAGCTCTGAACATGAACAGCTTTCTGAAAGACAATCAATTCACAAAAACTTTCAGAGATATGAATTGTCACAGCTTCCTTATAATGCTGTCAATATGAAAAATCTTTCAGGTCTTCATTATTATTTATATTCTATATTCCTCACTTAATTTCATGTTTTTATTTCAGTTTCCTTTTGTTTTTCATTTTCTAGGATATTTCCTAGTGATGTCATTAGGATCCCATATATTTGCAAAAAAAATAGAACATATATTTTTAATGTAGTCAAATGTACAATAAAAGTGTACTTAATGATGATTAGTTTTGAGTCTTGTGACTTTCATGATTACATATGAAATATTCTTATATTAATATTTACTTATATTATAACTGAAAAAAATAATGGGAATATAATCACTGTGAATGTTAATAATAAAAATCAAATATAAAAAATTATTTTGAAATCAAACATAAATACTTCTATCTGATGAGTATTTACAGCACTTTCTGATCAAATATCAATATTGTATGATTCAATAATTATTCCTATATTTTAAATAGCATAATAAACAATCTTTGAAGCTACATGCTACTTTACTAACATATGATTCAACTTAGAAACAATCTTTAAAAAGTATTTTTCATGATGAAATCTATTATGCAACAGATCATTTCATAATATAATAATTTAAGTTACATTTAAAGATTAATGTTTATTGATTTCTATATTTCAATGTCATTAATTATGCAATAGGCAAAACAATCTCAAATTTAATTATCAATACATGTTTAAATTTATATAAATATATTTTTATAAATTAATAAAATGCAAATATAGAAAAATAAATAAGAATAAAATATTAAATCTAATTTCACTTTAAATATCACAATCACTGCATTACATGTTTGCACTAAGATATTTGATACAATATGTTTCTGACTGCAAACATAATTTGATAATTTTACATTTTCATATACCTTTCTTTCATTCTAAAAATATTTCTTTTAATGTATTTAAAAGTTATAATACTAATATCATTTTAATTCTTTATTACTTTTATAATGCTTTTTAAAAGTAATAAAGAACTAAAATGATAATATTATATGGATTTGGCAATCCAATAAGAAAGTAAAGTTATATTTAAAAATTATATATTAAAATTTATTAAATAACAGGTAAAAAATGAAGTATAATATTTTTGCCTAAATTGTGTTTTATACATTTACAAATTATTAATTTATAAAAAAATAATATTAATTACATGTGATTATAATATATTTTAAGTTTTTGAAATAAGTAATATATCTATCATATAATAACATCATAATTATTTGCATTTGCTATTGTTTAGCTTGTTGCTCTATAGCAAAAAATATGTTAGATAATGAAACATCAGTCTTGTGATAAACTGCGTTTTTCCACAATCCAAATAACTACCCATATATTTTGGAAACTTTACTACCATACACATATGCATAAATATATGGTTCCAAGATTTTAATATTCCATACAAACAATATTTTTTAAAAATTCCTATTATCATTTTTTTATCTATAGAATTCTTAAATATTGTCAATTGCATTTTAATTAGTATTTTCTAATTTTCCATTCTGTTTTAGAATGTTTCTTCTTATCTTTTTCATTAAAATATTCACGTACAACATTAACATGAAATGCACTATATTTGATCACAGAAAAATGCTTTACAATCTCTTAATGTGAATTAAACTGATCATTGCATATGGTAAAAATTCAAATGGGTATGACTTCTGTTTAAACCAATTACAGTAAAAGATTGCATTTTTAATAAACTTCTCAGTATATGCACAAGCTATACAAGTATGATATAAACAAGATTTATATTTTTAGATGTATTAAATACTTACGGATTGTTAATAGAATGTTTATGATTTTTATAGGCTATTTTAGCAAAATGTTCAGGCTTAGTTCCTGCAAACAAAAAAAAAAAAAAACAACAACATTAAATTGACTTAATAAAATAATAATAATAATTGCACTAACAGCAAAAATCCATTTTATATCACTCTACTTTAATCATCTACCTAGGCATGAGTAATCAATTGATAACAAACAATAGCATTAACAAGATACCAATACTAGAGTTTGGACTAGCCACTATTACTTCATTAATACTATTCAAGATAATGATTTGAAAATTTCATATCTTAATATTTTAAACACAAAACGATTTCCTTATAAAGCTATCTAATGTTAAAAGGATTACTGCATTTGTTTAATCGTAAGCTACAAGAGTCATATGGTATTTTGTTTTTGATTTAAAATATTCATAAACAAAATACAAAATATGATTCTAGCAAATCAGTTTTTATTTTTATTTTTTATTGCCATTTATAGTACTGATGAGGGCCACAAGCCAGAAACTAGTTTGGGGATATTGGACGAGTAGGCACTAGATAGGGATTTTATCCACAAGCCTTCTGGTATCCATTGATTACTCTGGTTGGCACAGGGTGTCACTACTGTATGAAGTTTTGCCTTGTTTAATAACAATTATGTGCTAGTATAAGAGATAGTGATCATGTGATGTTTAGAGGTTTAACACCAATCTTGCCTAATAGGATAGTGGTGGCTATGGGTGCTGAACTGAGTTCAGACCCATATGACTATATAAGCTATTGAGCTTAGATTGAAAATATTGTTTTCAATTTCATTCTCATAGTTTTGTAGTTAAGTAAAGTTAAAAGGTGGCTGCTGGAGGGTCGCATTAGATCCTAAGATCTAGGTGTAGTGCGCTTAGATCCAAGGCCCCTCACTAACGAAGGCCACAAGCCAGAAACTAGTCTGGGATATTGGATGAATAGGCACTAGATAGGGATTTTATGCAGAAGCTTTCTGGAATCCATTGATTACTTTGGTTGGCACAGGGTGGCACTACTGTATGGAGAGTTTTGCCTTCTTTAATATTATTTTACATAAAAAAAAAGATTCCACTGATAATAAAATTGTAACAATAACAACAATTTCTTAGGTTACTCAACATATATAAGTAAGCAAGAACAGCTCTCTTCATTAAGTGCCATCTATAATAAGTTTAAGTAATTGTAAGTGACAATGCATTTAATTGCCTAAGTCATTAATAAAAGTGCATTTAATTGCCTAAGTCATTAATAAAAGCAATCAGAAACCACCTGGTAACCATTGATAACTCAAGATTACTATAGATAATGCTAAAGTAAAGAGCTACTCTTTTTTTTTTATCAGTCTAATATTGTTAATTATTATTTTCCTGCTCATTTTTTCCAGATATATAATAGGTTTCTACATTGTTGAAACTTTTAAGAAAGACCAAAATGGAAACAAGAAATTTAATGATTTAATTTAAATAATGTTTTAGATTCATTAAACAATAATAAAAAAATGGAGACATGAATTTTATTTTTTAAATATTAATTTTATAATATTACACCTGGGTCTCGTTTTACACGATAGATAGGTTCCTCAGAAAACACGCGCAAATGAAATTGTGCAAAAATAGACATAACTTGCCTTGAAAAAGGGGGGATATGGACTGTGATTTTTGAAAACTCGCGTAAAAGCAAAGCACCAACGTAAAATTTACTTTAAAATTCGTGCAAAAAAAAAAAAAATAAGGAAATAAAATATGACTAATAAAAAATTTCAAATTTGAAAAAAATTGTTACAAGACAAACTTTTTTAACTATAATATTTAATTTTATTCAAAACAATATATTTTTATGCATAATTTACAGTAATTTATATTTTTTTATACACGTTTTAATTATTATCGCTATTTGCCAGTAAACAGGTTCATTTGCAAATTGATAAAAAAATCAGATTCTTCACAAGATGAAATACAACTAGCGCCAATGTCACTCTCATGTTGTGTTAATTAATGGTTTTCTGGTGACAACGTAATTAGTAATTAATCTAACAACTAAAAATTAAATTCTTATTTTTGTCTTTAATTTTCAATTTTAATTGTGCCCACTGCTATTACTCATCTTTTAAAAATAAACTTGCGGACACTAAATGATGAATAATTGATTAAACGTTCTTTTTTAAAAAGCAAAAACAGAATGTGATTTAAAATGCAAAATTAACACGCACAATGTTTGAACAAATTTACATTATAATCTTGTAAAATTTAATGTGTGTATACATAAAATGTGGAAATCATGATTTTAATTTCATTATTGCATAAAATCTTACTATTATAAAGCACTGAAAATATTGAAATTACTAAGTTGAAAGTTGAATTTCAATAATGTGCTATTACTTTCAATATAACGTGAGTGCGGTGAAACACGAATCGCGTAACTTCAAAATCGTGTTAAATAAGTCCGTGTAAAAAGAGACCCAGGTGTATTTTATTTGTTTGTAATTATTAGTATTTAAGCTAATTAATAAAAATGTATTCAAAAAATTTTGTGAAATGAAAAAAATTTTTTTATGTTAGAACAATAATCTTACTATATATATATAATATTTTATAAAACATGCTGCTATATAATTTGATGATTAATGCACCAAAACCAATAATTTTTTCCTTTCAATCACAATTTTGATTGCAAGAATAAAAAATATTTTTTGATCAATTAAACATTTTACTTCAACTTATATATAACAACTGAAATTATGATTGAAGGAAAATTTATTTTTGGTTTTTAGTGCATTGCTCGACAAATTAAATAAAAATATTTTAAATAAAATTTTCATGTACACATTATTTTTTACTTTTTAATATTTGGATAATTTGCAAGTGACTTTTTGTACTTATTTATCATCAAATTGAAAAATTGAGAATGTAAACAATGTCATTGTATTTCCAGTATTTGGAATGAAATTCATATATATTAATAATTATCTACAAGAATTTTGTGCTTATAAGCAGTGTTTTAAAAAAAGCAACTTTTAATTAAATATTCAAGAGAAATTAAGATGTCATCATTCATTTCTTTTTCTTTCTATTTTGATTAGTTGTAAATGTTTTTCAGTAAATTAGTCAAGAAATTCAATGAAAGTGCATTTTTAAAAAATATACTGCCTTTTACAGCGTATCACTGAAAACTTAGTGAGCCAATATCAATGTGATTTAAAGTCAGCCTGCCAATAGTGACAGACTGAATAACTGACTGGACAACCTTGAAATATTGTGTTGTCGTCGATACCTAACATGTACAAAATTTGAAAAAAAATCCTTTTAATAAAAGTATATTAAAAATCAGTTACAAGATTTGACTCAAATAAACAAGCATCAAAATTTCTAAGTGAAATAAAAGCATTTTTTTTTAAAAAAAAATTATATTAAAAGTTAAATTATATTGATTGATCAAACAAAATGTGAGATACACTAAATTATTTTTCAAAAAAGATACTCAATTAAAAAAAAAATAAGAATTGAAAAAACAAAAGAGAAAATAATTTTATGGTTTAATTTCCTTAAAAATTTATCATGGAATCACAATTTTTTTCTGTTGTACACGTTGTTAAAATTCCAATTACAACACAATATATAAAAACATTTTTATTATATTATAAAGGAATAGAATTCAGTGTAATTTTCACAATATTAAAATACATGAGAATAAAAGATATAATTCTAATATAAAAAAGAAAGTATAAGTTTACTTCTAGAAAATAATATACAATGAAATGTGAAAGATTTGTTTTATATTGTTTTTAATTCCCAATAAGTTTGAAAATTTTACATAAATGGTTAGTAAATGTTATCTATAGGCATAATTTTTTTTTATTGTTTCTTAAAATGAAAGAGCATGATTTTCTTTTTTTCTCCTTAATAACAAGAGAACGAATCAATCTGCTCGTGTGTTATTACAAGTTCATGCTTAACTCAACTATCAATTGTTCCATTGACATTAAGATTTAATAATAAAATAAAAAAATATATAAGTATTTATTCTTAACTTCAAATCTGGCATTTTACTCAAAAGCTTAAGGTATGTATTATTTAAAACTCAAATGTATATATAACTAATATATATATATGTATACATAATAAAATAGTCAAATAAAAAATTATATTTATAAATAATTTCCTAAGAGATAAAACATGTTAGACCAATAATAATAACTGTAAGTTACTATTATATTTCCCCTTCCCTTGGGAAATTTAAAATTTTAATTTAAGTTAAAATTTTAAACACTTACAACTATTTTAGTATATTCTTATAGTTTAATTGCATTTATAGTTGGATTTTATGAAGGGTTGAATTTTTTTTTTTTTTACTGTTATATCTTCCTAATACTTGGGCTATCCTATTCTTTTGATAATGATCAAAAATAAAATTAAGGACTTTGATGGTTAAAAAAAAAAAAAATAAATTAAAAAAAAAAAGTGTTTCCTTCTTGGACAACACAAATATATTTACTAGCCTCATTCCTGCTTCTTTAAGACTTATGGATTTGAAAAGGACTAAATAAATACTAGAGTATCTATTTATTAATATGAATTGACTCTATTGTTTTTACTTATTTTAAGGCATTAAAGAATACCCTCACCAAAGCTAATGTTTTTAACTATACTTCTCTTTACATTGATCACTATTATTATTTTTTTTTTTTATACAACCGTATGGTTTACACTGCCCAATTCTTATCTTGATCTTCACCTTCTTTCTTTATAAAACATTATAAGCAGCCAAAATAAGGTTTTAAAATTCGTGAATTGTACGTACCACAAATCTCTCCTTCTTGGTTAATCCAAAATGCATTTGGACCTGCCTTTTTAACGATAGTATAAGGTCCTTCATATGTATTATAGAATTTATGGTATTTATTCTCCAATGGTTTACTGGGATGGAAAGTCTTTATCAAAACTTTATCTCCAACTTTAAATTCATAAATACATTTTTTTTATTCTGATTTCTATTATTTGCCATTTTAACAAGTTGTTTATGAGCTTGTAAAATATCATTTTCTCCATTTATTTTGGGTTCATTAATAATAGGTTTATATTTTCTAAATAATATAGGTATAATTTGATGAAAGTGTAGTCGGATGGGTGAGAATCCAGTAGATTCATTTAAACTCCAATTGATATAGTCTACTACACGTTTTGTTTGCTTTACCCAACCCTTGTGCTCCTCTTCTAAATAGGTCCTAAACAAACGTCCAAGCTCCCGCATAATACGTTTGCATGGATTTGATTGTGGATTCCTAATAGAGATTAGCACATGTTTTATTTTTGATATATCTACCCATTTCTTCCATTCCTTAGATAGAAAAGGTGTACCATGATCAGTTAGTATGGTTTTCGGCTTTCCTATCATTGGAAATTGGAGAGTACTCAATACTTTGATTGTATGTTTAGCATTGGCTTGGGGTATCGGGTAAGCAGCAACATATTTGGAAAAGAGATCATAAGTGACTAATAAATATTTTTGTTTGTTGAATGGAGGCAAAGGCCCATAATAGTCAATTGCTAAGATCTCGTTTGGTCTTTCTGGAATGATAGAATTAATTGAATTAATATAATTTTGGTTTACTGACTTAGCTTTTAAGCAAATTAGACAATCCTGGAGTGATTTCAAGATGTCTTTATACATTTTTGGCCAGTAAAACCAATTCTTAAGGGTATGTTCTGTCTTATGAGCACCATAATGCCCGTATAGACAGTGTACGTATTTTATGAGTGGGTCACGTAAAGACTTTGGTATTATTGTCCTCCACTCATCAACGTTATCATTCACTTTATATAGTAAGACCTGTTGTTCTAATTTAAAATGGTTAAGATCTTTAGGTGCATCCAAAACTTCCTCCCCTAATAAAACTTTTATAATTGGGTTTAATTCTGGGTCATTAAATTGTATCTCTGGTAAGTTTTCCAACTCGTTCTCTATATTACTATCAGCCATCACATTGACATTTGTAATGTAGGCATTGTCTACCATCAAATGATTTTGTTCTGACCTACATGGATTTCGACTAAGCACATCAGCAACGATATTCTCGGATCCTTTGCAATAATGCACAGTGTAATTAAATTCCTGTAGTAGTAAACTCCATCTAACTAGATGACTATTAGTCAGATAACTGTGATTCAGGAATTCAAGGCTTTTGTGATCAGTGATCACTATCACCTCTGATCCGAGTAGCATTTGTCGAAATTTTTGGAAAGCCCAGACTATTGCTAGTGCTTCCTTCTCTGTAACCGTGTAATTTATTTCTGGACCTTTCAAGAGCCTGCTAATAAAGTAGAGGACACCTGGTTGGCAATCCTCTTGGATTTGGGACAGTGTTACCCCTAATCCAAAACCACTACTATCTGTTTGAATAATGAATGGCTTATTAAAATCAGGGAAAGCTAACATAATTAACTTTAAAAACCCTGTTTTAATATTCTCAAATGCACGGTCTTGTTCTTCAGTCCATTTCCAACGTTCATCTTTTCTAATCAATTTTAGCAACGGTTCCATGTGGTCTGAGAACTTCTGATAGAAACGGTTGTAAAA
This sequence comes from Epiperipatus broadwayi, assembly GCA_028023455.1. Classification (NCBI taxonomy): domain Eukaryota; kingdom Metazoa; phylum Onychophora; class Udeonychophora; order Euonychophora; family Peripatidae; genus Epiperipatus; species Epiperipatus broadwayi. The sequence continues at coordinate 1,559,939 of JAQFVV010000060.1, forward strand.
ATTACATAGGCCTAAAAATGATCTAATTTGTTTTCGAGTAGATGGTTTAGGAAAGTTTTGAATGGCAGAGATCTTCTCTGGATGAGGTCTTATCCCATTGCAACCAACAATATGACCTAAGAAGACAACTTGGTTGGAAACTAAAGTACTCTTCTTGAAGTTAATTTTTATACCTTTCAGAAAACACTCTTTAAAAAAATATAGATAAATGTTGAAGGTGTTCTTCAACTGTGGTGGATGCAATAATTACATCATCCACATAAATAATTATGATTTGTTTTACCTCAGGAGATAAAGTCTTATCCAAACACCTGATTAGACCTGCACCATTATTTATCAATCCAAATGGCATCCTATTAAATTGGTATGTAAAACCTTCATAACGAAAAGCAGTATATTGGCGATCTTCTGGATGAAGTTCAATCTGCCAATACCTTCTTGTTTCCAAATTTCATGAATAATTCATGTATGGGCGGTGGTATATTTCTGTCTGGGACAGTAATTTTATTTAGCATCTAAACAAAATCTCATCGACCCATCTTTTTTCTTCACAGTTACTACTGGATTACAGTAAGGTGAAGAGCATTTGGAAATGATTTCCCAATCCAGCATTTTATTAATTTGCTTAGATATATCTTCCCGATATTGGTATGGAATAGGATACGATTTAGATTGAAATGGTTGATCATGAATTAATCTAATTCTCTGTTGGAATCCCTTTATCACACCTGGTATGTCTGAGAAAATAGAATTAAATTCTCTTATAACAAATCGTAATTTTAATATATCATCACTTCCAAGCAAATTGGATTCTGCAAGTTTACTCTCTAAAAGTGTTTCTGGATAGCTAGATGTTATACAGTCAACTTCAATTTGATCATATCTTGGAAGCAATGTCATCTCCAAGACTTCATCATTAATTTTAACTGTTTTATTACACAAGTGTTCAAATGTAGGAAGTCTGCCCCTAAAATAACATTGTGAATCAAACCATTCAAAATTAAAAATACATGATAGAGAGTTGTTTGGCCAATTTTAATCTCAATCCAAATTTGTTTTTGGATTAATTTAGCTTTTCTGCTATTAGCCATGGTAACCTGCATAGATTTTAGTGGTAATATTTTGATGTTAGGATTTATTACTAAAATCTCTTGATAAAATTTCTCTGATATCACTGAAATTTGGCTACCAGAATCTAATAATGTTTTAACCAGCAAGCTCTCAAACAAAACTTCTATCATAGGGCAACTTTGTAAAACAAAATTTGGTGTTTTATCTTCCCATGAACACATCATGTTAGTGATTTCTCGTGTAAAAGATTGATTCAAGTTCCTCATTGGGTATTTGGTTTCTTGAAGTGAGGAACATTTCCTCAAGTACCCTTTTAGTTTGTTTTATGTGAAACTATAGATATATCTTTACTACATCCCTGTCTTGGGGAATTTCTTGGATTATTAGAAGTTATTTTTACTTTATTTAAATTATCACGATTTATTTTGGGAGAGGGGTCATAAGGTATATTTCTTTGAGATGTTTTTCCCTTCCAATAACTGGTATCTCTATTATTTTTCCTTCTATTATAAAATATTGTATTGATTGAAGCTTCCTCTTTTTTTTTATCAGGTAATCTAATTGATAAATTAGTTTGATTCATATCAATACTATTTAAAAGTTCTACTATTTGTTCTATTTTTGTTATATTGGTACACAATAATGATTGTTCTATTTTAAGTGGTAAATTTCTTTTTATTATTCTAATCATTTCGCCTTCACTTAAATGATAAGTATTAAGTGTTCTTAATTTTGTTATTTGACGGCGAAAGAATTTGGTCAAGGTTTCTCCAGGTGTCTGCTTATACTTATCTTGGAATATTTGATACAATAAAGCTTCTTGTCTATCTCTATTCCAAAAATTTTTAATTAATAACTCTTGGTATTCCATATAAGTAGATGGAGTTTGTGATAAAGACTCCCACCACATTAATGCATCTCCTTGTAAGTGACTATATGCGATGATCACTTTTTCTCCTTCTGATAAATTACGGGTAACGGAAAAATAAAGATTAAGGCTTCTAATATGTTCTATAGGAGATTCATTATGAGATCCCTTGAATACTTTTAACCTAACAAATTGGTAAATTGTACTACTTGGTATTGATTGGTTGTATACCTTTTGTTTTTCTAAAACATTCAACTGAGAAGTTGATGTTTGCTTTTCATGATTAATCCTACAAGTATTTAAGTTTAACCCTTTTAATTCAAAATTACTAGGATAATTTTCAACTTCAGGCATTATATGATACTGAAAATTTGATCTATCACCAGAGTCAATTACTTGTTGTGGATCTTTTTGTATGACCTCCAAATGTTTTTCACCATGATTTTGTTCTTGATTACAACTATAAGTATTTACATTATTTTCAACCTGATGCATTTCTATAGTTGGTGTTCTTTTACATATTTGTGTTTCAATAACTAAAAATCTACTATCAGTTGATTCTTTTATTTTATTTACTCTATTCCAAGTTTCAGTAGTATCTTCCCTTAATTTTTCCAATACATTTTTATCTATATTTGTATTAATTTCTATTGAATTCATTTTATTTTCCAAAGTTTTAAGTTGATGATCAATAGTCTCTAATACATTATTCTGGGATTCTACCTCATTATTATGTTTAATAGATAGTTGATCTATTCTTGCGTGCATTTGTTGTCTATCTTCTTGGATTTCATTCCGTATTTTATTTTGTTCTTCCTTTACTTCTTCCCTAAAAATTCCTTGATTTTTATACATTTCATCACATTTAACATTTAATCTATCTATGATGTCACTTTGGAACTCACTAAACCGCTGTTGACATTTTGAATTATTTTCATCAATTTCATTCTTTAGATCATTTAATGCTTGTTTAATTTCTATGTTATCTTTTTTAACATTATCCACATTTAAATTCAATTGTTGAATTTTTGTAGATAGTTTATTTTCAATTCCTGTTATTTCAACCTTCAAATCACTTTTTAAACTATTATTATTATCATCCAATTTTTGATTCAAATCACTTTTTAAACTATTAATATTATCATCCATTTTTTTATTCATATTATCAAGTAATTTTTGATTATTACTGTCCATTTTAGTCATAAACATTTGTAACATTTGCTGAATTGTATCAACATTAAATGATTGACTAATTCCAATTGTAGATGATTGATTTAAATCTTCATCAACTATATTTGGTGTTTGAGATAACACTTGATCTAAACTCTGTGTTTGTTGAGGGTATTCAACTATGGTTGTAGAACCCCCAGGTGCTTGTACTAATGATGATTGTTCTATAATATTACTATCATCACTTTGTTCACTTTGCAAATCATCTTGCATTTGACTACAACATTCAATATCTTTGTTTGAAAACATTTTCCCCACTTCGAAGCATAACAAATTTTAACTTAATTCAAATATTACACAAGTTTATATATTTTTATATTCAAAATATTATATCGTAAAGTTCTTTACCACCCCATGCTATTTATATATACTTATGATGTTCTAATGATCTATGTGTGTATTTTTAAACATCTATGTCTATAGAAAAACTTTATCCCACTCAACTCTTCTTTAAAACATAATTTAATAATTAGTTATTTAAATATTGATCTCTCTAAATCATACTATATATATTATCATTTTTTTATTTATATTAATCTTGTAATTATAAACACCATATGAATCTTCATAACAACATACTTGTTACTAAGAATAATCAATTAAACTATCCATGACTTTTTCACTATATGTAATAATATAGAATCATTAATTCAAAGCCCCAGTTAATATACTAAATATGTAATAGTATATAATTTATACCTGTGATGAACTTAAATGTTCAATGCCTAAAACGTTGCGTGCCAAATATAATGGGCAGTCTACAGGATATGAGATTTAATTAATCGAAGCCCCAAATGTTTGGGTCGCCAAATATAATGGGATGTCTACAGGGTATGAGATTTAATTAATCGAAGCCCCAAATGTTTGGGTCGCCAAATATAATGGGATGACCTATTTGATAGCCTTAGTTGAGGCACCAAATATAACGGAATGGCATTTAATCATCCCAGTTGATATACCAAATATAAAAGAATCGATTATATTTAATGCTTGGAAATCATTAACTTAATGCTTCATAGTTAGGTTCGCCAAATATAACAAAATGGATTATATTTAAAATCTAAGTTGTATATATGGGGATGATTAAATTCCCTAGAAAGAGGATATGCATTTCACTACAATCGGACTTTGGGTCTTCAGATAGAATGCTAGAAATGAATCAATGAAATACTAAGTCCATGATTATATCTATCTTTTTTATGCTAGCTCAATAATCTTTAAATAAGTTTTAATATAATTTAGACTAGTTCATCCATCTTTCATCCCTCTTTCAGTCACCATTATGCCACGATATTCAAACTCATGGAGAATTTGCAATTAGCTCTCTTCAGGGAAAATCCAAAACAAGTTATTATTTATATAAGCATTAATTACAATTGATATTCATATGATATTTATAATACTAGCATATATATAATATAATTCAATAATGATTAGACAAAGAGATCAAGTTAATAAATCAATATTTAATAAATAATAAAAAATATAATATAATAGATAATAAAATATTAATAAATAAATACGGATGAATTTTATCATTTTAAAAATATTAATAAATAATATTTTTATTTAATACCCTATGATAAAACTCAATACTATAATAAACTTTCAAAAATTAAAGAAAATAGTTTAAATTAACAGATATATAAAAACAATATCTGGATTCAAAAATTAATAATTTATATAACTTATTAATTTATTTACCGTTCTTATTTATATGTTTCATAATTACCAATATATAAGTACTATTTGCAATTGTATAACTTATATATTATATGTATTTTTGATAAATAAAGTACATTAAACTTTTACAATATTACGTAGTAAATACAATATAATCCTGTTTAAGATATCTGTCAAATAATAACTATTCTTTATATCCCTCATCTAATTTGATGAATTATGTCAAGCTTTCAATTAATTATATTTAATAATAAATATAATTTTCCTATTAAGATATAATGATGCGATGCCAAATTTGAAATAAAGATAATAATAATAATAAACATATTAAAATAATATAAGCATTATTATAATATATATAAATAAATAATAAAGAAAACTTATTTATAATAGAGTTGAGAGTAGATATTGAAGTCTATAGTTCATCATCCTAATGAAGATCTTTTACGAAGTATATTATTAATCCATTGGTATAATGAAGATTTTATTTATCCTTAAACAATAAACTGTTAATAATATCCAATGATTTGATTAATGTGAAATAAAATAAATATTCTTCGAATGTAGATGTTCTTAATCTTCATTTTTCTATTATCATTAGACGTTCTATATATCCAATATTTCAAAATATTTTAAAATAGCATGCAAGGTTGGTTTCGAAACCTTTACGATACAAAGCTGTTTTACTCAAAACACATTGTTTTATCCTATATATATATATATATAATTATCTTAAATTTATATATATCCGAAGAATAACGGAAGTGTTAAAACAACGTAGTTTCCAAAAAACTTAAACAGACGCTCTTTTCTTTTATATTGCAATTCCTTTAAGATTTAATAGAAAATTAAAATATTTTCCTTGCAGACTTTTAATCCACAGATTATCTTAATTTGGAAAAGTTAATATTTAAATTCCAATCGTTGAACAGTAGTATTGATAAAAGAAAGTTATTTAAAGAGAAATGATTTTCTTTTTTTCTCCTTAATAACAAGAGAACGAATCAATCTGCTCGTGTGTTATTACAAGTTCATGCTTAACTCAACTATCAATTGTTCCGTTGACATTAAGATTTAATAAAAAAATAAAAAAATATATAAGTATTTATTCTTAACTTCAAATCTGGCATTTTACTCAAAAGCTTAAGGTATGTATTATTTAAAACTCAAATGTATATATAAATAATATATATATATATATATGTATACATAATAAAATAGTCAAAAAATTATATTTATAAATAATTTCCTAAGAGATAAAACATGTTAGACCAGTAATAATAACTGTAAGTTACTATTATAATAAACATCAAATAACTACTGTTCACTTAATATATTTTTTTTGATATTAAAAATGTTTAGACTTTTTAAACCAATTATTTTCAGTCCAAAAGATTTAAAAAAAAAAAAAAATTATTCTCCTATTTCTTCAGGTGTAGAAAGAACTGTTTTTTTTTCCTAAATGTATTTTTCTGAAAATGACTAAAAATCATAGAAGTAAAAAAAAAAAAAAATCATAAAAGTAAAAAAAAAAAAAAGTTTTTTTTTGTTACTATGTTTTAAAAAATAATACAACAATTATCATATTATAAGGTGATAAATCTCATGAAAGTGTACTATTTGCAAAATCCGAGAAGTCAAATTATTAAAAACTTAGAGATTATGCTTTTTGTATAAGGAGAAAGAATTCTCCCTCAACGAGGACAACAAAATAGTTGTCTCCTTGTCAGCCAAAAAAATTTATCACATCAACATTAAGAGAGCATAAAGGAAATTTTCTAACTAACATACTAGACCAAAACTAAATAAAATGGTCAACTATAAACAAAAACATAAACAAAATATATCATAAAATATGACAATAGTGACACAGAAATATTCACTCCCAGATTATAATGCAATTATAGTCAAATCTTAACAAACACAATGACACAGTGGCCTTTATTTCGATTTATAATCCAGCATTTGCAATATCATGTTTCTTTCTAAGCATAATAATTAAAAAAGATTAATCTCTAACAAGACCATTCTCATATCTTCAAAATTTGTGTAATAATCATAGTTTTAATCACTTATTATCATTATAATTTCAACAAATTTCAAATTATATGGATGAAAAAGTTATTCAAATATTTATGTATATTTTCAGAAAAAAGAATGCCTCACTAATATATATTAGTGTAGCAAAATATGTAATTAATAATATGTTTGACAGAAATAAAATCACAAAAAAATTCACATTGTTCTAATTGTTTTTACATACATATTGAAATAATGAATTTATTAAAAATTAACCCCCCCCCCCCAAAAAAAAAAAACTTAGTTAAAGAATATAAAAAATAAAACTTAAGAATCTATCAGATTCAATGTCATTTTTAGACAATTTATTTAGCATATGATTTACCAAGGATAAGTTGATACATCTAAAGCAATGTTCGTTTTAATCTATTTTTGTCAGATTCATAACTATCTGCAATGGATAACATTTTTAAATCCAAAACTATCAAGTAAAATCTGGTAATGAATAACAATCACTTCACTGTTTATTCTTCAACAAGATCTTATTGACAAACCTGATTGATTATCAGTTTCTTAGAAACTATTAAAAGAATATGAATCTAATACAGTGGTCAAATATATCTCCACAAATGTATAACTTGCATTTCATTTTAGTTAACAACATTTTCTTAAAAAAAAAAAAAGTGATCCCTGTGAAAAAAACAATAGATTGAACCACCTAAATGTAATCAGGATTAATTGGCCAATAAGCTACAGAGCTAATGTAATAGTTAAATAACTGAACACAAAGTCAAATCATCATTAACTTCAGCAATCACGTATTATATGTGTTTAATAAATGTGCATATTAAAAATAACATTATAGAAAACAATCTCATGCTACCACAATACTTCATTTTTGAACCTGTCATTGTAAGCCTCATATTAAAATATTTGATTTGTGTATTATTAAATAATAATATAGTGATATGCATTTTCTTTTTCACCTATTGACAAAAAAACTTTTCATCAGAAGTGATTAAATACTAAAGATCGAGTCACTGACTTCTAGTTCTTGATATACAAAATATAATTAATTAGATTTAGTCATAATTGAACTAATTACTGCCATCCTGTAAACAATTACAAGTTAAAAAAATATCCTGTATGGTAAATACAAGTTTAGCTTCATTATTATAAAATTAAGTGTTACATGCCAGTTATAAACATATTGTTTGCTTAGGAATTTAATTGGAGCCAGAATAAAGACAATGATTCTTCTAAGGGTCAATGATCACCTTTAAAATCTAATCATTAATATTTAAGATTCAAGTCATCTGATTTGTGTAAATAAAAGAGTTAGCATCTTTTATAAAATCTTAAAACTAAGTGCAAGCTTTGAAATTGGAAAATAAGATATCTGATGAGTGATGTGATGGAGGTGGGGGATTACAGTGACAATTGCAATGATTAATCTTTTTTGGTGTATAGAATTATATAAAGCTAATATACAGACAATTAAAAAAAAGACAGTATTGAAAACCTTTAAAAAAAAAAAAAAAAGAAAGAGATGTATTGGAAAAATATGTAATATAAAAGTGTTAAATAAAATAAATGAAGAAAGATTATTTATTAATGAAAAACTTGAGTGGGAGGAAGAATTGGATCGGAAACGTTCTTTTTCAGGTAAACAAATTATGACACATATGTGGAAAGAAATTGTGTCAAGTAAAAGAAAATTGAAGACAATAGTTCAGCCTGTACAAGATTAAACTTTTGGAAGATGATTAATGATGAATTATATTCTTTCCTTCATGATTACTTTGTACAGAAATCTAACTTAAATAGTCCTGCAGTTGACTATTTAAGGATTTTCAGCTTTTATTTATAGTTTAACATAAATTAACAAAAATTTGGTGAAATTTAATTCTTGCTTTCCTAAACAATTCATCAAAAGCACCATCATTAATACCACTGTTTTGCAACAATTAATGTCACTGTTGTAATTAAATATCATTTTGCTATTAATATACTAATCTTTAGTCACATAAAATGCATCTCCTCATAATATATATTTACATTAACTTACAACTATTGATGTCATGTTAATATAATCAGCTAAGCAACTCTCCTAAGCCAATTGTTTTGTGATCTCAATATCACTCATTAATTATCAATGAGCTACTTGCTAGTTTACTTCAGGGTAATATGCAAAGCCTTTTAACAAATTTAAATTCTTAATTAAGCAACTAATAAAATTTATAGATATCCTTCATTTACAGTTTTTGACATCATGTTAAAACAACCAAACAACTCTCCCAAGAGAATTATTTCACAATCTCAACATATTTAGATTATAACATAATGCATTAATTAAAATTGATATTTGTGTTATTACAATATGTAGTTGTTTTCAATTATTTCTTAAGTTAATTCATCGTAATATTTAAATGTTCATGTTTGTTAGATTGAATAATGATTAATTCACTCTTTTAAGACAGGCATTCCTAGATTTGATATATATATATATAATATTCAAATCAATATATATTTATCAAAATATAATATTATATATATATATATGAAAAAGATTTATGCATTACATTGAAATACATTAGCAGGTAGTTTATTAAGCAATGAGTGATGTTAAGAATGCTAATAAATATTACCAATGATTTTATTGGTCGATTAATTATATGTTGCTTATGTAAATTAATTTATATATTTATTCCAGTTTACCAATGTACATATTTGGACTACATATATATATATATATATATTATAAAAAAAAATCACATTTAGTAAAAAGATAGATTGCAGTAAGCACTCTTTTAATGTAAAAGGATCAATAAATTTCAATAATGCATATTTATTCTAAGGAACAGCATACCATATCTTTCCATATGTTCTTTTCCAGCATTTCCAAATATCTGAGCAGCTACAGGTGCACTTTCAAACCCACGATTATTTACCATATTTTCAAAAAATTTTTCCGCAGGATTAGTTCGATCATTAAACTAAAAACAAACAAACGCAATTATAAATGTTTAACAGATATTTTTATGAGAAACTGCTTAAATATAATTTAATTTACATATTATATTTATATAATATATTAAATACAAACACAGCTGACTAGGTGATTTAGCTTAGTTGCAAAAGTAAGTAGTTTAAGAACCAAATATTTTTGAAATTTGTTCCTAAGATTAAACAAATCAATTTGGCTGACTGAATGTAGTTGCTATATTCAGCCTTACTTACATTTCACTTGATCTCCTGAGCAGCTGATTTATGATAAATATTATGCATGACTCTGACATGAACTTCTACAGAAAAAAAAATGCATAAACTAATTTTCATTTTTAAACTACTACAATACTATCTCTGACTGATATATTATTAATGGTTTTAGATGAATGATAAAATTTAGATTTATATATATTCATTTTAGAAAGAATTGTCAAGGAGTTAAAGGTTGGGGGGGGGGGAGATGATAACAAATTATGATTAATAAACAATTTATTATATTGTTCATAGTTTTAATAGAGGAAAAAAACGCTCTTTAGTAAGAGATTAACAAGATACATTGTTATATTCTTGTATGATAAAACATAAAATTTAAAAATGCCAGTAAAGATGATAATTGCCACTATAATTTTAAAGATTAGTACCATTATTAATGATTTAAAAAAATCCTCGATCATTAATATAATACTTCATATTGATATATTTCTAAAATATACTTACCTCTTCACTTATTATTTCCTCCTCATTTCTTCATATACCTTCTCATATTAACAACTCTTAAAAATTTTTCTGTTTAATAATACAAACTTTGTAAAAGCTTGGTTCTTTCAATAGGTGAAGGAAATTCTTTTTTTTTATAATATAAAATAGGATGCAAAAAAAAAAAAGGAACGTGGAAATTGACAACCCAAATATTTCATAGTTCTCCAAACATTCTATATAAGAAATTTACAATGGACACATATCATATATTAACAAAACTATTTATTTTCTTTAGAGCATCAATCAACTTTTTTCTTCTCCAGAGATATTCCCACATATTCTTCATAATTCCCTATTTTTAAATACATTCCAATCCAATTTTATTTTCTTACATTTCATGCTGCTCTCAATAAATAAGCCCTGCTTTATTTACTGATTTTACACTGCAATCATTTTCCAAATTTATAGAATTCCATTTTTCTTCAAATTAAAAGATAAAAGACTTTATTCTTTTCACATCTCTTTTTCTAATCACCTAAATCTCTGCTTCATACAAAGCCAAATCTTCAACAAACATTGAATATGTTCTATTCCGAATCCCAAAATAAATGGAGTATAAATGAACTTACTATCAGCCTGTTTAGTCATCATAATTCTCATTCTAATATCTTTGTTGCTAATTCTATCACCAGACAAATACATTTCTAAATATTTACAAATATTAACATTCTCTAAAACTTTCTGTCCAACTGCGATTCTTAAATTTTGATCACCATTATTTTATTATCATGGTTTTTGATCTAATTTTTGAATATATATATGTATATATTTTAACTTAAAAATGTATAGTGATTTAAAAAAATAAAATGTGGCAATGTTTTAAAAGATTTCATTAAATCTATCATTAATAAAACGTGTTTCAAGCTTTTATAAACTTTCTCGAGATGCTCAAGCATAATAAATGTATTTGCACGATATGTTTAAACAACACATTTTAGATAATTTTTGGCAAAAAAAAAAAAGTGCTTTATTTATATAATAATAGTAATAAAGAATTCATGAGTATTAAAAGGATAGTAATTTATATTAATTTAATTAAAATAAAATGATCAAAACATCATTTGCTGATGATATTCTAAATTTAAAAAATATTTTCAACTTACTACAGACTTTATTGATCCTGTGAACATTTTCTCAAAGCCTAAAACTAGCCCACATTTAATTAACCCTAGACAAAAGAAATATATCTATTAAATTATTGTTTCTGTACATGTATATATATATATTTAGATATAGTGTGATAAAAGTCAGGACCCATAAGCAATTTTTCTTCTAAATACTTTCTTAGTAAGTTGCTATATAACTTTTAATAGTTATAAGTAAAATTATATTTTCTTTGATGTTTATAAATTCTAATTTCTTTAGCATGTCTATTATTCCAAATTGGGGATGATATAAACAACTGATCAGAAAAAGTGCATCCAATGGAACACAATAAAATTATTGTTTGTTGTGACAATTTTTTCAAAAACTTATGTAGTTATCCAGATGTACACAAACTAATGTACATGTTTTTAAATTAGCTAAACTTCTTGATCAACCACAATGTTGCTGAACACAAATTCTTCCTGTTCCCTTAAAATATCATGCAATTTATCAATAGTTCTTAAGTCTTGTCGATGCTTGGCATTAAACTTTATAGAAGCTGACCATTTTAAGGCACCATGTCCTCCATATATGGTAAAATCAAATCTATTATTTCTTCTTTTACTATTTTATATGTCATAGTATATTAATCTGTGACAAAAAAATACAACAAAATTATAATAAATTGCTATGGAGGCTGATTTTTTCACACATCTTTTATAAAAATATATTTCCTAATGTGATATTAATAATTATAATCAAAACAGATAAACATATAGCAATTAAGATATTAATACAATTATAAAATTTTCTTTGGCTATTAAATAAATAAATCTTCTCATGTGAAAACTGCTAACCAAAACATATGTATAATTACACATATATAATTATCAATAATTCAAAACAAATGTCAATCAACTTTAACATTAAAAGAAATTCTTCAGATCCAAAATGATTAATCAAGTCTTTCTTGTGATTTCATTATGTTCATAAAAAAGAATCATTACATCATTAAACAATGAAATCAAAATAAAGCTTAAGAGACTTTTGATTCATCAGTTTATATACAAACCCATCAATTTTATGAGAACTTCTTTTAATAATATTAAAGGTGATTCACTTATTTTGAATCGTATATAGTCTTCATTTGAGAACAACTATTTACATAATTGACCAAAAATGTTTGTGAAAAATGTTATTTGTAAAAATTGTGCAATTTTATTAGTATCTTTATTTCTTTATGTTTTTTCTATTTTAATTATCATATGTTTATACATGTTATTACATCTTTCAAACTAAAAACTATTGAAAACAAGTTTTTTTTGCTTTAAAAAATGACTTAATGACATATATGATTAAACTTATTAAATGGCAACACTAAAACTAAATACATTTTCAAATCCAATTTTGCAATGTTTATTTCATATATCAAATTAAGCAAAAATTTGTGTTAACAAATATTAATGGAAAATTGTTTTGGAAATTTTATCATATATCAGTAAATTATACAACAAATACCTTAAAGAAATGATGTATTGAATGTTAAAATAAAATGTATTAAAACATAGATCAAATGTTGACATGACTCCCCCATCCCATGTCTATAATTTCATGTTTGAAATATAAAAGATTGATTGCAAGTTTTAGAAAATATAAGTTCATGCACAATATGAACTTTACAACCTTATTATGCATAACATAAACTGAAGCCACTTCTTTGCTTTTAAATTAGCTGGAACTAAAAAATATTACACTATTTTTTCTTCCTGTCAACTGAATTTACCTCTTTAAACCTAATGGATGTCATGTTGAATTTTAAACAATTGGACTGAGATACAATTTGTACAATATCTTCAGGTTTAATCCACCAAATGTGAAGTGTTGAATATTGTCAAAAAAAAGCAAATATTAAGGAATGTCATAATGCTGAAAAAATATAGTCATTACTCTTAAAAAATATTGAAAAAATTATATTTTTTAACACTTTTACAAATCTTATTTTTTTTTATTAGTTCACAAATTTTAAATTTTGGGAGTTAAATGTTAATCTGACACTTTTCTAGACAGCTTAATCACATTCCTTATAAAATTAAAAAAAAAAAAATCATATATAACATGACTTACCTGAGATAATTCTTAATTGCAAAGCATTAGAAATAAGCTAAGCTAAAAAAATTTCATTTTTGTTAGCTGACTCATATCTTGTCCTTAGCAAATATCAGATATTATGCAAATAGAATTTTAATTAATTGTAATTTATTAAAAAAATGAAATTAATTGTAAAATAATGGCAAAAAAAATAATATATAATATAAAAGAGTAAAAAGAAAAAGTAACAGGATGAAAGACTAAAAAGTTTTCCAGGGTATATCTATATCACATTTCTACACATGGTGATAACAAGAAATTTTTTTTTTTTTTCAATTTAGTTGTAATATAAAATAATAATGAAAATAGTCACAATACTCATGCTCCTTATTATCTGTCCTACTTTACATCTGAGATGCCTATAGGTTTCTATGTAGATGTTTATGATAATATAATTTACAATAAAAATATATTTGTATAAAAAAAGTAAAAAAAAATATCCATAGCCTGTAAAAATGAAAGTAGAAAAAAATACTCATAGATTGCAAAAAATGAAATATAATTGCTTATGTACAACAAAGATATATAATACAGATCCATACAAAAGAAACGAGATACTACTTGCAATAAGATATGACAATAAAATAAATTTGATCTTTTCATTATAATCATTATTTACAATATACATATAATATTTATATTACAAATTATAAAAAATATTATCTCTGAAATTTTATATTTACAGTTGGTTAGGGCCTAAATTCAAGGAATTACAGTATATATATATGTATTGGAACACAAACATACATTTTCGAACGCAAAACAAACCTTTATTCGACAGCATTATAAATTATTTATATAAAAAAAAATATGAAAAATATACACTTACAGTTGATGGAAAATATTACCCATAGCTTTATATATTACAATTGCTTGGTAATAAGCTCTCGAACTTACTAATATATGCATTGGAATTTTAATTCTTTTTTTCCAAAAAAAAATTACCATTAATTCTCTTCCATGAAGTTGAACAATCCTCAAATTTAAGCAGCAAAGGCCCAGAATCATTAAATAGATTTTGTGTTCTTTATTATTCCTTGAAACAATATCTTACTGGACTGTTCTGTGCATATATATGTAAATTTATTATAAATAAAATTTAATAAAATATTGTATTATATGTACAGACAGTATATTAAAAATTATTATTGGTATAAATATGCTCTAGAAAATTAGCATAAAGGTGAAAACCTGGATTTGATATTTAGCAGGATCAATATATTTAAATGAGGTTTACAACATATTCTGAACTGCATAAATATAACTGGATGTTATAGTGGGGCAGAGCAGCATTTATATAATCATGTGAGCATCAATTGTATAACCTTGTAAGCAGAAAAATGCAATGTGTGCACTAATTATTGTAGAAGTCAGTGAAATGTAAATAGATATATACAAATAATTGGACTTGTATATAATGTTTGTGCGTATGAACATGGTGCCTAATTATAGGAATTGCTTAAAGAAGCTAAAATGGTTTCATTCATTTCATTTTATTATTCTTTTTTTTATTAGCAAGTGAATAAACTTATTTTTATTATTATTTTAATTAATGTTTTGTTAGATTAAATTATAGCAGCTGCATATACAGCTGGTAAACATAAATCTTATCTCTGTATATAGCAGAATGGCGCAGGTCGATAGTAGAATAAAGCAAGTCAACAGTCAATGGTGCAAGTCGAAAATTGAATGGCTATAATAGTCAGTTTATAAAGTAAGAACTATCTGATTATTGCTGCAGTGTAAAAGGCCATGTTAAAAAATTTTGTAAATTTAAAATGGAGAAATGTAATGTTTATAAAATTAAAAGGCATTTAGCTTGTATCTGCAGAAACAAAAACAAGAGTTGTGAAACACTGTTATGTTCTGACTTTAAATCGCAAGGAGGCAGATTAGAAGACAAAAAAAATTTGTTAATGAGATTATTGACACAGATGATGGTCATATTGTGTTAGATGTTACTGTCTGTAAAAATAAAATTACAATGGAAGTGGACAGCAGTGCTGGTCTTTCTTTGTTGTCATATAAAGACTGGATAAAAATTAATGGCAATAGTAAAAGAAAATACACGCTTCAAAATATGCAGGTATTAGTCACAGATGTGAATGGCAACAGAATTGCCTATGTGGGAAAGTTAATATACCATTACATATTATGAAAAGTAATATAAATCCTCTACTAGGTAAAAATTGTTTTCATCCATTGGGAATTTGTCTTAAAATAATTAAGAGAGTTTAGTTGGAAATAGAAGTTAGAAAGATATTTCCTCATTTATTTAAGCCAGGATTAGCTGAATTAAAAACACGGCCAATAAATATTGAAATTGTAAGTGATGCTCAGCCTCTAGTATGCAAATCATATAAGGTTCCATTTGCCTTAAAACCCAAAGTTGAACAGACTATTAATGATATGATTGATAAAGGTGTTTGGTCTCCAGTTGAAGATTCATCATGGGCTACACCAGTAGTTGCAGCTATAAAACCAGACAGGAACATTCAATTGTGTGGAAATTATCATGTTACACTTAATAAATTCATAAATAAAGGAGCATATTTAAACTCAATTACATTATTTAATTCGATTATATTATTTTTCCTTTATTCCAAACATAGCTTATGATTTCTAAAGCTAATATAATCTTTTAAATAATCAGGCTTTTTTTCTATTCCTTCAAGTTCTGCATAACTGCAAATTATTTTTGTTTGTACTATTCTTTTTTTTATTGTGCTCTGCTTTACTTTCCTCATTTTGTATTTCTCGAGGTTGTTTGAACTTGGTAGTCTAATATAAGATAAACCAGTATTTTCTGTCTGAAGTATTTCTTCTCTAATTCACTTAACACAGTGGTGGTGAACCTTTTTAAGAGTGCGTGCCAAAAATTTTCAAAAAATATTTATAGAATGATTGGCAAGTCATACAGTTATTAAATCAAAATATAAACAACTTAATTATTGCAGTTTTTTAAAAGTTTATAAAACAAAATAATAATAATAACAATTATGATTAAACAAAATTTCTAAACAAGAGCACAAGTTGAATAAAATGTAATAGTAAAAAATTAATAGTAATTAAAACAAAATTTTGGAAATAAACATATAAAATCAATATAAATAGATATTATTTAATGATATTTTTGCTGTTGTACATTGGATGCCAAATATTTTATATCTGGTTCATATTTTGTCATTTTTAATAATGTACATGCTGAATTAGATTCATCTGTCATTCTATTTCTTGAATTGTCTTTAATTAAATTTGTTTCTGAAACAATGATTCACAGGCATATGTAGAGGAAAAAATTGATAATGTAGCGGTTGCTAATTTTTTTTACACAATTAGATGTTTCAGGAATAGCATTCCAGGCAGTCAATAGTTCCTCTTCAGCATTTTTTTTTACATATAGCCAATAATCGATCATTTTCCATTGTTTCTAACTCATTCCTCAAGTCAACAAATTTTTGTTTCCATACAGAACTGGATTGAAAATCGACTGATTGCATTTCCATATTTTTCAAATTAAGCCACTCAAAAATTTCTAACTTGAGACTATCCATCCATTGATGTTATGTCTAAGTATAAAATAAATTTTTGATATTTCTGAAAATTGTCTGAACTGTGTAAATCTAAAAGTAAATTAATCAATTATTGATTGAATAATAGCAACAAAAGTCTTGCGTCAATTTTACTTGATCTGGTTTCTCATGAGATTGTAAATCAGTCAAGAACTTTTTTAGATTTTGTAATGTCACCTGCCATTATTAATTAAGTTAAACAATCAAGAACGTGAAGTATAGAACGTTTTATCTAATAGAAGAGTTTTAGTTAGAAAATTTTCTTAGAGTATAACTTATAGCTATGCATTATTTTTTGTGTTAAAGTTGTTAATAAATCTAATTTTTGTTACCAAATCTGTTGGAGAATTCAATTAAGTTAACGCATACACGTCAGATTTGTAAAATATTTGAAGGTGTAAACAATAACATCATGGTTGAAAATTTGTAATTTAACTTCAAATGCTTTGATCAAATCAAACATGACAACAATTGTCTTATTATAATCATGGAGTTTCACATTTAATTCATTTAGATGTGAACACATATCAGTAAAAAACATTAATGTTGAAAGCCATTCAACAACCATTAGTTCATTATGATTTTCTCACTATGTAAAAACAGTCTAATTTTTTTAAACAGTCAGTGAATCTTTGAAGAACTTTTCCTCAACTTAACCATCGGACACTGTTGTACATAAGTAAACCATAGTATACTGAGTTTATCTCACTCAATGTGTAGATATAAAATTGATTAACTTAGTAACACTGTTCATAACATCATCCAATGACTTAAAGCTGGCTTTCATGCATAAAACCTGCTGATGTATAATGCAATGAAAACCCAAAAATTGAAAGTCCCATACAGTTGGTAAATAAAGTAAGAAAACTATTTTCTTGTCCAGTCATAAGCACCATCTGTAGTTACTGATACAATTTTGGCAACATCTATGTTGCAAATATCTATTCCTTTTGTTGTTGTACTAATGAGGTATAGCGAATAAAAATAGCCAAACAAGCTGATTCATTTATGTCTGTACTTTCATCAAGGCAAAGAGAAATCAAACTAGAAGATTTTATATCTTTTTTGTTGGTAAGTTATGTTGTTAGCCAATTGCAGAATAATTTCTTTAACTGCATTTCTAGCCAATGATAAAACTTTTATGCTCAGAGTAATTTTTATGTTTTTTCAAAATCTTCAAAAAGAACTAGTCCACATTTCATCCAAACTTCTTCCATATATTCTCCATCATTAAAAGGTTTCCCATGTTTGGCAATTACATTTGAAATAAAAAAATTAGCAGCAGTTATATTTGAATGATTTTTGATAAATTTCATGATAGATATTGATTGAATATTTATATTTTTAAATGCTTGTGCAATATATTCTTTTTGTTCATCTTTACTTTTTTCAAGGAGCGATTTATGATTGGACTCATAATGCCATATTACTGATGATGTTCTCAATACAACCATTCCAAAATATAAAACACATATTACCCTGGTGCCTTTGTTAATCATTCTATACTCATCAGTCCACCAATTATGAAATTCTCTACTGCTTGATAATTTTTGTTTTTTATTTTCGCTAGTCATATTAATATAATGGTATTATATTCATTTAAAAGTAAATTTAAGTGAGCTTTAATAATTTTATAAATAAAAATTTATCATTTCACGAGCTTTAATAACTTTATAAATAAAAGATTTATCATTTCACTTTCACAGCAAAACTTCAAGCACGGCATTGATTACGCATTTCATTTCTTTGTTTATGATTTTGATTACATTAAAAAAATGGTGTCAATACAGGTTTAGGTGAAAAAAGATTAAGACAGAAAACCATTTGATTACTTTTATTTTAGATTTGAAAAAACTTACTTTAAAGAGTTATAAAATAATTTACTGAGTTTACTTTCTAGTTTTATTGGAATCATTTGACAGGTTTACAGAATATGATACCACAGTATACCGGTACCACTTTTTTTGATTTAAAGTATCCTAATTTATTGCTTCTAATCAGAGTTCAATTGTAAATTGAATTCTAATATAATATTATATTTATTTATTTTACCTTTAGTTTATAGTAAATTTTTATTAGTACAAATTCTAGCAACAAAAAAAAATACTGAAGAAAATTATGATATATAAATAGTTTGCGTGCCAGTAAAAAATTTGAATGTGCCAACTCTGGCACGTGTGTCATAGGTTTGCAATCACTGACTTAACATGGTTAATGAGTTTTTTAGTAACTTTTCCAGTTTCGGTTTCAACAACTACAATTTGTCTTAATAGAAGTTCTTTAATTATAATTTTTATCAGTATTTCCCAATGACATCTATAATCCACACATTTTTTTCAACAGTTTAGTGATTTTCTGCAATGTAGTTTGATTCTAATTAAAAATTCTCTTCTAAGTAAATTAATGTAAGATTTGTGCAAATTTTTCATCTAAACATTATATTCAGGTTGGAATTTACCAGGACTAGTCAAAGACATAGTATGTTGATATAGAAAAGCTGTATATAATGTTTCTTGAATATTTACAGTCCCTTCCTTTTTTACTATTTATTTTAATATTTGCATTGCTTTTTCTGCAATGCCACTTGATTCCAGATTAAATGGGGTGAGGAGATTTGTCTAATTCTTCATTCTTTAAAAAAAACATTGAATTTGTTGGATGTGAAGCTACTGCTATTATCTGATATCAGCATCTCAGCAAACCTATGAAAAGCGCATATTTCTTTAAATTTTTCTAAGTTTCATCTGAACTGGTATTTTTCATGATTTTATCAGTCCATTTTGAATTGGTGTCAATTACTACTAAAAAATATACCCAAGAAAAGATTCAGCATTGTCAATATGAAATCGACTATAAGATTTTGTGACTGATGAATATATTATATGTATTTTTTCTGGTACATTTGCTGATGCTCGACATTTATCGCAAGTTTTTAGAATTCTATTTGCCTACTGATACTGGACTATTCTACATAATTGCAGGTGAGAGCTTTGGATTGCGTCATGCAATCAACTGTAAAACTTGTTAATGATGACTACTCAGTATTAAAACTTTATTGTCCATTAGTACACATCTTTTATTTAAACAATTTATCTCTGATGTTCCATATAGATTTGTGGAGTTGTTTGGGGAGATGGATAGACTAACCTTTGCTGATCTGTTTGACTAGCAATTGATATCCTTTATAAGCCTTGGTCCAACTTATTTTTTTACTGTCCAACACTTCAGTATTTCATTCATCTATATAGTTAACTGTTGATTTAGTTACATCCAGTTCCGATTTAAACACTGTCATTGAGAGTGCATTGGCATGTACAATTACAATCCCTCTTTTAAAATTTAATTCAAAATCATATCCTGCTGATGCAGCTATAATATGGGTATTTTTATCTTCGACTTTTTTGATTTTTTTTACAAAAGATGGGTGTGCCCCCCCTTAATCAACATACCTGTTCTAATGACCCACAATCTCAGTATTCCTTATTCCATTTACATCTTCGCTCCAGATGGACTTTGTTCAACAAGAGTAACAAACCATCTCTTTCGAATTGCCATCTATAGGCTGTTTCTTACTCTGTCTTGTTTATGCACACACTATTTTTGTTGCTACTAAGTTTCAAAATTCCTTTGATTTGTCCAATACAATTTCATGGACTAATTCCATTTTGATTGCTTCATAAATTAAATCCCTTAAGACCAGCAAAACTGCTATCTGAACCTATTATCAGACCCTCTCTCCCCACTCCAAATAAGAAATTGTTCTGATAGTGTTCTCTAGAATCTCCATATTTACAATAGCTTTTAGCCAAATTTTGTACCCCCCCCCCCCCGTTTCCATCTATTTCTAAAATGTAGCTGAGCTACATGTTTTGAAGGCTATGGATTAAAGTAATTATTTAACTTCTTCACTATTATTGCATATGATAATTTCTCTGGATCCTCATGACTAAAAAGATAATTTGCAATTAGTAATACATTCTGCTCAACATAACATAGCAATGTGACAACTTTAATGAGGTCCCTAGAAGTTCTGTTTATAAAAAAAAAAAAAAAGGGGAATTGGTCAATCAAATGTATTATTGACATTAAATCTATTTATTGTCAGGTATAGTAATTAAATTAAATTTGTTCCGATTTATCCTAGATTCATTATATAAACTTACTCCCCACCCCAAGCTGTTTGATTGCTCCAGTTTTCTTTTATGTACTGACACAATGAGTGTTGCATTTGTGGCGAATGTGATCAGATAAGCAGATATAATATACTACACAAATAGATTTAACTAAATATAATCTGTTATTTATTAAGTTAGCAAGATAACAATGTATAAAAGATCGAATAAAGATACTACAAAAACTAGTACTTATACAAACACGGCCATAGGGCTTGTAAAATAATAATAATAAGGCTGATGTGGCCTGCAAAAATCCCTTGGTCCACTTTGACACTTTCAATTGTGGAAATTCACAAGATACACAGTCTTCTTACACATCCGAAACTTCAGTCTGGCAGTTCATGCTTGCTTCACATTTGTATCAGCTTCTATGATACAAGTACATGCATGAATATGTTTTTCATTTCAAATTAGCATTTATTCTCTTCCAGATTCTTCCCAAGTAGTAACGCTATAATCTTTTAATTAGTTTTGCACACCAAAAAAATTTTAGTCTCCCTTACTAATCTAATTACGTATTATTTAATGGTGGTTACTACTCCTGGAACAGGAACAATTCTTTTTATTATAATCAGCGTAACTAGATCTTTAAAAATTCAAGTCTTCTAATTTATCTACTGAAATACAAATATTTTTTTACCATTGAAAATATTAAGGCACAGACTTATATATATATTTTAAACTAAAAAAAAAAAAATATAACTTGACTTTAACATTAATTAAACTCACAACATTATTTAATTCGATTACAATATTATTTAAAGTTGATTAGAACATTATTTCCACTTTATTCTAAACATAGCAATAGTTTTTGATACAATTCTTTAATAATAATACCATGTTTTAAACACACTAATATTTATTTTGTTAAAAGTATTAAGAAAAATAAACTATCCTTAGACATATAGACAACAATATATTACATCATTTTTGAAGCATGTTTTCAATCTGCAGCATCTAACATTAAATTAGGCTAAACATTAAATGTTCTACTTTGCTGAAACATTGGCCATGGCCAACATTTATAAAAAAAAAAAGTATTGGGGCTTTATTCTAAATAAGTGACTTTTGAAACACATTTTTTCCTGAAATTATTTAAATTCAACATGAAATTACAATATAATTTTTTTGGGAAAAAATTTTTTATCATCGATTTTATTAAATACATAAAAACTTATAAATTAAAAGTACTTCATAAACAATATTGTTTTTGTATCTAGCTTTATTTTTTCCAAAAATGTATATAAAAATAATAACAAGACTTCTCAGAATAGTTACTTGTTTATTAAAAAATTAGATCTAAAATTATTCTTCAATTTTTAACCTTCCCTTGGCTAGAGGACCATCTGAAAGATTATTTGCAATTAAAGCTTTCATTATGTCATCAAATTACTATCAATGATTTTATTTTTTGACTTTTGTTTAAGATTTCAAATCATCTTTCAATAGAAGCAAGACTTCATAATAGTTTTTTACTGTTTTAAGATGATACAATTTTAAATTATAGTATGGATGCTCTATCTCCATTATTTACTTCCAAATCTTTGTATAGTTGCCAAAAACTATGGATAACAGTATAAGCTGAACAATTTATGTTTTTAGTACACAGATATGCAGTACGGACCTTTTAAATATATGTATATACACACATAATACAATTTAATTGAAAAATTATACATATTAAAACATTTAAAAAATAAATACCAAAAAAAAACAAACAATATTTAAATAAAAAAAAAAAAGATAGTGGAGTAATAAACTGATATACAGAGAGTGATGTGATGTGATGCACTGTGACTTCTCCTTATACGGAGTCAGGAATCTCTCAGCAACTATGCCCAGAAAAACCTGTTAGCCACTTTACCTCCCCTTTCCATTCTCCACCCTAAGTTTTCCTATAATCTGCTCCATCCCATTTCCACAACATAATCTTTGTCAACTCCATGGCCTTCATATCTAAATCCCCCTTATCTTTTCCCAAACCCAGCATAAAAACCTATAATCACTTTGTTCATATTTATTCTTCCATAACTTCATTATTTGTACCCTTTCTGCTTCCAAGCATTTACATTGAAATATGCCTTCCTTACATAATTTGCAGACAAAATCACCCATAATTTTCCATTTACATGTATATCCCCTTGTTGCTGAAGATACTGTTCGAGCCTTAAACAATAAACTACTTTCCTTACTATTATCATAAATTAACTCACACCCAATGTTCTGTTTACTTCTATATATATTTAAACTCGTTTTACTCTCCATACTAGTTATCCATCTATCCAACTCCCTATTCTTTATTAATACATCTATTCTTCTATCCCACTCCTTACCACTATAACATTCTACAATCCTCCTAACACAATCATCCCACCTTTTGTACAAGTATACTGACATAAATTCTTTATCCAAATCTTCTGCATACCGCATTACCTTTCCCACCCATCTTGTTGCCTGCCCTTTACTTGTAGCCCAATTAAATACTATTTTGGCTATTTTTTTATTATCCATAAACTGCAATCTACAGAACATTTTCATTTTGCTTTTTGCATCTCTCATATAAAAACTTGGCCATCCCATTTCTCCTTGAATTACCCCCTTTGTTGTCCACACCTCTGCATCTAATGCATGTCTTCCTACTTCCCTTTGTACTTTTTGTAAGTAATCTAATACCCCTTAACCCTGCTACTGCCACTCCTTTCCATACAATTCTAGCTATATTATATTTATTATATGCTGCATTCAAATCTAGGCGTGTATGTAAGTGAATGTATTTAGTTGATCGTGCTCTCTTTCAAAAACAGTTTTATCATTCATCTTGTGATAAAAAGTGATGTTAATGAAATAGTAAAAGACACACCAATCATACAATCTTAAATACATAAATTTCAAGTTTATTTGCTTGTAGACATTTTCTTGTTAAGTTTTTATGACTAAACACAGAGGTAATGAATCCATACTACCCTTTACTTGTAAGACTTGTTATTACTCTTTTCATTAAATATTTTTAAAAGTTCTGTGTATAAATATCAATGCAGTCTAAACTAATATATTACTGAAATATTCTTTTTGTTCATATCCTCCTACCTATAAATTTAATACTTTTTCAATATTCCACTGAAGACTGAAAAATATTAAATTTACAATGACTAACTTATCATACATTGTTAATATAATTAAGGGAGCACAAATTTATTTTTTTACTATTGCATGAATTGATGATAAACTCATATTAAATATTCAGCTAATATCTTTTTTTTTTTAAGGTTAATATTAAAAATGATTATACACATGTATATTTTATAAAATAATAATGATCTTACCTCCTTTTATCATCTGATATGCTAAATATAAAGCTGATGATCCAGTAGCACAATTATTATTAACCTTAAATGTATGTATATATGCACATATTGTATATTCAAATGCATCAAATTTATTATTAATAAATTATCAAATATTTATAGAAAGAAATATACAAATTTCCAACATATTATCTAAAACTGTTGCAAAGCTAATTAAAAATTTATATTCTAACAACAAAGCACAACAACTAATAAATTAGGTAAAAGCCTGAAATCCGGGCAAAGCCGCTTGGAGCGTTGATGCTAGACAAAATCAATGAAATATAACGTTACCGGGCTGCCGCAACTTTTTTCTTTTTTTATACAAGGTTTTTTTTTTCTTTCTATTATTGATTAAACGAATAATTTTTATTTCATTTACAACATAATTTCTTTATTATTAAACTAATTTTGATATTCATTTTCGTTACTTTTTGTGGGTTTTTTGTTGGAACCTGATATTTTTTCAACAAATTTTGCTAATTGTATTTTTTTTTCTTTTTATCATTTGAAAACTTGGGACTGTTTCACGACGTCAAAAAAATTTGTTTGAATCCCACCGCCGAAAAAATAGAATACAATTATTTGCGACTTGTTTAGAACTCAATTCTACCTTTCTTTTATTTTTTTGTCTTGACTAAATGGTTTTTCTTCTTCTTATTATTAATTTTAGTTTTTTTTTTTAAACACAACTTGTTATCACTTTCATTTAGATTATGTTTGAATTAGCCTTTTTTTTTTTTGGCTACTACAAGAAATAGCTTTTTGAGCGGGGAGGGGGGGATTCGTACTGTTTATTATTAACAAAAAGGCAACAAAAATAGTCAATTATTTTAACAGCGCTGAAAAAAGAGAAGAATCAACTTTGGGACTTGTTTCGAATTTTGATTTCTTTTTGGTTGACGTAATTGTTTTTCTTAATATTAAATCCAAATTTACTTTTGTGTTTTTGCCGATTCAAAAATTGTTTTCAAACACCCACACTCAGAAAAAGAATTGTAACCAAAAAGTCAAGAATTTAACCTTTTTTTTCTTTTTTTGAAACAACTTTTTCTCACTTTTTACTTTGATTTCTATTTCGTTCGAATTACCTTTTTTTTTTTTAGCCTTCTACAATAAACTGCTTTTGGGGGGTGGGGGTAGGATGTATTTCGTAATTTGTTATTTTTAACAAAAAGTCAACCAAAGTCGTCATTTATTTTAACAAACCGCTGCAAAAAATTGAATCCAAATACTTGTCAATTTCGAATGAAATAAAAAACAAAAAAAAAAAGGACACAAACTTTGGACTTTTTAAAATTATTTATTCGATTTTATTGCTGTAATAAAAAGTGGACATTACGTGTGCCTGACAAAAAAAAACAAAAACACAATCTCACACACTTTCTGTACTCGGCAATTTATCTGAAGAAAAGTTTCAAAATTGCACGTTCGTCTCAGATCTTTTAGTGGTCTCAAATATTTTCCCCACCATGCTGAAACGTGACTTAGCGCGTGAGCTTTGTCGAAGCCTGTTCGAGCATACACTTTGCCAATTTTTTTACATATTAACCTTTTTTTCGGGAAGGGTGGGGACCATATGACAATTCTTAATAATTAACAACATTTTTAAAATCGTAATGACATTACTCTATTACGGAGATTTGAAAAAGTCGTACCGCCTTGAAATTTAAACACTCTCAAGCGATACGGTAATCAGCTATGAAAAGAACGAATATGCGTACATAGCTTCGAAGCACAAAACAGGCTGTAATATTTTTGTGCAATGCCATGTAAAGCGGCCTAGCTCAATGGGTTAATACAATACATAAACGTTGTATTACCCTGTAAGGCCGCGGCCGCCGAAACGGTATTTTTATGTGTTTTGACACGTAAACAATGCCCCAAGCGGTCATGCCTGGATTTCAGGCTTTTACCATAAATTATATATTTTAAATAAATTTACAAACAAAACAACAAAACAATATAACTTTTAACATAATAGAAATTATTATTACAAAAACAATAATATTTATTGTATAAATTAATAAATTCACACACACACATACAAACAAAATTTTTAACATAATAGAAATTATTAATACAAAACTGATGATAATATACATTGTACTAATTAATATTTTTTACAACAAATGGCTGTATATACTATGCCTTTAGTTGATATTTTTATCCAAATTAAAGAAAACCAAATAATCAAATCAATTATGCATTCTGTATTTCTTTGGTAATAGAAAAAATTTCCTAAAAGTTTAAACTAAGTAATAATCATTAAAATCTTTCTTACAGTATTAACAACTAAAATAATCCCCTTTGATAAATTGTAGTCAATTTAGGGCTACAAATAATATCTTTGCATTTATCACTAAATATTACAGAATAATTTAATTTTAAAATTGCAAAATTTTATTATTTTATTACATAATAATGTACAATTTAATAATTCAGTTGACTTTGCTAAAAAAATATGATTATGTATATTCATTACTGATATATTATATATAGGGTAATTAGGTTATTAATATATTAAAATAAAATTAATTCTTATTTTAAATAGGGAAGAAGGAAAACTTAGCAAAATTAATATTAAATACATTAATGTTGAAGATTAGATGATAAGTGACAAAAATTTACTTACATTAACAATAGGAATAGCTGTAAGACCAAATTGATAGAGAGCACGTTGGCCACATGTTGAATCGCCTGTGAAAATTAACACAATAAAATTTTTTTTAATAATAATCAAAACTTAAAAAAAAAATTGTTATTATGCATAAAAGAATAATATTTATTATAAAATTATTAATGGTAAATTCTATTAAATATTCTTCATATATTTTCCCACTTTTTTCTTTTTGTTAAAAAAAATTCTATTTATAACACTTCCTCTTTCAAACATATATTTTAAATAAATTTTTTTTTTTCATTTTATATTTTTGCAATACAATTCAAAAAGGATAAAATAATTTGGATAATCTCTGTGTTTGACTATGCATTCATAAAAGATAACTTTTACAAAGGATTAAAATCTTTATCATTAATCTTTTTTTTTTTTTAATTTCATCTATTAAAAAAACATGTCTAGATATTTTTTTCACATTATTTTTTCTCTTATAAATTGTTACATACTACTCAATATCAAAATGTATTATTTTGTTTTTTAAATTTTTAACTGAATATACATAACAGAAGTTGAATTAGAACAAGTTTTTAATAATACCATGATAACCCCCCCCCCCCCTCCCTGAAATAAATCTCAGAAATTCACTGGCATTTTGCAAGGCGAAACTTATATCTAAAACTTGTCAAGGCTTTTGATATTAGAAAGTAATTTAAGCCCCTGTAAAAGATATGTGAATAACCTTTTTAGATTTTAATATGTGATATAAAATAAAAGACTAAAATAGTTATAAATATATATTAATACATAGCATCAAGCATAAGCTAAATATCACAAACATTTTTATTCAAAATTAGAAAAAAATAATTAAATAATTAATTACTCAGGAATTCATAAAAAGTTTAAGCATTGGAAGTAGCGGAATTGGGCTACAATTCATAGTCTTTGAGCTTCAAATTCTATCACATTACCATTACACAAAAACATGCAAGCATTAACATTTAGCAACATCAATAAACTAATGTAATTTGCCAGTTTATAATTAATGTTTATTCACTTCAAATGGAAGCACATTATTAAAACATACAAAAATTAAATTTCAATATGTTAAAAGGGTAGTAGTTTGGAGACCGTTAAAAGAATTTAGAATAAATGTACTATGAAGAGATAATAGTTAATATCATTTTCAAAAATAAAAAGTTTAATTTAATTATGGAAATGTAATGGATTTTAGAAAAAAAAAAAGCAATAAAATACACTTTTATAAATGATAAATTAAAATATTATACGTTATTTAAAAAATAACTTGGTATTTTTCCCTCCCAATTTTTTTTTTGCCATATTTATACTAAATGATAAAATTTTATAGTAAAATCTTATTTATAAAACAAAAAAGTGTAATAAAAATACATTTTAAAAGACATATAAGTTGTATTAAAAGTTATAAGTAACTATAAGAAAAAAATTTAAAATATTTTATTTTTTCTCCAAAATTGTCAATCAATATTGGGGCACATCATTGACAGTAAAAAAAATTTGAGGGATAGTAAAATGGATAAATCAAAATAGAATTTTATAAGAAAATTCAAAAAGTAATTTTATGACATTTATTTTAGAAAATATTTATATAACTCTCTACTCATCAAACGGCAGTTTTCCAATTCCCACACTCTTTATAAACTTCAACAACTTTTTTTTTCTTTTTATAAAAATTCTGTTCATTCTTCTCACACACAAAAAAAAAAAAGAGTGAAAGATTACTATCAGAATGTTACAAGCTTACAGGAAAACGAAATTTAATCAAGTTATACAGAATTGTTATTAAATAAATACATTAAACTATTTCTACAACAAAAGAAAAAAAATTTTTTTTTAATATAATTCTTTATAAAATCCTATCATCCAGCCAATCATTTAATTATTGTTTGAAAAAGGAAATTTAGCGATTATTAGCTAGAGGATAGAATAAAAAAGAAAAACTATAAACTTTCTTCATGGCATTTAATTACTGCAGTTAATATTGAGTCTTCATTGCTTTTTTATAAAACAATGAATTTAAAGACTGTTTTATCTACAAATTTAATAAGTTATAGTGGAAGACAAATAATGGAAACAAGACTCATGGCTAAGATAATCTATAATCAACATTATTAATATAATAAAAAATGTTTTAACATTTAATTGTGAATTGAGCTAAAAATCAACACAATTAAGACAATAATCAATAATTTCAATGTTCAATTTTTAGTTAATTCTAAAATTGATATTAATGAAATAAAATTCATAATTTTAATATCTGCCCAGTCAATATTATGAAACATCATAAACGCATGATATTTGTTAATATTCAGACTGTTTAACTATAGAAAATGACCAAAGAATATTTTATGCAGATCTTTAAAATATGTCACATTTAGAATGCACATCCATTTTATATCTTTGTCAAACACACATACACACACTTTAAAAATATTTCTTTAATAGAGTAGTTAATCATAAAAGAGATATAATCTGGGTGTTGGATATTTATGCAGAAATCCTTGTCATGTTATATAATTTTTTTTAAAAATAAACATTCCTATAAGTTAAAATATGCAAGTTATGCATAAACATAATTAATTAAACAGCAATGTTCAATATCTATTATAAATGCAGTCATTTTTTGATTAGGTTACAATGTTTATCAAAAATTGCTCTGCCCATATGGAAATGACAAGATAAATATATAATCATTTGACAGAAAATAGAATAGAATATGAAATTTGTCAAAATTGGCTATCAATTACTTGTAAAATGAAAAAATATAGAAGTTTGAAAGGTCATTTAATATGGTCGGTTTTCCTGTTAAATGAAGCAATATTCTAAAATAGGGATGAGCATTGTGGGACTAAATGAGATATACTGAACACCTGATTATAAAAGTAAAAAGTAAAGCAATAATGTAATCAAAAAACAATTTTTATTAGTATTTAGAAAAAAAAAAAATTATAACAAAAATTCAAATTCAGGGCCTAAAAAAAAAAATGAAAGGATTTTCTACTGTAAGCAGACATTTTAGATTTGTCTAATCTTTAAGTTCCTGATCAAGAGCAAGATTGTAGTGGTTTTTAACTTTCATTCATAATTAGTTTTCTTGAATTGCATTTTGTTCATCCTTTGTAAGTCTTGCAATTTTGTTCTTTGCAAAAATTTAATTTTTATTCTAAAATTGATAGAAAACAAAATGAGACCATGATAGACTGATTTAAATTTCTCTGTTGCTTCCATTGACAAATTTGATTAAAGGGAATCCATAAAAATATCAAATTTTATTTTGGAGCGATTCAAGAGTTGTACTTTGTTCAAATCTTTGTTGTAGTTTTATTCTTTATAAAAAGTATTTTCATCTATGAAATTAATAAAAACCAAAACAATATCATGAAGGATTGATTCAAATTTTAAAAATATTCTGCTGTTTTTATTAATAAACTTAACTAAAATGAATCTATAAAATTGTAGTTTTTTTATTTTCATCCATGAAATATAATTAATAAAATGATGTTACAATAAACTGATTCAAATTTGAAAATATTCCACTGTAATTTATTAGCAAATTCAACTCCAAATATTGAAAGTCTGGTAAAAGCAAAGCAGACATAGAAGTCTTATTAAAGTAAACATTTAAATTTTAATTTTTTTCTACAATATATTATATTATGAAAAAAACGTTAAATATTATTCATCTATATTAGTATATTTTATATAAAAATTGAATAGTAGCACAACAATTGTTTAATGCATCTTAGGTTGTAAATCATTGGCCACACCTTGCATTAAAAAGTCATTGTTACTGCAAAAAACAAAAACATAAAGAACATATCTCCAATCTAACATCAAACAGTTGAATGTGTGTCACAGAAGCATAATTTGTAGAACTTTAGTAGTTGACTATTGAGCAATACATCAAAGTGTTGACCATGTGGATGAATAAGTGCATATTTGGCAGGAATTAATACATTTCATCTTAGGTAGATTGGTATAATCATCTTGAGGCAATAGTTGCTGCAGCAACAATCTAATATTCAGTAATGATTATAACTGAGATTCTCATCATAGTGAATCATAGATAGGCATAAAAGTCAGACTTAAATTCCAGGCAGTATTTCTGATGCATATATGGTGATGACAAATTGAGAGGTTGTGAAATAGAACACTAACTATTGGCAAACAGACAAAAAAGCAGATTCAATATTTGCTTACCTTTGACTGGCACAGAAAGTAACTATGAAAACAGATTTTTATTAATCATTTTACAACAAATAAGCTTCCTGGAAAAAAATAATACTCCCTCTACAAGAAAAAAAAAAACTAAGTAAATTAATCATTTGTAATTACTCATAGACAATGAAATGCAGGATAAACGTTTTGTCCCATGATTAATATTTACATAGATCAGTTACAAAGTGGAGGTAGGGGGATATATATATATATATTAGTCTATCTTATATAAATATATACATGAGACATACGGATGTACACTTTTCAAAACACACTAAAACACAACATTATGACTTCCTGCATTTGAATAATTTATAATTAAAAATAAATACTAAAAAAATAAATTAAAAATCAAGTCCAGAAAAATGTTAATGACTCATTAAGCGAACTTTTTGCATTGACTAATATTCATTAATTTATTCAATGCTGCCATGATTAGCTTTGAGTTGAAAGAGACCGTCACCTATTAATAAATGCATGAGAGACAAATGATTTCATTTTGATCATTTACAGCATCAATTCCCAACCGGTGGTACACATACCCCCCTCCCCAAGATAATACACTAAGCTATTCAGAGGTACATAGAAAATAATCAGTAATGGCAAAAAAGACTAAATTTACAATTTAAACCTCCAGAAATTAGGGGAACTGCAGAACAAAATAAGAAAATAGATACCCAGTATTTCAGAAGCAAAGTTACTCATTTCTGTGTTATGAATATTCAAAAATTAAATCAGTGGTTTGTGCTTTTAGTATTATAATTTTCTTTTCCTAACTCATACCTCATTTCTACTATTTTATGTTAAAATAGACACCGACAAAAAGTATCAGTATTTAAAAAAAAGTTATCATTTTAAAATCAAAAGGTACAATTTATAGAAATTAGTTTAAAACAGGTATACAAGTGTGAAAAAGTTGAATAACACTGGTCCATAACCAAGTTTTAACAATGGTAGAGATACTTTGTATCTTTAAACACTTCATTAGTAATCTCTCTTGCTGGATCCTTTTCTCAAATGATATATTATAAATTATTAACAAAACTGCATATAATGTTTTGGATTTATATATACAATTAGTGTTTATCATCTTCATTTTCCAATTTTTTTTTTGTAATTTCTTTTTGTAGTCAATTCTAAAGATGGTCAAACAAGTTTAAACAAAATATTAATTATTACAAAAATAATTTTTTCCATTGACAAAAAAAAAATGAATATGAAGTTTTGTTTTTACAATTGTAATTAATTTATAAATAACAAAAAAATATACACCTGGGTCTCTTTTTACGCGGACTTATTAAACACGATTTTGAAGTTCACCGGAAGTCGAACTCCGATAATTCGCTATTACTTTAAATAATAAATTTCGCGCACTTACGTTATATTTTACAAGATTATAATGTAAATTTGTTCAAACATTGTGCGTGTTAATTTTGCATTTTAAATCACATTCTGTTTTTGCTTTTTAAAAAAGAACGTAATCAATTATTAATCATTTAGTGTCCACAAGTTTATTTTTAAAAGGTGAGTAATAGCAGTGAAACGAAATTTGATTTTTAAACAGAATTGAAAATTAAAGTCAAAAATAAGAATTTAATTTTTAGTTGTTAGTTTTAATTAAATTTTTCCTAGCAGTGGTGAATAAATGTTTTTTTATTATCGTAAGTCTAAGTTCATAAACAATTAATAAAATCATCGTCTCAAAGAGTATGTCACCAGAAATCTATTGACACTACATGAGTATGAAGTTAGCACTAGTTGTATTTCCTCAGTTTGCAAACGAACGTATTTTTCGGCAAATATCGATAATAATTAAAATGTGTATTAAAAAAATGTAAATTATGCATAAAAATATATAATTTTGAATAAAATTAAATATTATAGTTAAAAAAAGTTTGTCTTGTATCATTTTTTTTCAAATTTGAAATTTTTTATTAGTCATATTTTATTTCCTTATTTTTTTTTTTGCGCGAATTTTAAAGTAATTTTACGTTGGTGTTTGCTTTTACACGAATTTTGAAAAATCACAGACCGCATCCCCCCCCTTTTCAATGTAAGTTATGTCTATTTTTGCGCGTGTTTTCTGAGGAACCTATCTATCGCGTAAAACGAGACCCAGGTGTAATAGGTTTTATAGTTTTAATATAAATATGTATGTCTGCACTTGTGCATGCACATGAAATTGATTTTAGTGATCATAATATAAGTCCTCAATGATAGGGAGAATATCTGAAAGTCAGAGCATAAGAGATCAGATAGTTGCAAACATTTCCTCAGAAATAGACAATCCATACTCCAATAAAGTCTCATTCATCTTCTTCAGAACTAAAGATGCTACAACAATTTTAAAAATAAACAGTTTGTGTGTGTTTGGACAAACCATAAATAAATAATGTTTGATTACAAACTTGATACACTATTATAACATGATTGCAACGCCCTTTCACAAGACTTAATTACAAAATCAGCTTACTTATATACATAGATGTAATATAGCATAGACTAAATTATAGACTTGGAGTTTATTTTTTCTGCCAGGGAGGATATTTAATATATCATTATAATGAAATGTAGATATTTTAATTTTATTACTAATATTTATACAAAAACTGTCATTTCACTGAGAAATAAAAATTAATTAAATACCTGCCTTCTTTTTTTTTAATTAAAAAAAAAAGATCTCTCTATTCAAATGAGATGTGAAATAGCAAATTACTGCTAATGATAATTGGTCATATTTTGTTCAAACAATTCTACTAACTTAGGGCAGATAAGTTAATAAAAATAACTATCACTCAGTTAAAATCTAATAATTGTTAACTTTTTATATTTCATATGGAATTAAGGATGAAAGCCACATTACACAGAAGAATATTTGTAAGAGTGTACTAAAGTTCTCAAGATATTTATATATTGCACATTTATTTCCAGATATGAATTGTAATGTGCCAATAGTGAGTGATATCAAACATAAATAATAGTAAATATGATTGTGATTTGATTAAAGGAATATAAAAAGATTCTTATATTTTGATGCAGGAAAAATTGCAAAAGGAAATATCAAAACAAAGACAGCAAAGAAACAACATTCTTCATAAGCTCAAAAAGTAATAAATTTAAATTTTATTATTTTTTAATCAATTATCATTTTTAAGTAATCTTTTTACAAAAATTATTATTTAGAGGGGATTTGAACCCAGCCTTTTTAGCTCCCTCTAGTCATCCATTCTATCTTATACAACCAATGCACATGACCACATACATGTGAAAAAAAAAAGATCTCCAATATACATATTCTGTGCTGATTCAACACTCATCAGTTGGACGGGATCATCATCTCCTAGACATAAATATAATTAGTGCTCGATTTATTTTAAGAAAGCAAATATTCAAACTTTAATGGACAGGCTTCAATCTTCTTCACTCTCCAACTATTCAGTCATACATATCATTGAACATCTGATTATGTTGGGTATGACAACAAAATTGGAAAATAAGGGTTTTGAACATGCATCATCAGATTTTCAATAATATGGATGGCTGAAGAATTGGACAGTGAAGAAAATTGAAGCCTGTCCATTAAAGTTTGAAAATTTGCTATCTTAATATAAACTGAGTACTGATTATATTTGTGTGGGAGATGATCCAGTCCAATTGATGAGTGCTGGTTCAGCACAAAATATTTATTTTGGAGATCATTTATCTTTTTCACATCTACATGGTCATGTGTATTGGTTGTATAAATGGAGTGGATGACTAAAGGAAGCCTGAAAGTCTGAGTTCAAATCCCCTGTAATTACATCTAGCTTAAATATATATTACTATACTTGTATTTAAATATTAAAAATTATTATTTAATTTTTAGATAGACCTGTACTGCAATATATGACAAATAATTATTTATAAAAAAAAAGTCATTAACACAGAAAGATACTAGGATAACAAGATCTTTGAATTATAGGTAGTCATAATGATAGTGTATTTTCTCAAAGATAAGCTAGTCCATTTCCATTTTTGGATAGTTTCACTGTCTATTTTTTTAAATACAATCTCTTAACAATTATTGTTGGAAATATACACATTCAATTCCTTTAATTGATTCTTTAAAATATATTTTTTACAAGTTAATTTTCTCAATAATAAATTTATGATAAAATTTTGAAATCATAATCTAATATCAAATTTAGCATATTAAAAATCTATTAAACACACAAAAAAGTATCTAATTACCATATACATATCCTACAAATGCCTGTTCTATTTCTTCATATTTTATCCGAGCATCCTGTAGACTTTTAGAAACTAAAAAAAACAAAACAAAAAAAAAAAAAAAATTGAAGATGTAATACAATGCTAATAATTATAAATAATAATAAAAAATTCTATATATATGTTAATATACATCTTTTCACAAATAAAAAATGACAAATGAATTTAAAGCTTTTCTGATATATAAGAAAAGGGAGATCATTCATGGTGAAAAAAATACCAGAAGGTGGATAATTCTGATCATTATTGTAGCTGTACATGGTATCAAAACTGCTTGCCAATAATTCTGATACAATATCTAGTTGCAATAGTAATTAGATCATATACCTTTAAATGGAAATACCATCATTAGTATTATATTTTTGATAACATGTAATATAGAAATGGAAATGCACATCAGCTTTTTTTTTAAAAAGAGAACTCAAAATCTGATTTGACTTTAAGAGAAATTAAGTTGTGGATATTAATTTATATGGAGCACTGGTATTCAAAATTTCAGTATTATTTTAGTGAAAGTCTCAAAGATGATAACTGCATTCATTAAAAATAATAGAACTTGTTAGAACTCACATTGGATATTAATACTTAATGGGAGGGATCATTATACATTATGAAGAACTGTAGCCAAAAACACAAAATTACAATGAAACAAATTCTAGCAAAAACTGATACACATTTGAACATTCTAACAGCTATCAAAATAAATTGTTGAGAACTTCATAAAAACATTTAGGAATAAGTTACTATTTTACAGCCATTGGTTTAAGATGTAAATTTTGTAAAAAAGCAATTATAATAAACCAATCAAACTTTTTTTGTAGATTATATTAAATAGTAGTAATAATGAACACAATAACCATTTTCTGTACTTATTTAATACATGCAATTTGTTGATTAAATTTCCAAGTTTAAGCTGACAGTTTTGACCATACAACAGGCTTCCTCAGAGCTGTATATATATATATAGAATATCACATTATTATTGAAACAATGTTTCATTTCCAAGGAACAGGGAGTAGACAAGAACAGTAATAAGATTTAAACTGTAACTTATAAGGTTAGAATAGACATTAAAAAAATAGGTTTGATATACATTTGGTGTATATGTACACATATGCATAAAAATATTGGATACAGTACTGATTCAATATTTTAAAAAAAATATATATATATTAAAAAAAAAAAGCAGATAAAAGTTTTTTTTTTCTAATTGGTTAAAAATGTTAAATACTAAAATTGAAAAAATTTTTTTCTAAATGCAGAAATTTTTTAAATAAAGGAGTTCTTTTATAGGATATTACTAAAAGAAAGAAAAATGAAAATAAATGGTTTAAATAAAAAAAGTTAGAGATTAGTAAACTATTTTGGTATTAAATAAAAATAAATGTTTTAATTAGCATTTGATCCTATAATAAAGTAACATTATGTGTCAAAAAATCTTTTATGATTTTGATTTGATTAATTTAAAAAAAAAGTTCTATATTTATTTGTATATTGGAGTAATTAAATTAACTGCAAAAATACAAGTAAATCACAGAGATAACAAGATTCTAAAAAAATTTAGACTAAAACAGTACTTGGTTAAAAAAAATAAAAGACTTAAAAATAAAAATTCAATGAAGTTCTAGCTTATGAATGTGTAATCTAAAGAAAGTGTATCAATATAATCTTTCCAAATTATTAATGTATAAGTTTATTCAACAGCAACCTATTCTATATGGAAAAGTAGAAGAAAAGTTTCATTTCCCCAAATTTCTAAAAAAATGCTATGAAGCAAATTCTAAGTGTCAGCAATCCACCTAAACTAAAGAAGAAAAAGTCAAATTTTCACCAGCTGGATGTTATATTTAGATATACTTCAAGAAAATGTCAATTTTCTTATAGTAACTGTAATAAAAAGTGAAAATGAATGACTTAATTTTACATAATCTAAAGCTTCAACATTATTCAACATGGAAAAAAAAGAAGAGGCTATTGTTGAGAAAATTTGCTAGCAAATCAACTATATAATCATATACATATAAGCCCAAATATGTAAAGGTAATTATAAATATTTCAAATTATATTAAAACACTCAGTATACAAGTATACAAAAATTAAGTGCTCTCAATATTCTAAAAACAATAGTAAAAATATTGTTAATTTTAAAATTACATTTTCTAGGAATATTTTTTTCGTGTATGTATAGTTTTATACTTTATATTTAGATAACAATGTTTTTTTTTTTTATATGGTTCAAGAAAAAAAAAGTAAGTTTAACTTAGAATGAAGTTTTTCTTTTTCTTCCAAATGATGTTTTGAAAAGATAATTTTAAAGTAAAAATTAAACTTACTTAAATGACTGTATAGTTTGAATATATATATATAAATAATATATTTAAATTGTCAATAAAAATACTTTATATTCGATTATCAAAAATGATTTATGGGCTTAAAAAAATGGAAAATTTATTATAGTACAAATTTGGAGGTTATATAAACAACAGATGGATATGTATATAATGATTTATGGGTTAAAAGAATGAGAAAATTTATTATAATACAAACTTGGAGATTATATAAACAACAGATGAATACATATGTATATGATCCTGTGCAAATACATATTTATAGTCACAAGCTTTTTTTTATATTGAATTTAAATAAGCATGATTATATACATTATAAGCAAATTAAACATTTGCACTAATAACATTGGATGAATGCTTAAAGACAGATTGTTTTTAAATTAACACATAAAGACAAGTATGATATCCAAGTACGATATCTACATATGTATGTTTTAAGTGTGCATTCATTTCAAGGCAGAGATTAATGATGAAAATAAATATTGCTATAAGATGTTTACAAATAAAATATGTTGAAAAATGAGATTTGATATTAAATGATTAAGAAAATGTTTATGATATTTATACTACTTAGTTAAAAAAGTTTTCAAATTTAAAAAAAAAAAAATTGAATCAATGAAGGTTTAAAATAAAAATTATGTTAATCTACATATGAAATATTGTTTGAAATAGTAATAAATATACAGATGTTTGAAATTAGACATTTCTGAATCGATCCGATGGTTTTGACTATCCTTTGGATCGTCCAATAGATGCATATGTAATCTCAGCTATTTGATTTGTCTCGTATGTGTTCTTGCGCAAAGCTGAGTTTTTGTGCGAGTTCTCTGCAATGGTGCTTGTCCCTACCCTTTTACAATTATTAAAAATCTTGAAAGTTGTGTATGGAAGGGTGGCAACACGTTTTAAATTAGTACTATGTAATACTACATCAGGTAGGGGCTAAGAACATTACTGTAATGTACATTTCAAGAGTTCTGGCCAATTGATTTCTACACATTCTCACATGATACGGTAGTGATCTGTGAAGTGTGCGCATTTGCAGAGTTTCGCTAAGCACATCAATGGGCTGTAAGATTGGTATGCAACGACATCTAGGCCTGCTAACAGCTAATATGAACAGAACTGTTCTAGAGGCGATAAGTTTGGCCGTGTAAACAACATTTTTATGTGTTTTGGCACATAAAAAGCATGACGCGGCTTGTATGGTCAAAAAAATCACTACCATAAAAATACATAGAGAAGATGTGGCTGCAAGAGTAATTGTAAATTTTGAGTCATATTCTTAAAAATTTATATACAATAATATATATAAAAGGTAGATATAAATGAATATGGTAAGTGTATAATATTAAAAATTCGGAAGAAATTGTTATGGAATTAAATAATATTAAATTAAATAAAAAGTTTGATTGCTTCATTAGATGTAAAAAAAATGTATCAAAGTGTTCTGAAAGATAAAAGTATAAAGTTAGTTATAAGTATATTAGAAAAAGGTAGAAGAATATCTAAAGAATAGGTATATACTCTATTCAAGAAGGATTGGTTATAATAAGTGATAGTTCATACTTTAAATATAAAGATAGGTTTTGGAATATAACAAAAGGATCGGTTATGGGATGATCGATAAGTGGGTTATTATCATCAGTGTTTATAAATGATTTGGAAAAAAAGATAGTAGAAAAATACATAAAAAAAAAAAGAAATAATTAAATATTATAGGTATGTGTATGATATAATTGTTATTGGAAATAGTAGGAGTATTTTAAAAATATTTAATTGAATGATAATATATATAAAATTAAGTTTATGTTGGAAAATGAAATAGATGTGAAACAGTATATTAAAAATGTAGAAATTAGAGAAATAATTGATCCTAGTTCGTACCAATCTTAGTCACAGAAAATGGCAAACCCGACCTGCTATGTGGCCGTTAGAGGCGCTATTTCTGTGTTAGCACACAGAACATACAGGGTAGGGCCTCGAAAGCAGATGACGCTTTTTCCTGCCGCTACGTGGGCTGTTCACCATGCGTACGCACAGGAACCTTCCACAAGCTAGCTGGCAGCTTACATCATCTGCTACCAAGAACCTAGGTGGCGCTGATTGCCGTAAACACATCTAGCTTATGTGTCGTCTGCTATCAGAAACTACCAAGATTCTAGCCCACTACGCGGCGCTGTTTCTCCATGTTACACACGGTAAAAACAGCAACCTCTAAATGCCTCCTTGCTAGCGTTTATGAACATAGTACTTAAAACCTTCAGGGCCTATAATGTACAGGGGTGAATAATTTATAAGTCATAACTATTTAAATATACGGTCAAATGTAATAGTTTTACATTCTATTTCACCATTTCATGAATCTATGTATTTTTAAATTATGACTAAAAGTGTTTTTTTTTTGTAAATAAAACAAAAGGTAATTTTTACGTCAATCTAAAAATCGGTCTGTGTTTTTTTTTTTTTTAAAAAAAAAAGCTAATTTTTTTTTCCTACAGCAGTATTTCTTTCAAAACTGTATTATTTTAAAAGATTATTGTTTGTAAAACTTTTTTGTTTACACTTTCAATTAATATTTTCAATAAATTTTAAAATAATACAAATTATATTTCGGTTTATAAATTACTATTTCGAAAAATAAAGTGTTATTTGCGTGCTGGGTATACCGCGTGCTTGTTACTCGCAAGCAATAATTCGAAGATCTGTTTATCAAAACTTCCTTTTACAATAATATTCAAAGCATAAATATTAATTGAAATTGTATTTAAAATTTTAGAATCATTTTAATAATAACTAAAAATGTCATATACTCACAAGGAAATTTCAAAATAATTGGTTTAATAAGTACCGTATGAGAAAAGTAAGATATTATACAGAGTCAGAAAAAAAAAAGATTTAGAGCAAAATATATATACATTTAATATCTTTATTGATGGTTGGAATTTAAAAAGTTTCTTTCAAAACTGATGCTCGTGTTAGGCTTGTATACTGTTAAAATTAAAACTATTAGTCCTCATAAATAATTTGGAAGACATTGCCTGTCAAAATTGGATGATCATTAAAAATTATATATGATCTTAATAGCC
Source organism: Epiperipatus broadwayi (assembly GCA_028023455.1). NCBI lineage: Eukaryota > Metazoa > Onychophora > Udeonychophora > Euonychophora > Peripatidae > Epiperipatus > Epiperipatus broadwayi. The sequence goes on from JAQFVV010000060.1 coordinate 1,601,483, forward strand.
TAAAATTCAGAAGCCTGATAGTACTGTCTTTGCCAGTGCATTGTTTCTTTCTTTCATTATTGATACATAAGTAAGAAAAGGTAAAACACATTTATTAAAAATCTTCCTTTACAGACACATAGGTATATTTCCTTTTAGTAGCAAGTTATTTCTACCAAAAGCACTCCAACCAAGTTTAATTCTATGATTAATTTCATCCATTATATTTCCATCTGTATTAATAATCTGACCAAGGTGTTTGTAACTGTTAACTTCTTCTAACTCATCATAATCAATCTTTATTTTCATATTTTGAGCAAATCCATTAAACATTACTTTAGTCTTTTTAACATTTATCTTTAGTCCTACTTTCATTTGATAACTCCTGCAATATTTCCTGGAGCTCTGAAGCATAAGTTGCAAAAACAACTACATCATCTGCAAAATCTAAATGACTTAAATAATCTCAATTTACTTTCACTCCTTTAGCTTCCCATTTTAATCCTCAAAATATTTCTTGCAGCACTGCTGTAAAAACTTTTGGAGATATGGAGTCACTCTGTTTTACACTCTTCTCAATGTTGACTTTCCCAGTATCATTATCTAATCTAATTGTTGCTGTTGCATTTTTATAAATATTCTTTAAAATTTGATAATATCTTGGATCTATACCTTGATGATCCAATGCTTTAATCACTGAAGAAAAGTTTATAGATTCAAATACCTTTTCATAATCTACAAATCCAAAACATAATGGCAACTCATATTCATTTGTCCTTTCTATGATCTCCTGTACTAAAACCACTTTTAAATCCAGCTTGTTCTCTTGGTTGGGGGAAATCCAATGTTCTCTGTAGACGAGTTGTAACTATCTTGGTAAAAATTTTGTATGTAACTGATAAAAGGCTGATAGGTCTGTAATTTCTAATAACCTCTTTATCACCTTTTTTAAATATTAATATTAATACTGCATTCTTCCAATCATCTGGTACATCTTTATCATTTAGACATTTGGTATATAACATTGCTAAAAAAATTTCTATTTTTTCTCCTGCTTCTTTTAATATATCAATAATTCTACTATTACCTGGAGTCTTTTCTTTCTTCATACATTTAATTGCATGTCTCACTTCTTCATTTAAAATTCTGGGTAATTCAGAAGATGTCATAGATATAGGAGGTATTTGTTCTTTATTACTATATATTTCTTTATAAAAGTCTTCTATCCATTTCATGATGTCATCTCTCTTTTTAGTAATAATTCCAGCTTTTTTTAAATTGCAGATATGAATTTCCTACCAATACCAAAATGTTGTTTTACACTTTTGAGACTTTCATTCCCTTCTGCTGCTTTCCTTGCTAGTTAGTTCACAGTTATATTTTCTTTTATCATTTTCAAATCTTTTCTGCATCATTTTACAAAATTTGAGATATTCAATTCTTTTTAATGCATCATTTTTGTACATCTTCATATTCCTTCTTTTCTTCATAAATTCTATAGCCTCAGTAGAAATTTTATTGATCAAGTGCTGTTGCAGTTTTTAAAAGTGTATCAGTTGTTTTCATATTAATTTCATTCAAATCTGAATCATGTTCAAAATCTACTAATACTTGAAACCTATTTGTAAGTTCTATTTTAAATTCATTAGAATGTTTCTGAAAATTAGGAATATCAACTGTAAATATTGTTTTTCTTAATAATTTTTGTCTCTCTAGTTTTGCATTAACATGTATTTCACATCTTACTAACCGATGATCACTTCCTCTGTTAAATTTATTAAGAACATTACAATCTTGAAATATGTATTTTCTGTTAGTCAAAATATAATCCAATTCTGCTGTACTTTCATTTGGATGCTTCCATGTCCATTTCCTTTTAACATTTTTCTCAAAATAATTCATAATATAAAGTTTTTCTTTTCCTGTAAACTCCACAAGTTTCTGTCCTCTCTCATTTCTATTACCATAACCAAAATTACCGCCAGCACTTTCATCTTTCATTTGTTTACCAATTATAGCATTAAAGTCTCCCATAACAATTTTAAAATATTGTTAACTCTGATCAAAAGCCTTTTGCGCATCCATATAAAAATCTTCTACTACTTCATCACTTTGAGAACTTGTTGGGGCATAAACCTGAATTATCTGCATTTGGTATCTGCTATTAAGTTGTATAACTAATCTTGCCACTCTGTCCGATACACCATCAATCTCCACAATGTTGTTCTTCCACTTTTTATTTATAATGAATACTACTCCACTTGTATTTCCAATATTTGTGCCTTTATAATAGAGTACATGTTCACTTTTTAAAACAATTGTCTCTTCACCTTTTCTTCTAACTTCACAAAGTCCAATAATATCCCATTTAATATAAGACAGTTTTTCTTCTAACTCTTGCAATCTTCCTTCACTTGAAAGTGATCTGCTGTTGTAAGTACCTAAATAAAAAAAGGCATCATCAAATGGCAGCCTGTGTCCACAATCAGGGGATTCTGAGCAGCCTCTGCCTTCGGCCATGAACAGCTGCCTTGGTTGGTGACTTTACAGTCTCCTGGGAATAAGGGCCATGATTTATTTTTGTCTGTCATAATTGTATATATATATTGGAAAAATATTTATCATTTACACAAGCATTTATTCTGCCTTATCAGGCAACTGAGAAGAAAGTCCATGGTGTTTTTTGATCTTAAACTCAGAGGTAAAAATCCAATAACCTCGTCGCGCTGGCTGATGCGTGTTGGTGAGCAGCCCATCCATGTTTATATACTATATGAATAATCACATAGTAATAACAGCTGCAATGGCAAGAACGTATGGAGTGGACATTAAGAATTTGCCTTGCTCAGTTTCTTCAAGGCCTCCAAGCGGAATCAAAGGGTTTCCTTTCAATTAATAGGATGGCAAGAAATTTGTAACCTCCTGAGTGTAGACTATTTCTTGCATTAAATCAAATCTTAATGATTAATCAAAGTAAATTATAGTTTATTAGTTGATATTGTGAAATTGGTAAATATTTAAGTGTTTCTGTTGGGTGATATATATTAAAATTTGTCTATTTAGAAATTCATTTATAGATTCATTAAACAACCTAACTACTCACAAACATTATATTAGAAAATCTGTATAGATTCTAACCAGTAAATAAATTCAAGTATATTTATTATCTCCTTTACGTTTGCCACTGATCACTGATTTTCTTTAGTTTAGCTGCAATTACTAATATCTATGGCTACGCTTTAATACCTATAATTGTTTTTTCTTATGATGTTTCTTTTAGTTGGCTATTTCATAATGATAGCTGATGGATAAGTATTTTTCATGAGAGTTTATGCTATATGATTTTTCTTTTTCCAAGTTATTGGTTTCTGAATAAGAATTTTTATTCTGATTAGAGTGTGTGAGTTTTCCGTTGATTGTAGTTTTGATGTTGCTATGAGGGAATCTTGTCAAAAGAAAATTAAGAACTGTAGTGTCTGTTCTTGTTTTAATTCTATTGTGAATTTAATTAAAAGTAGTAATGCTTTACCATATGGTCATAGAAAAGCCAGACTTTAATTGTAGATAGAATTTTATTTATGGTTGTAGTTTCAAGTTCTTCCATGTAAATATTACTGATCAGAGATAGCAATAAGGAATCAAAAAGCATTTTTTGATTTTGTTGGAAGAATTCTATAGTATATAATAATAGTATGCTGTGCAGAATGTTAAGTGTAATTAAACTATCAATTGGAAGAATTATTCTGGTTTGTACACTACTATTGTTGTTTAATCTTTTTTTTACATTAGATAATGCTTCATCACAGAGTACTTTTGTGATTAAGTTTTTCACATCAAAATTTACCAATATGTCAGTTCTTTCACTTTTCATGTTGATTAATTCTACAATTTTCTTAGAATCTCTAACACAGAACTGTCTCTTGTATGCCAAAGGACTAAGAACATTAGAATTTTTGATATAGCGAGTTTTCAGAATTAAAAATAGATCTTAATGGAACCTGGCCTTTATTGATTTTACATGACCACAAAGATGTGGAATTTTTGCCAAAATATGTCAATCTAATTTTTTCTGAATCATTGAAATAGCTGTGATTAGGGATGTGGGACTTTTAGTCTGTTGGGAGAAGCTCTTATTGTATCATAATTACTATTATCCATTTACAAATGTTACATTGCTCTTGTTAGCAGGAAGAATGCTTATAGATTTGTCTAGTTTAAGATTTAATAAAATTTTCTCTCAACATAAGTGATATTAGATTTGTATTGTTGGTGTCTCATTTTCCAGCATAATTTTGCTTTCTCTTAACAAAGTCTCACTTGCAGTCTAAATAATTCTGTCTGGGAATGAATTAGAGGATTTAGTTATAAGCTTTTAGAAGCTGATTGGAAAACTCTTATGAAATCTTTATCAGTAAATTTATTTTTTAACAAAGATTATTAAAGTCAACATTGAGAAGAGTGTAAGACAGGGTGACTCCATATCTCCAAAAGTTTTTACAGCAGTGCTGCAAAAAATATTTTGTGGATTAAAATGGGAAGCTAAAGGAGTGAAAGTAAATGGAGATTATTTAAGTCATTTAGATTTTGCAGATGATGTAGTTGTTTTTGCAACTTATGCTTCAGAGCTGCAGGAAATGTTGTAGGAGTTATCAGATGAAAGTAGGACTAAAGATAAATGTTAAAAAGACTAAAGTAATGTTTAATGGATTTGCTCAAAATATGAAAATAAAGATTGATTACGATAAGTTAGAAGAAGTTAACAGTTACAAACACCTTGGTCAGATGGAAACATAATGGATGAAATTATTCATAGAATTAAACTTGGAGTGCTTTTGATAGAAATAACTTGATACTAAAAGGAAATATACCTATGTGTCTGTAAAGGAAGGTTTTTAATAAATGCGTTTCACCTGTTCTTACTTATGTATCAATAATGAAAGAAAAAAACAGTGCACTGGCAAAGACAGTACTATCAGGCTTGTGAATTTTAGGCTATTAAGATCATATATAATTTTCAATGATCATCCAATTTTGACAGGCAATGTCTTCCAAATTATTTATGAGGACTAATAGTTTTAATTTTAACAGTATACAAGCCTAACACGAGCATCAGTTTTGAAAGAAACTTTTTAAATTCCAACCATCAATAAAGATATTAAATGTATATATATATATTGCTCTAAATCTTTTTTTTTTTCTGACTCTGTATAATATCTTACTTTTCTCATACAGTATTTATAAAACCTATTATTTTGAAATTTCCTTGTGAGTATATGACATTTTTAGTTATTAAAATGATTCTAAAATTTTAAATACAATTTCAATTAATATTTATGCCTTGAATATTATTGTAAAAGGAAGTTTTGATAAACAGATCTTCGAATTATTGCTTGTGAGTAACAAGCACGCGGTATACCAAGCATGCAAATAACACTTTATTTTTCGAAATAGTAATCTATAAACCGAAATATAATTTGTATTATTTTAAAATTTATTGAAAATATTAATTGAAAGTGTAAAAAAAAAAGTTTTACAAACAATAATCTTTTAAAATAATACAGTTTTGAAAGAAATACTGACATAGGAAAAAAAAATTAGCTTTTTTTTTATTTACAAAAAAAAAACCACTTTTAGAGTAAATAATTAAAAAAACAGATCGCTTTTTACAAAGTCATAATTTAAAAATACATCAATTCATGAAATGGTGAAATAGAATGTAAAACTATTATGTTTGACCGTATATTTAAATAGTTATGATTTATAAATTATTCACCTCTGTACATTATAGGCCCTGAATGTTTTAAGTACTATGTTCATAAATACTAACAAGGAGGCATTTACAGGTTGCTGTTTTTACCGTGTGTAACGCGGAGAAACAGCGCCGCGTAGTGGGCTAGAATCTTGGTAGTTTCTGATAGCAGACAACACATAAGCTAGATGTGTTTACGGCAATCAGTGCCACCTAGGTTCTTGGTAGCAGACGATGTAAGCTGCCAGCTAGCTTGTGGAAGGTTCCTGTGTGTACACATGGTGAACAGCGCCAACCAGCGGCAGGAAAGTGTTATCTGCTTTCGAGGCCCCTACCCTGTATGTTTTGTGTGCTAACACAGAAACAGCGCCTCTAGCAGCCACATAGCAGATCGGGTTACAATACAAAAAGGGTTTAAAATAAAGAATGATAGATTTACAATACATAGAACAAAAAATGATTATAGAAAATGTTTATGTAAAAATGGGATATAATAAAAAAAATATTAGAAGAGTTTTGAATAGTAAAAATAAAGATAAAATAAATTATGGGGAAAGAAAAATAGAAATAAAGATGGATGGGTCAATAATAAATGGATATCAATACCTTATTTAAAGACATATATAAGATTTTAGGACAAGAGAAGTTAAATGAGAATATAAGAATTGCTTGGAAGAATAGTAAATCATTAGAAAAATGGATATCAAATATGAAAAGAGAGAATAAAGAAAGCAAAATAGGATTAGCATATAAAATAATTTTTAGAAGCTGTAATAAGATATATATAGGACAAACAGCAATAGAAAGGGAAAAGTAGTATAAAAAGGCCATTGATAGGAAGAATATGAATTCAGGACCATATGTTTATTACATAAATACTGTTCATAGAATGAGATGTATTGAAGATATGGAAGTTATAAAATACGTTAAAGTTTATAATAGAAGAAAATATTATGAGACAGTATACATTCAGAAAAATACGAGTAAAGGTGTTAACTTAGTTAAAGGACCTGCAAAGTTGAGTAGAAAATGGGCATTAAAGAATAATTGAAAAATTTAATATAGGTTTTATTTGTAGATATAGTTATTAGAAATATATGAAAAATGATATATAATTTAGTTTATTGTATAAAGTATATGTATATAATTAATGGTGATGTATATAATTATTTAATTGTAATTAATGTTTTTATTTATTGTATAAAAATAATATGTATATAACAGGGAGGGTGTATGTATACATATATGTAAATAGGTTATATGATTATATAAAATAATTAAGTAAAATGAACATTAGAGGAAGTATTGATAGATATAAAGTTATGTGATTGTATTAGAAAAGTGTATAGGTGAAAATTGGTTCAATAATAAAGAAAATATTTATTTTTATATAGTTTTTAATTTCAATTGTGTTGAAATCAGTATTAAATGGTTAAGTTATATGAATATTTAATTCATTTGGTAAGGTTTATATAAAATGAAATTAATATAGTTCCCAACAAGCTAAAATATATTTATGTAAAAGGGAGCATACCAATAAAAGTGTTTCATAAAGAAGCATCTTATTTATAGATATATGTATGCTGAAATTTATAGTAAAAAAAAATAGAATTGATTATAATTCCAGAATATAACTATATGTTTGCTTATCAATTTATATAAAGAGCATCACTTATGTGTTTTTGACCTTTCACATTTTGAAATAGAGCAAGTAAAATTTGCTTAATGTAAGTCAGACTCAAGTCCATTCTCTTTTATAATTAGGGACAGCCACAGCTTATCAAAAAGATTTTCCTGAAACTTGTTCTAGAATTTTGTATTGTCAGTTCCAAATATGCATATGTGTAATTCAAAAATGTTGCTGACATTTTTCAAAGCTGAAAAATATTAGAAGGAAAAGAATATGAAACCACAGAGTACATGTACCATATAATTGAAAATGATGAACATATTTAATATTTGATAAGGTATTATCACTTGTCATGTGAATAAAAATTTTCTCGCTATTTACAATGAATGATTCTGGAATACTTTTTATATTAAAAAATTGTTAAATATATATTCTTTTTTAAACAGGTTTTGACTAATAACTATCATTTATCTTTGCTGTGAGACATTTTATAAAATAGAAACATGGAGAATTAATGAAATATTAAATTTGGGAATCTTTCAAAATATGAAGAAGAATATACAAGATAATCTGAAAAGGTAAACTTAGAAACAAGTATTTAAAGCAAAAAAGATCTATTATTAAAAAACTCAAGCATTACAGAAAAATAAAATTCACTTGATAAAGAGAAAATATATATATATAAGATATTAGACAAGAATATTAGAAATATAAAAAATAGACAAAAGGAGAAATCATTAGATATTTTATATGATCAGAACATAATAATAGAAAATGGCCAAGTAAAATATGTTTAAAATAAATATTTAGTCAAATGATGTGAAAAATAATTTTACAAAGAATTTCTTAAAAAGCATCATTGCTTAAAACAGAATGTTTCATACATTAAAAAAAAATATTACAGAAATAGTAAGTATCATGTCTTTGTTTTGAGATGATTCTTGTATATAGGCAGCCATTTTAAAATATATATAAATCTTAATTTCTCTTTCTAAGATCGTGATCTGAAGTATTAAACTTTCGAATCAATAAACTTTTCCTTCTCATTATATACATTTAATAAAGATTTTTTTTTTTTTAAATCTAATAAAAAATATTTCTTACAATTATTAAAATTTTCATTTTTATTCTTCACTTAAAATATCTACATTAAAAGACCAGAGCTGGTTAGATTATTCAAGTTTTAGACATCAAACATATGTATGAAATTTACTATGTATTAAAAATACTAATAATTAAAAAAAATGATTGCTATAGAATACTTCAATAATAACTTTTTGATTGTAAAAATTTCAACATAATAATATAAATTATATTAAATATGATTTATAAATGTACTTTTAACATTTATAAAAAGAATTACTTTTTAAATAATTTTATTGAAAAATTTATTTTTGTTTTAGAGAAATTTCTATGCTTAAATACATATACAACACATGTTTTTTTAAAAAAAAAATTCAGATTATTTATGTAAATTTGCATAGCCTATCTATCAACATTTCAACATGAAGACTGACTTATTTAGAAACTGAAGCTAAATGGCACAGAATTATAATGCCTGACTGAAATATTGACAATTACTAAATACATTCAGATAAATATCAATACAATATTATTTAATTCTTTCAGCTTAATATAGCATTATTTCTATTCTAATACTACCTATTATCAGCTTGAGTAATCAACAATCAACTGATAGTAGTGCACTTCTTCTCCATCTCCACGTTTCTGGCTTTTGCTTTTATCCTAATAAGGACTTCAAATGGTTGCTAGAAGCATAACTGCATTAAATCTACTTTTGAACCTCAAGTCTTTGATAGTAAAAGCAAAAGTCAGAAATTAATTAGAAGTGGGTTTATTTTACACTACTATCTGATAATTGACTACTCAATCTTATAGCACTAGAGCAAATAACTATCGTTTATCATTCAAAAAAGGACTTTATACATACATACATATTAAAATGAAGATTTTCATAGGTGAATGTACTACACCTAACGATTTGATTGGATTTTATCTACCACTGCCCTCCAGGGAATAAGAAAAACTCAACAGATGCTGCTAGAAATGCTGAAATATTTTCTGTTACCAACATCACTAGCAGTGGCTCCCAGATCACTGATATTATCCTGACATCTGCAAGAGAACTAACTAAAACATCAGGCTATAATACTAATAACAAATAACCACACACACAGATACACCAGAAAACTGTATTTATAAAACACATATAACATACATAAAGAAAACACACAGATATGCATAAACTATTATGGAATTTGAGATATCATTTTATGATGTTTAATGTTTTTTTTTAAATTCAATATCAACAATACAAAAAAAATAGTTTTAAATATTGTTTTAAAATAAATTTCATTTGACAATTAACATTTTTTTAAATAAATAAAAACAAAATAAAGAAAGTTTAAATAATGTGGATGTGTTTATAAAATAGAGTCTAATGAGCAATATGTGGGCAGAGTTTCAGATTTAATTATAAATAAACTATGAGTGAATTTTTATCTTTATATGCAGTTGTATTTAAAAATAATGAAACAAACAAGCAAAGAAACAAATAAAACTATGTTGTTTAAATATTTTTGTAAATAATTATCCTTAAATAATTCAGTTTTAATAATAAACATGCCCTTTTAAAAGAATATATGTAAACCTACTTACATATATTGTGTACATTTTTTAATTATGTTTAAATTGACAATTATTATTTATGGGTAATGGAATGCACCATAAATGAATTATTGTTTGATTTCAAATAATATGAAATACTTTTGACACTCACTAAACCTAAACTACTCTAGGTTCAGTATTCTTGCTATATTAATAAAACTGGCATTAAACAAAAAACAAATAAATAAATATCTATATTCTATTTTAGACACCAATGATACAAATGTATTAGTTTAGCAAAATATGTCTAAACAAGGTTTCAGCAACCTTTTTCAAACAGCAAGCCTCACGAGATACTATAAATTATATAATTTCATTTTAATAAGCCATGTTCTCACTATTTACATGTAGCATTTAAAGTTTTAATACAAAAATTAATAGTATTATTATTAACAAACACTAAATGTATTTAAGTAACACAATATAAATTTCAATTTATTGCATATAGAAAGTGTTATAAATTATTCTTAATATTAACTCGACATTAAAAAAAAATTAAAAACTCAATCAGACATAGCTGCATGACCTGTCTAAACATGTTTACTTATCAAAAGTAGTGTTCTTCACATTTTCATGACTCTACGATATCTATATTTTAAAAATTTTGTTAATTTCAATTTAGCATGGATTTTTAAAAAATTAATAAATATATTTATATTTATTGTATGCATTTTGTTATTTATTTAACCATGGACTTTTTGGAATATACCACAAGTTTTTAATGACCACAAAGGAACATTATCCTTAAATCTAAATAACATCAAATTCTGTGTATATTGAAAACTTTATAAATTCAATATTTAGTAGAAAAAAAGTATTATTTCCGGTATTTCATTTTTATATTCATGGGAATTATACTTAATGTTCTATTTTATTTTAATCATTTACAATAAGTTATATTCAGTAAAAATAATAACAGGAAAAAAAAAAACATTACCTGCTTCTTTGGCCATGTCTGGATAATCAAAATTTGGTCTCCTACCAGGTTTTTCAAACTGTATAAAAAATGAAATATATTTAAAAATATCTTTATTGTTTATGCAATTAAATAAAATATTTAATCACATTTGAATGTTTTGCCTACTTCATTAATTTACACTTCATCTGTGTATTTATGACTAGATAGTTTGGTGTGTGACATGCAATGGGTTTCATAATTTTTTCTTTTGCTCCTCCAACCTTCAGACATTTGTAATTTTTTTGTTTTCTCTAGACCATTGATCAAATTATTTTCTCATTTACTTCTCTTTTGTAATGCTTTAAGAATAGTTAAAAATCTTGAGAATTGTTCTGCATCTAAATGCACACATGTTCAATGGAATAATTTCTTTAGTAAATTATTTTTCCCTTACTGTCTTCATACTATCATCCCAACTTATCCTTTTTTCAAATCCACAATTTAAAAGCCTACTGTTTTTTACATCACTTTTTCTAATCATTTACAGTTATTGCTCCACATAAAACCATACCTCAAATACAAGTTTGCTTATTTCCAACTATATAATAAAACACAAAATAACTTCCTATTCTTATTAAACTCTGATTATATCATTGCAATATACACGATAATGTTCAACTGGTATAACAAATCTTTCATACTGATTACTGAAATTTATTAATAACATCTATGATAAAAAATAAATGTGCTCATATACATTACAGAATTTGTATAAATATAATTTATCCAAACTTCAAACACTTTTAGCAAACTTTATTTGTACATACACCTACGTTTTGACTGACCTGCAGTCTTCTTCAGAGTAAGGCTATTCTGATCTTCAAAATAAAATTTTGATTGAAGATCAGAATAGCCTTACTCTGAAGAAGACTGCAGGTCAGTCGAAACGTAGGTGTATGTACAAATAAAGTTTGCTAAAAGTGTTTGAAGTTTGGATAAATTATATTTATATGATATTACGGCAAACATAAAGAAAAGTGTGATTTTGGTAATTACAGAATTTGAATAGAATATTAAAATGTCCCCCCCCCCCTTGTACTTTTTTATTTTTATAATGCCTTTTACTATTGCTATTATTCCTCAACTTCCTTAGAGTTCATATGCTTTTTGAAGAAGGCTGCAAAATAAAGTTTGCTATTAAATGAGACTCTTTCATTGAGATTTTAAAGCAGGGAAAACTCTTAATGCCCATTCTACATGTTCTTGTTATTACAGCTGTTATTATTATAAATATTTTCATGATTAATGAAGATAGATGGGCTGGATTTTACCTTTAATATGGGACAAAAAAATGCACCATTCTTCCTTTTATCTTCACAAACCTATCAGAAATTTCACTATGTTTGCTAAACTATAGTGGGAAAAAAACAACAAAATATTATTATAGCTTTTACTTTTCAGAAATGTAAAATCAGTCACAGGAGTGTTTGGCTGCAGAAGGCAGGAATTGCTAAGACTCTCACGATATATAAAATGTGATGTTAAATTAAGAAGTGGAGAAATAATTGATTTGACATATGTTATTCATACACACATATCAAGCACTAAAGTAGTGTAAGATTTATTATAAATAAAAATTAAAATTATAGATTAAAAGCATATTGAGTATTATTAAGATTACTTATTCAAAAAGAAACCAAATGTGGATAATTCAGATCAATGTTCCACAAGTTTTCATTTTGAAAAAAAAAAAAAGAAGTAAAGAGTGAAGGGGGAGAGTCTCTTGTGTATATATATGTAGAGAATGTGTAAACATTTAACATTTATTTAGAAAGATTTTAATGCCAGAATTAAAATACATTTGAAAGATGAAAATCAATAGATAAAACTGAAAATCAATCAGAAATGAAAAAAGGCATTCACTTGGAGAATTTGTGGAGAAACAATGACATTATAAATGTTTTGGATTAAAAAAAAAATTTAAACATAAAATGGATGTAAAATCATAATAAATAAGATATAACAGAGACTACAACAAATACTATATTTTAAGCAAAACTCTCCATACAGTATTGCCACCCTGTGCCAACCAGAGTAATCAATGAATGCCAGAAGACTTGTACATAAAATCCCTATCTAATGCCTTCTGGCATTCATTGATTACTCTGGCTGGCACAAAGTGGCAATACTGTATGGAGAGTTTTGCTTTGTTTATAAACAATTATGCGCTAGTATAAGATAGTAATCATGTTATAATATATATTTTAAAATTATATTACAGTTTTGATTCAATAAAGTAAGTGATCAATGATTAGCAAGAAATAAAATATGGGTTAATACAAAACTACAAACAAAAGCTATTAAGAATAGCAATATCAACAATACCTTAACTTTTAAAAATATTCCAATAAATTTTGGCTAGAATTTATAAATCATTATAAGACTTCACTGAGATTAATCTTAAATACTTATGTAAAAACAATAATACAGCATAGAGAAGAAATAAAATAATAGCTCATTAATAAATTTTCTATTAAGGTAGGGCAATTATCACTATTATTTAGTATATGGATTTCTTTTTAGACAATTACTAGAAAAATATCATAAAACCCAATCAAGAGATAAATTTATTAATGGCTTATCAAAATACACAATAATACTAACAAGATTAATATTGGCGTGGGTATACAGAAGGCAATTTCATTTTTCTGTATTTTTTTACAGAAGCTTAACAGAAAATAATTGATATATTACGATGAAAAACCTAGAAAGTAAAATTGTATAGAAAATCTGGATTTTGCAGAGGATATTTTCACAGATAAGGCTTCTGAGTTGCAGAAAATGTTATGAGCTATTAAATGAAAGCAAAAAGTTTTGAACATTAATAAGAAAATGTTCAAAGAAATAGGTAATAATAATAAACGCCTTGGTCAAAGCTCTCATCACATAACTACTGGAAAGCTTGGTACTGGCTTCTCCTTCACTATTCATAGATGAAAAAAATTGTTGGAAAACACTTGGCCAGGTTTGAACACTACTTTTTATATAGTTTTATATTATTTAACTTAAATCTTTCACATATTCAAGTAATGATGATTAAGCATTACAATCTACTCTAAATATATATAATCAATAAAATTCCATAGAAATTAATACAATTGTCTACTTATTTGCAATAAAAAACTACACATTTTTAACACATTCTTTTATTTTATAAATATACATCATTAATTATATATCTTTTATTAAATGTTCAGTTTTTATTAGAAATAAGATAACCTAAATATGTAAAGTTTATTACTATTGGAATGAGTAAAATGTATCTCCATATTTAATAAGTGTTTGCCACTTCTAAGTACAAAAAAAAAAAAAACTTTTTTATTAGCTAATTATAAGATTATTCCTTTCTTTAAAACTACTGATAGTTGTATGTCATAGGATCTCTTGCCATTCCGCGTTAATATTTCATTACTTTTAGTATTTGATGCTTTCATTTCTGTTTATATGATTTTAATTTTTTTATTAGCCTGTCTCTTTCACACGCCTGACTCACCTATCTTCATCAATTTTATTTATTTATTTAGTCATGGTCTCAATTTATCAATTCATATCCATAAGTTAACTTGTATCCAATGTTTCATCTGAAGTTAATCTTTCATGATTGGGTATGTCAATAGCTTGTCACACTAGTAAACTCATAGAGTTGTACACTGTAGAATTTTTCAGGTTACATTCCCCCCCCAAAAAATATTTTTTTTTCTGTTTGCCAGTCCATTGGATAAACATCCCTAGAAACTATTATTTATGGGCGCCAAAATGTAATGCTCAAGATCCATTATTTCGAGCCCCAAAGTTGGTGTTTAAGTATGATATTGATATCTGTTTTATATAGTTTTAGCTGTTTCTGAATTATGAATAGTGATATTGAGAGTGCATATAAACTAATGAAAAAGTTCTTGAAAACTAAAAGCAAATAATCCCATATATCCTATTGCTAGCTAAATAGAAACTAATAGTATTTTGAATCATATATTTGTAAATTTATTTGCTAATTATTTATGCAATCATACTTTGATTATATATGCACAAAAGTATTAATTCTGGTTCTAAAAACATCTATATGTAAATAATCATAAAGTCACATACACAAAAATTGTTTGCCAGTATCATACAAAATTCCATTAAAGCTAAATCTTATTTTGTTTTAGAGAAATAATTTTTGATTATATTTACTAATTGAATAACTGACAGACATAAAAATACTACTAACAATTAGACTTAACTAAGAAGTTTTTGAAATATTTTCAAGCACTAAGCATAAATTAGGAAAAAATTCTTAAGATTCTTCATATTACCCAAATCCTGACTATTGTCCATCATCAAAGAATCAAAAAAAAATAATAAAAAAAATTATTATATGTAAAACTTTGAAAATAATGATATTTTTTTTTTATTTAAATAAATAGGAGAAAGAGCATATATGTAACTATAAACATTTAACACATAAAATTTTAGTAAGACAATTTCTACACATAATTACCCAAGACTCTAAAAAAGTATTATATGTTCAAAGTTTAAATATATATGTTAACACAGTTGTTTTCATTGCGATATGCATTATATAAATTCATATAAACAAAAGTAATTATTAGACAAAAATAAGTATCTCATAAATGTATTTCTCCTTCTCTAGATATCATCACTAGAAAGGTTAGTATATTACAGCTTTTTTATCATTTTCATCTCTAAATATGAAATCTATATAAATAATAATAATTAAAAGTTTTTTTATTAAGAGATTTCCTCACAACACATATATAAATATTTACTGATTATATATATATCATAGTTTCAAAATATCCCAATTGTTAAATTTGTTTTAGCAATATTGTTCAAACATTCAGTAAATGGTCACAAGGTGTCACCACACTCCAAAGTAATAAAAACAAACAAAATGGGATTGACTAAAATCTGACGTTTCTTATATAATAATAATGAAATATATTAGAATTATTTGGAAATGAGTTATGATTTCTGCTTTAACATTTGGATATGACATTCTTTATAATGATAAGAGAAAATAAATAGCTAGATATGCATTGTGTGATGGATTATGAACAGCAAATAAAGCTATTGAAGATGAAATGGGATTGTTTTTTTTTAATAAGGAAAATTAAAAGTTAATTAAAAATGCTTGAATGGTTACAATATATAAATGAAAATATATTAGTAAAAATAATGTTTATACTTTGGTAAGAAATCTTTTGCAATATGCTAAGTTAATAGATTGATAATTTATTTCCATTTATTTATACAAGAAAGTGTATGTGAGAGAATATATTAAAGGAATATAATTATAAGGGATGGCAAATGAAGATAGATAAATTGTTTAAAGAAAAAGAAGTGGAATTATGGAACACGAATATATGAATTAAAAAAAATGGTTTGCAGTTATATGAATAAAAATTATGTAAAATATGAATGTATGATAATTTTATAAAGCTATAGATACCAGAAAAAAAAAAAAAAGAGAAAAATGGAACAAGATTATGAATTATACATATAGCTTATATGAAGATGGCAGTGAGTATATTGAATAGTTATTTTTGAAATGTAAAAAACATTGCAAGAGAATTAAAATAAATTATAGAGTGAAAAAAAATTTAAAGATAAAGAAGTAAAAAATGGTACAGATTTTATATAATATCTTTAAAACAAAATTGGGAAATATGAGAATAGAATACGGGGTAGAAATATATAAAAAAAAACCTGGGGGGGGGGGTTGAGTTTATTGTGATTTATAAACGAGGTAATGTTTATTTAGTTAACAGGCTTCTGGAAATAGCCTTTGCAAAGAGATTTCTGTTTAATTAAAAAATCATTTTGCATCACATCATCTATTGAAAAGCAGATTTATGGAATGAAAGAAATAATTTAAATAAAATACTAATTTGGTCAACAAAATATAACATAGCTGGTTTTATTGGGTTAGTAAATTCAATCTTTTAATAGTAATATATAAAAATGTATACTTGACTGCATAGCATTCATCATGTATCATGAGTTTGTAATGCATTTTTGAAGAGCATAAATTAATATACCAAAATAATATATATAATTATAAAACCATTAAAATAAATGTAACAAAATTCAAGCGCATATATAAATATGCTTTATAAAGTATTCAATGAATACAAAAAAAAAAAAAAAATTACTACGAATTCTATTCAACTTAATGCACTTTTGGTGCCTAGCACCATAAATATAGCTATTCTTACTAACACTCAAAGACTGCTTAAAAAAAAAAAAAAAATTAATTAATAATAATATTGACAGTGTTATCTTCTTTAAAATATAAAATGCCATAATTTAAATATTCTACTAATTATATAGTTGGACACTTTTCAATTTTTTGCTAATAACATTATTATTGCTAGCAATGTATCATGTTTCTTTTCTTTTTCAATCGTCTCATTCTATACAAATAAATTTAATCTTTTGTGAATCGAAACTGTGTCCATGCTCATTTTTGTGATTCAAAAATACAAACACATGTGCAGAATTTTCCTTAACTCGCTTATATAAATATTTATGCTGCTTAATTCTAGTTGTTATATTAGCTCAGGATTCACCTTAATATATAGCAAAACACTCAGTCATTGCACTGAACCCTATAAACAATGTGAGGAAATTCTGTTTTATCAATTTTATCTTTAGTTATTGATCAATCTGTTTAAATTAGTTGGCATTCTAAAACCTACATTAACCTGTTGATTATAATTTTCCTTATCTTAAGACAAGGAATAGGAGGCATAACCACTCAAAGCCTATTTTTTTTTTTAATATTTTCAATTTTCCATCTTGTTTTTAAATTGTAACTTTTAATTTCCTTGTAAAGGATTTTTTTTTTTATATCCAATATTAACTACGTCCTTCACATAATTTTCAATATTATGCTTTATATTAGATTCATGTAGACATAAACAGTAATTTAGATTTAAAAAGCCCTAAAAATGAACAAATTTATATGCCATCGGAGTCAAATCCAAAAATTTTAATCTTTCAGTACCATCCTCATTTTTTACAGGCAATTAGAGCTGATGCCACATATAATTTTCTATTCATATCTATCACAACTTGAAAAGATCTACATATGAACACATTATGAATGTATGTTTTACAAATTATATTTCTATCTTATTCGAGGAAAGATAATAATATTTTATTTTTCATTTTTTTCAAATTTTAGGCTACAAATGATATTGTTTACTTGAAGCCACATAGGCAGAGTTCTTCAGTTTATGGTACATATTATTAAGTTGGCTGTAATATCATTACTGATATTAGAAAATTAAAAGCAGATTTATTATTGGCTTAAAATAGTTCAAATAAATATTATTTACTAAATGATAACTATTTATTTTAATATTCATTTGTAATTGTTATCTTGCTTAAATTGCAACAGAACTGAAATTCATCTATAAATTGCACAGGAATGCTATAAATATATATATATTATTATTATTCTTTTATTGATAACATAATACATATAATATTGACACAGGTATAAAGAAAAGTTTAAATTCTACAAACATATGATGAAACTACAATATACCCCAACTCAAGCAATACAAAATGTTGTCCAAAGTCAATAAAAATGGAGTCAAAAAAAATGTAGCAATTCATATGGGTTAATGATTAACCAATCAATAATTATTTAAAAAATCATGCTTTTGTAGAACATTAATCTCAATAAAAATTCATGATATGACATTGCACAATTGAAAAAGATTATAGATTGTCAAGTTTTTGTTCATGATGAATATATATGTAGTGTTTAAGCAAACATATATATGTTTAATTAAAAAAAAAAAAAACAGCAAAAGAACATGAAATTAATTTATCCAATAAATACAATTATTCTAAACTCTATTATGATAAATAAGCAATTTTTAACTTAAATTATTAAAATATATTACAATAGAGTATGGGATATAAAAATAATCAATTGATGTAAAAAAAATTCATATTGCTTAAATTAAATTTCGGAAATATCATATAAAAATTAAAAATGACAATATATATATATTATTTTAATTCATTCGTTTTCCTAAAAAAATATTTTCAATTTGTTCTGAAAAAATGTGAATTTACTTTTGTTGAAAAATTTCCTTTAGATATTTATGAAGCATTATATAACAATATAAAATATCTTAAAATTCAAATTGAAACAAAAATTTGTAACTAAAAAATAAATTCTATTAACAGTTTTTGCATAAAAGTTTAACAAATTCAAAAAAATTTGCTTAATATTACATAGCATAAAGAAAAAATGAAAATAAATGAGAAATTTGTGAAAAAAGGCAATACTATCCCAGGCTGATTTTATCTTCTGCCCTCATCAGTTAGGACTAACATTCAAAATTGGAACTAATGCATTTTTGCACTTAACATTTTTTATCCATCTAATATTATTGTCTGAAATTTAAAAAAACAACAACAACAATCCTCTAAAGTAAAATGAGAATTGCTCTTGAAAGCATGAGAAAGTCATGTGATGTTGTTGGTATCAATATTTCCAGTGACTGATTTAAATGAACCACTCAAATAACCCTTATAAAAAATGAACAGAACTTCCCACTTTCATTAGTACTCTAATATTTAATATTTTCCATTTCTTAAAAGTGCCATGAACAGTAAACCAGTAGCAAGTTAGTTAGTTCACATGACCAATCCTACTATAGAATTTTGAATCTATACATATATATTATAGGAAAAATATTTTCTAATAGTTAGAAAGTTAATTGCATAATTTCTTTTTTTTTTTTTTTAGGAATGAACCAATCCAAAGAAGATTACAATTGAAAATTATATCAGAATTCTATGTGAAACAGTATTATGTAGGCAGGCCAAAAATAAAGAATTAATCAAAAATTCTTTTTCATATCACCAAGTATATCTTCTGTATCATTTTCAATCAAATAAAATTATATTCTCCCATGAATAATGTCCTCAGTGTGTTAATTATGTAGGATCAATATAGAACTTTTTCATCATATTACTTTGACAGCTATCTTATGGGTGCTCATGACAATATCAATAAGGGCAAATAAAAAATATTGTAAGATACAAATTAAATATTATTAAAATACATATTCGTAATATTAATAAAAATTTTCAAAATACTTTTATAATAATAATAATTGAACAGTTTATTGTTTGGAAATTCATAAGAAATTTGATCACTGGAAGATATAACTGAAACCTTGATCCATGAATCTAGAACTCCAGTGTCTGCCATTCTATCATTGTGCCAAATCATACAAGGCGTTTTTGCAATAATAATAAAAAAACACAAGATATTATTAATTTATTAAACATCATGCATCTTCTCATCATCATGCAACATTGCATGAATCAAATTGTTAAAAGAATACAAAAAAATATACAAGTAAGCATAATAGGGATGACAGTTAAAAAAATAAGCATAAAAAAGTCTAAATTTTTTTTAAATGCTATGCACTGAGAGATATTTATCATAACGTTATTAAACATCAAGACAAAAATGAGTTTTGTTTTCTTCCAAAGCTTTTATTACAAATAATTTTTTATATGGCATATAAAATTATATTGCTATAAATTACAAAAAAAAAAGCTAATTGTATTTTTCTAAATTTTTGTATATTAGTATATATTACAAAAAAAAAAAAAAAGCCCAAACATCTAATTATATTTTCCAAATTTTTGCATAATTACATCAAAATGCACTATTCTCTATCTAATGTTCTTTCCAATTAATCCAATCAAAAACTATTTTAGCAATCATATTCTTACCAATCAACTTCAGTGTTCCAAACAACTTTAATTTATACTTAGCAATCCTCATATGAAATGATTATCTGATTGTAGTTTTCTCTTCTAGCCACTTGTTTTCTTTGAAAAGGTCCCTTCCATTTGTTTGTGAATCTTATTTAAATTTGTTTGTTAATGATTCTCACATAACATATATTACACATTTACATAAGTCATACAAGATAAATCCATTAATTTCAATAAGATCTTTCTTATATTATATAATTGAACAATAATTCCTTAATATTTTTTTTTGCCAATATTATGAGGATTTTTAAAAATATTTGAACATACACCATTTTATTATTAATATTCATTTTTAAGTATAAATACAACATTTTTTACACACTATTCTATTTTCTAATTAATTTATTATAGTTAATTTATTTTTCTTCATATATATTAAATGCTTAAAATAAAATTATAATAACTAAGTAATAAGTCATTACAACTATTTGATCATTATCAATGCCGGTTTGCCATTGCTTGTAGTCTCTTAATACAGTTTATTCTATAATATCTCAATAAGATTTTCCTTTATTAAACTTAATACTATTTCCCCCCCCCCCTTTTTCTGTACATATTTTCACTATCAAATTTCATATCTTTTTTTTTCTTTCTTTCTCTCGGTGAAAAGAACTGCACCACTTAAAGAGAATAATACTGGCAATCCATATTTATTCTTAAGTTCATATACTTCATATCTAACACTACAGAGAATAATTTATTTTCTAATATTCTCAAATGCAATAAAAAACAATATAGGTAATAAAAGACAATCTTATTTAAACATAATTTTCGACAGAGAATTCTTAAAAATATACAATAAACCTTTCCCCAGCCACACTTTGTTTAAACAATAAAACGTGATACATACTGTGTTTTCCTGAAGGTTTATGATGATGGTGTTCTAGTTGTATTTTTATATTGGACTATTTCCATCATCTAATATGAGTATTGAATGTCTTTAGACAAATTTAACTTTTTTTTTTACCTATTGAAATATTCAAAATACATTCAATTGTTATTAATAGCACATCAAACAGGTTAGTATATGCACAATGTTTCGAGAGATTTTATTCTCCCCTCTTCTTCAAGTGTTGCTGGCCTGACCAGTGACAGTACCAGCATGAGATTCAAACCTGGATCCTTAGATTCTTGAGTATTGAATTTTTTAAGGTAATGCTCTAACCAACTGAACCATCTTGCTAAAGACGACAGTCAAATAGAACCACAAAAGTAAAGAAGGCACAGAAGAGGGAAATTTTCCCGGTGCAATTTTATATTTGCTAATATTCTAGGAACAATGGCAACAGATAGGTATATTTTATAGCAATCAGAGCTTGACAGTGCTTTGCTTTGATGTTTTCTAAAAATTAAAGCAACAATTTTATCTGTTTTAGCCTTAAATTAAAATTTTTTACTTCGGTATTACTAATAGTTGAATGTATTTGGAATATTTAACTATAAAAAAACAAGTTTTTCCTTTCAACCAGTATATCGGACAATTTATAATTTTATTTATATATTTTTAGGTACTTATTTTATTTATATTTAATATTTAGATTTAGAATACTTGATTTAGTTTTAGAGTTTCATCATGATAGCTTTTAAATATTTAGGATAAGTAAAAAATCAGTTTGATTGCTTAAACATTTTTTTAACTTCTAAAAGACTTCATATAATGAAAATGATTTTAATAATCAAAGTTTAGCTTATGTATTTCTCCTCCTAAAAAAATTTTAAATAACGGAAATGATTTTAAGAATCGAAGTTTAAATTTAAGTTGAATCATCAATCTTTCTCATAAAATAGTTTTTAAAAAGAATGCCCAAGCAGGACTATTACAAGTAATGTGGAAAGTGTTTTTCTGAAGGCTTGTGATGATGTTCTAGCTATATTTTTATATTGGACTATTTCCATCATCTAATATGTGTGTTGAATGTCTTTAGAAAAGTTTAATTTTAGTTAAATATTCCAAATGCATTCAACTGTTAGTAATATCACAGCAAACAGGTTAGTATATGCACAACATTTCGAGAGGTATTTTTCTACCCTCTTCTTCAAGTGTTGCTGGCCTGACCAGTGACAGTACTAGCATGGGATTCGAACCTGGGTCCTTAGATTCTTGAAGTTTAAAGCAATGCTCTAACCAACTGAGCCATCCTACTAACCTGTTTGCTGTGATATTACTAACAGTTGAATGCATTTGAAATGTTTAACTAAAATTAAATTTTTCTGAAGACATTCAACACACATATTAGATGATGGAAATAGTCCAATATAAAAATACAATGTGGAAAGTGTTTACAAAGTGCACACTTGATAACAGATTGATGTGGTTGTGTTATATATGAATGTTCGCAATTCAATATGGTGTATTCTAATACATGTATTTAATGTGCATGTGTAAAATACAGAAACATTTTCTGAATTCTTGTGCCTGCACTTTTTTTTGTTGCTTTTGTGTGGACAATTCATTTTTACCTGTAATCATTTTTTTTTTAAATCACTCCTCTATCTCGTAAATCTTTAATTAATACTTGATTTAATGGTAAATTTAAATAGAATAATATTTTGATTCCCAAATAAGAATAGTGCAAAAAGAAAGAACTATTCCAGTGAGTACAAGAGAGGAATTGTGGAGGGTTTTCGGATTTTAAGAATCTTGCAGCTTTCTATAAAGGGAAGTACCTTGAATAAATGCAGATTTTTGTGCATAAAAAAATAAGACATCACTTTAAAGTAAGCCCTACAATGTCTTTTGGAGCAAAAATTAATATAAGACCTGATCTTATTTTTGGAGGGAACACGATACATTTAAAAAAACAAAACAAATTTACTCATTACATATAATAAAAAAAATCTAAAAATAAATCTTAATAGATTATTTATCTACAACTTAATATTTCAATATAAAAAGCTTACTTTGGTAATGTTTGTTACTCTCTACAATGTAAATACTTTAAAATAATACATTTATTATTAAATAACCTATTTAAATGTTATTTAAGTTACATTTATTTCCATTTTACGATAATAGAAATTTTATACATAATAGCAAAATCTAATATAACTTAAGTCATTGGTACATTAAATTATCAATACCCACAGCAAATTCTATTAAAAAATCACACACGCACACACACACACACACACACACACAATTCAACAAAAAGAAAAAAAATAGGCACATAAACATACATATATACAAGCCATTCCTAAACTAGTGCAATATTTAAAAAAAATTAAATGTCTTCAGACAAACTATGATTGATGATGAAAGAGGTAATGTGTTTAGATTAAAATTTATAAAGCATCTGCAATATCCCAAAGGTATTATTATCTCAATACCAATAGGGAGAGCATCGGTAACTATAAATATACTCAAATAGTACAATTTGAGATAACAGAACAAATTTATTCAATCTTAAAGAACAAAATAGAAACAGAATAAAGAGTAAATCAAAAATTAGAAATTTCATTAGAAATTTCTAAAAGCTATAAATAAGCTTAGACGTGTGTGTAATCCATTGCATTGCATCTTAAATGAAGAGTTCTTCACATACCAATTCTAATATGACTGCAACATATACATATACACCACGAACAATGAACCTAAACTTTGCAGTTATAATATCAACAGTATGCAGACTATCCGCTAATCTTTAGTATGCAAAGTATATTTGCAATTATTCATTTGCTTACATATAAACCAAAAAAAAAAAAAGTTTGCAATTTTTTTTATTATAAGAAACCATTTTTGTATAATTATTTCCCATTAGCACAATTGCTCATTAATATACATCTAAATATATGATTGGTATATGTAAATTTTCTAGAGTAGCATAATAATAATAATAAAATATTTTATTCATATACTACCGCAACATATTGATATTATTAAATAATAAATTGTATTTACACTGCATGAATAACACTACATGCATAGACAATCCAGTATCTTGGGATCATTACAAAAATAACACTTTCTAAATTTTTTACATTGTAAAGATCCTGTCATTTGGATAAAGAGATAATGTTAAGCACAAATTGTAATAATCCTATAGATGTGAAAAGTTAATGCTTAATAATAAAGATAACCTTTGAGATTTCACACTTAAATCTAAATAACTGAGATGAAACAACATAGGAAGAAAAATATAATTTAATCATAAATTATACTAATGGTCAGACCTAGCTATATTCATAAAAATATTATAAACTATGGTCACATTTCCAGACCATTAAATCACTTCTAATTAACTGAAGGGAAATCAGATCCTCTATGGATTCAGAATTTATATTAGGTTTAAAAACAGAGCCACCCCAATACTAGGAAATCTACAGGATATTTTACATCATCTGCATTGTTAAATTATACCATGACTAATTTAGTAAAATATAAACTCTTATCTCACAAGCTATTAAAATTAATTTACTATATTTAAATGGTCAGATGAGAAAAGAAAGGCTAGATTTATAAAATAAAAAATATTTATTATACAATAACATTCATTGATTAAATTACCCTACTTATTTCAATAAACTTAGTATTATACATCAAGACATATGTAAAATCTTAAGACACTATTACATTAGGTTATAAAATGTAAATAGATAATAAATAAATAAATATTATCAACCTTCAGGTGATCATCTTTAAAACAAAAGTTTTATCAAAATCTCCAATTTAAAATCATTTTTTGTTAAGCTGTTTTCTTTGTTTTTATATTATGAAAATTATTCCGATATTTAAAACACTATAAACCCATCCTTGACAATTAAGGAACATTAAATTTTTAACTTTTTTAGCTGCTTCAAAATTTAAGTTATTTAGACATCTTTTCATCTCTCTAAAGAAACAAATATTCCATGAGAGGACTTTCATTTAACAACTATTTGTAAGCTTAATTTTTTTTAACGTAGATTAAGAACAATTCAGAAATGGCAATTCAAGTTTGATCATATATCAGGCTTTGAACAGATAATCAATTCAAACTACATCATATACAGGGTAAACGGTCACACACAGTAAATTTAGCCGCAACGTCATCATGATCATCTTTTATATTTATTTTTATTCATAACTTAGCTGCTAAATAAAAATAAAAAGTTTTTACCAGCAGCTATAGACTGTAAAACCAAAAGAGAGACTCAAGACACTGGAAAAAGCATGAGCTTTTAATAAAAATTTTAACTGAACTTTTTATTTAAACTGTCATTGTTTAAAAAATAAATAAATCGTATTTACCAACTTTCTAATCATTTTTTAAAGTTAATTTTATTATTTACAATAACAAAAAAAAAAAAAATTGTTACAATACAAAATCTTTTTTATGAACTAGACATTTCAACAAAGTAAAACTTGAATCTTTTTTTTTCAAAAAGAAAAAAATCAGATCTTTTGAACTTTGGATATTAAATTTTGAGACAATACAAGCAGATTTCAAATCAGTGAACTAAAATAAATCTTTTTAAACTTACTTGTCTACTCTTTTGTTTTATTATCATTATTATTAAAATTGTTACCACAAAGGTAACCAGCATTTTAACTACTCTTGTGGTCAATTCTGTTTCGTACTTTACAACTGATGCAATATCTAATCAAAATTAAAATTGTTAATAAAAAAAATTAACTATCTAATAAGTATTATTACTTTCAGACATCAAAAAAGGATATAAGTATAAATGAATTATTAGTGAAATGTGTTTAAACGTGTGTTAGAAAGCATATTTATATTGCTAAATCAATATTTTTTAAAATTTTGGAATATTTCAAAGTTGTTGATAAAAATTCGTTTTTAAATAATAAAAAATGATTGCAATATTCAGATTGTATCAGGGGGAAAGATTAGAAAAAAAAGAAGAGACAGTTGCTTTTTAAAAGATAAAACGTACGAATAGATGGAATATACATAAATAGCTAATATCTTAGTGACTTCGGACAAAAAGTAGTTACATCGCATCACATAAACAATTATAAATTAATTTTATATACGATCCTGCCATCTATTGAAAATTGTTCTAATCATTAATTAACCCGAATTTGAAACTTTATCAAACGAGGCGCTATCTACAATATATTTAAATAAAATTTACAAATTTGAAAGCCTTTAATTAAATTGAAGATACAATAAATTTGTCTTAAAGGTAAAAAATCGAACTAATAAAAAAAAATTTTTTTTTTCTTTCTAGTTGGATATATCACTAGATTTTAATATTCGTCAGACAATTTTCGTAATTTGTATACCAATTTTATCTTGGGCCGTAAATTTATTAGTTTTACTAAGTATAAAATGAAAAGGACATAATAAACAGTAGCAGTAATGTAATTAATTAACTTGCTTACATTTTCTAACGTCTTTAATTAAATTTAAAGGTCAATGCAAATTTTATTGTCAACAACAACAACAAAAAAGCAAGACAAAGTTGTACAATATATCATGTGTGTATATACGTAGCAAGCAAAAAATATACCTACGTTTAAAAGATAATTTGAATAAAAACTTTTGAAGAAAAAGCGATTACGTAAATTAGTTTGTTTTGATAATTTAATAAGAAAAGTTTTTCAATTTAAATAAAATGGGACACTTCGCTTTGCAAAACATTACAAACAAAAAATTAAAAACGATTCAAGTTTTTTTGTCATTTAAATATATTATGCGTAATTAAAATAATTTTTTTACTTTTGTCATTCCGACACCAATTACGTAAACACGCCTTCCAGATGCCATCTTTGAAAAATAACCCGGATTAAACTTTGAACATAATATTTTAGTTGTTATTAGTGCGCCTAAAAAAATAGCTTGAGACTGTAGCTTATGATATAATTGCTATATATTTTATATTAATTTTATAAACAATAAAAATGAAATACATAATTTTTTTTTAGAGATTTTAGTGAACTGTGGCTTTATATTTCAACATTTTAAAAGTATTTTCATCGGAAGATAACAATTTTTTAAGAGTTGTTTGGCATTTATAATTTTGGCGCGTTTCTTTGTTGTTTTGATTTTGCAAAAAGAAGAACTTTTAATTGTCCTTTAATGTATATGACATTTCAACAATATTTACATTAATATTCAGGACGAAAAGTTGCCTGAATGCAAAGTTCGTTTAAAAATGTCTTGATAAAGACTTGGGAAACCTTGATAAAGTGAGTAAACTATTTTTATTATTTAATTTTTTGCTCGCTAGCTGGCGTGCAAAATCAATGTCATTCAACATGGCCGTAAATATTTTTAATTTTATTCCAGCTAAATATTATGATTTTTCTGTACGACATTGGATTTTTAAAAGTTTTTGAATGCTATTTAACAACTAACGGTAAGTTGTAGATGATTTTTTTTTATCAATGTTTTTTTCTTTTTCATGCAGAGGGCAGTAAATGCGCCTTAGTCTAGAATTGAGCAATTAAATATGGCTGTAATAACGTAATTATTAATTATAAACCAAATAAAATTGTAGGAAAAAAATGAAATAACTTATTCTTAATAACGTTAACTATTAAAAAAATTATTACATATGAAAATAATATTGGTTTTTAGTATATTTGTATTATTAAAATAAAAAAATTTCCAAAGCGATGTTTTTAATTTTTGTTTTTAAGCTACTATACCGCTCATTAAACAGGTACATAAATATACATTTTCTACAAAAAAAATTAATGGATTTGTATTTATGCTTAAAATTATTATTTTGTTATTTAATGTTATCAATGTTTTGTTCAGTTTTTTGCATATTTTTGTATTTTAAATGTAAAAAATTTCATTTGTGAAAACTTGACATGTAAGTTATATCTATAGTAATGTATTATGTATATATTATTCTGAACTTGGAGAACTTAATTTTTTCAGGTAGTGATTTTATTCCTGTTTGAATAATTATAATGAATTTATCCAGTTATTTGGGCACTGTACCTATTAGTATCAATATTAGTGAACATGTTAAAAAGACGTCCTATACATCAATATTTTATAAGGTTTCAATCTATTCGGACACTTATAACTATTTTCTTTCTATACATTATCAATCAACTTCTATTTTATATCCTACTTTTTTTAAAATAGAAAAACAACTTCTCAGATCCAACATATCTCATATTTAATTTGCCTCCAAATATATACCCATTATTTTTCCTTTCATTATCTCAATAAATAATTTTCATTTTCTTTCTTTAATGATTTGTATTTCAAATCTTAATTTTTCTAATATATCTTTCATTATTCTCCAGTACACATTTTTAAAGTCTTTAATCTTTTTATAATTTTATTATCTAGTTATCCAAATCTCTATTTTATAATTACACTTCACATATTTTATACTTCAAACTAAACATTTAGACATAGAAAGTTAAATAATTCAATATAAACAATTGTTTAGTTAATATTTACATCAATTATTACATTGAGATAACATTTTAAATTGACTGCTATATAATAAATAAAGCTTGTAAAAAATATATTGTATTACAGTTGAAATATCTCATGCTGGAAATATATTGATAAAGATACTTATAATCATGTATCCATAAATTGTACTGTAGTAAATCGAGCATTTTAAGGACATTGAATTTTTTTAATGATATTTTTTCAAATTGTTTTTTGTGATTTTAGTTATTGTAAAAGTTCTAGATAGGAAAAAATTCAATTTTTAAGTCATCAAATTAGCTAGTATTTTATCTCTACTTAGAATATTTTTTAGGATAGTATTATTACTATTAGGAAAAAAGATACAATTTTCAAACATAAATTCTCCACAGAGTGAAGATCTTTTTGAGTTTGATCTGTAACTTTTCCATAATACTCCAAATTTCCATATCTAATCCATTATGTGCTGTTTTTCTAAATTTTATTAAATGCCTTGGATCCAGGTATTGGCATCTCTTATGTTCACCTCTATTTCCCTCTGATAATTTTTTCATTGACATCTATGATATTTGTTATCTTCTTTGAACCAATATATTACTTTCAATTTTTATTTATCAATTTCAAGATATTTATATCCATACTTTATTATTTGTTGTCTCCTTCTATTAAGTATCATATCTGTATTATAATAATCATTGGTAAAGCTGCAGAAAGGAGGTTGTTATCTGAAGGGAGATTTTTTTGATTCTCCTTTGATGTTGTAAAGGAATCAAGGAAGACAAATTCTCAATGTTTATTCCAAATATTCTTGATTGTTGTAGCCATTATTATGTTATGTGAGCTTGCGTGAGCAGATTACCAACACATCTTTCAGCATGGTGATTTTACTGACTTTTCTTTCTTTGTAATTGGCCAATAGTTCTTAACTGAAATATCATTTGAATTTTCTTGAACATAGGATGAATTTTTTTTTTTATGAGTGATTTTTTTTCTTAGGAATTTATAATCACGACAACCAAAACTAAATTATTACTCTTATTTCCAAAAGTCTGTAAAGTTATCAGCCAAGGCAACTAAAGGAAGATTCCGATGGTAGATCTGGCTGTCATTTAGTGATTACCTTTTATTTAACTATCTGCATTTGTGAATCAATTTCAAATGAAGGAAGTTCACATCTGAATTGGAGAAAGAACTTTCTGATATTAAATGAGACATTGTTGAACTTTATGAAATTAGAAGGAAAAAATGAAAACATTTGATTTGAAAAGTGGATTTTTTTTTATTTATAAAAACAAAAATATTGAAAGTGTAAGTGTAAATGATGTTCATTATAAATAAAAAGTGGGATACATATGGTGATAATTCATGTTTATTACCCAGAAGTTCTCACTAAGATGAAGTAGATGATTTTTATGTAGATATACAAAATATAAACGTCCTTACATATCTGGATTTTTGTAAAATGATATGAAAAGAGTTAATAATGATATAAGAAAATATAGCTGTGAATTAGCAAGAAGAGAATAAAAGTTTCAAAAGTATATAACTTTTTTCCTAAAGGTTTGTGATGATGGTGTTTGAGGTGTATTTATTGTTTGGACAATTTCCAACATCTAATATGAATATTGAATGTCTTTAGAAAAATTTAACTTCATTTAAATATTCCAAATACATTCAATTGTTAGTAATAGCACATCAAACAGGTTAATATATATGCACAATATTTAGAGAGGTATTCTCCCCTCTTTAGGTATTGCTGGCCTGACCAATGACAGTATTAGCATGGGAATCAAACCTTGATCCTTAGATTCTTTAGTATTGAATTTTAAGGTAACACTAACCAACTAAGCCATCTTGCCAATGGCAACAGTCAGTAGAAATTTCATATACTTACCTATGAGGTTTTTCCTGATTTCTCAATTTTTTCTTCTCAAGAGCAATGTTGATTAGTGGTTTCCATATATTATATATAGTCACACTAGGTTGACTTATGGGATTGTTTGCCATTGTCATGCCAGCAGCTTCTTTAAATTTTCTTCTTTGTACCTTTTCTTCTCTATTCAATATTTTTGTGCTCGCATGACAATGGCAAACAATCCTGTAAATCAACAGTGACTATACATAATGTATGGAAACCACTAATCAACTTTGCTCTTAAGAAGAAAAAGTGAAGAAATCAGGAGGAACCTCATAGATATGTATATGAAATTTCTACTGACTGTTGCCTTTGGAAGAATGACTCGGTTAGAGCATTACCTTAAAATTCAATACTCAAGAATCTGAAGGGTCCAGGTTCCATTTCCATGCTAGTACTATCCTGAAGAAGAGGGGAGAATAATATCTCTTGAAATGTTTTGCATATATACTAACCTGTTTGATATGATATTACTAACAGTTGAATGTATTTGAAAAATATTTAAATAAAGTAAAATTTTTCTAACGACATCCAATACTCATATTTAGATGATTGACAAGTAGTCCAAACAATAAATACAAGTATAAAGTAATGGTTTGATGTTGGAAGATAAGTTGTTTCAGCAATAGGAAAAAAAGATGGAAGTACCATTAAAAAGTGTAACAAAATCATAAAATATATGGAAGAGTTCTTGCACAACTACAACATTTTTTGAATTGTCAAACGTTTTAAATAAAGAGGTAGAGACAGTTATGATGGAATTTTTAGCAATATTTTAAAGGAATCTGGTAAAGAAATAGAAAAATTGTTGACAAAACTACATATCAAATATCTAAATGTTCAAGCTGTACCATATGATATGGAGAATGCAGTAATAATATTGATATTTAAGAAAGATGAAATTGTAGACATCATTCTTCTGACAGTTCTATGCAAGATCTTTGCCAAGATAATTACAAGTCATCTATAACTTACTTTGATCTCAAAATAGTTGAAAGAACAAGCTGGATTTAAAAATGGTTCAGCACAATGAATCAATTCCAAATATTGAATTTACTTATAGAAAGGACCAATGAGAATGAGTTGCCATTATGCTTTGGATTAGACTATATAAAGACACTTCCAGAGTGATTAAAACATTGGACCATCAAGATATAGACCTGGATTATTGCTTTATTCAAAAAATATTTGTCAAAATACAATAAGAGTGATTAGATTGCATGGTGATGTTAAAAATATTAATATCAAAAAAGATATGTCTAAATGATAAAGATGTACCAAATGATTGGAAGAATGCAGTATTAATATTAATATTTAAAAAGGGTGAAAAGAAGATATTAGAAATTACAGACCTATCAGCCTTTTATCAGTTTTATACAAAATTTTTACCAAGATAATTACAACTCATTTACAGAGAACATTGAATTTACACCAACCAAGAGAACAAGCTGGATTTAAAAGTGGTTTTAATACAGTAGATCATACCCAGGTATTGAGAGAAGTTATAGAAAGGACAAATGAACATGAGTCACCATTATGTTTTGGATTTGTAAATTATGAAAAGGTATTTGATTCTATAAACATTTCTTCAGTGATTAAAGTATTGGATCGTCAAGGTATAGATCCAGGATATTGTCATATTTTAAAGAATATTTATAAAAATACAACAGCAACAATTAGATTAGGATAATGATACTGGGAAAGTCAACATTGAGAAGGATGTAAGACAGGGTGACTCCATATCTACAAGACTTTTTACAGCAGTGGTGCAATAAGTATTTTGTGCATTAAAATGGGAAACTAAAGGAGTGAAAGTAAATGGAGATTATTTAGGTCATTTAGATTTTGCAGATGATGTAGTTGTTTTTGCAAATAATGTTTTAGAGCTGCAAGAAATGTTGCAGTAGTTATCAGATGAAAGTAGGACTAAAGATAAATGTTAAAAAGACTAAAGTAATGTTCAACGGATTTTCTCAAAATATGAAAATAAAGATTGATTATGATGAGTTAGAAGAAGTTAACAGTTACAAATATCTTGGTCAGATTATTAATACAGATGGAAACATAATGAATGAAATTATTCATAGAATTAAACTTGGTTGGAGTGCGTTTGGTAGAAATAACTTGATACTAAAAAGAAATATGCCTATGTGTTTGAAAAGCAAGGTTTTTCATAAATGTGTTTTACCAGTTCTTACTTATTGATCTGAGACTTGTACACTTAATAGAATAGCAATACAGAGACTTCAGACCACTTTTAAGAAGTATAGAGAGATGCATGTTGGGAGTAACAAGAAGAGATTGAAAACACAATATATGGGTAAGAGAACAAACGGGTGTTATTGATCTCATTGAAAAAATTAAAAGACTGAAGTGGAGTTGGGCTGGACATATTGCTAGAAGAGATGATAATAGATGGACAATTGAAATCTTAAACTGGATTCCAAGAGATTGTAAAAGATCCAGAAAGAGACCACATGTGAGATGGATGAAATAAAAAAGTACAGGGGTGATGTGGAGTAGAGAAGCTAAAGATCGGAGTTGGATTGAACTTGGGAGAGATCTTCAACCTGCCCTGCAGTAGATTGATAATGGTTGATGATGATAATGGAGTGATTCCATATCTAAAACTTTTTACAGCAGTTTTTTAAGATATATTTAGTGAATTAAAATGAGAATCTAAGGGAATAATAATGCTTGGACATTTTGTAAATGATGTGATTGTTTTTTCAAATTGTTTCTGATATTTCAAAAATTTGTGCAAGAGTTGTCATATGAAAGTAAATAGAACTAAAGATAGATAATGTTAAAAATACTAAAATAATTTTCAATGGATTTTATGAGAAAAGGAAAGATTGATAATGAAGAATTAGAACTTAACAACTATAAATATCTTTATCAGATTCTTACTGTAAATGGAAACGTAATTAATGAAATTAATCATAGAATTAATCTTGTATGGAATGCTTCTTATAGGAAAAAATATAATATTAAAAGGAAACATGTCTGTGTTTGAAAAGGAATAACTTTAACAAGATATGCCATCAGTTTTATGTATAGATCTAAGACTAGGACATTTAACAGATCAATACAGATTTCAGACCACTGAAAGGAATATCGGAGAGATTTATGTTATGAGTAATAAGGAGAATAAAAACTGGCGGTATTGATAATGGATGAACTGTTGAAGTCTGAAAGGGGGATTCCTAGAAATTGTAAAAGGCCTAGAAAGATATTACATATAAGATGCATGAATGAAATAAGGAAGATCGTTACTGTGATAAGAAAAAAGACTACAAGAAGAAATTGGATTAAATTTGGGATAAATCTTCATCCTTCACTGATAATAATTGAAAATTGAAAAAACATTTTTTTAAAATACATAAGCATATTTTCTTTTAAAATTTTTTTAATCAAAAACTCTCCCAAGTTTAATTCTACAATTTTGTCAGTACAATATGACTAAAAATTTTATAATTGTAAATTGTTTTTTTTTCATTGCTACATCTTAATTTTTCTTTTTTTTTTTTTGAAATCATTGAAAACTAATTAGTCATTTTTAATCCTACTTTTTTGCCTTTATTTAATAATTCCTGTAATTTTTTTTTGAATCTCTGAAGAATTATTTACTAAAGCAACTGTTATGTGCAAAATCTAAATGATTTAAGTAATCTACATGAATTTTTATTCATTCGGTTTTTCATTTTATCCACAAAATATTTCTCATAAAACAATTGTCAAAAGTTTTGGAAAAGGTGGAATCATCCTGCTGCATATCTCTATTAATGTTAATTTTCTTACTGTGAACTATATGATCTAATCACTATTGCCACATTTTGATAAATATTTTTTAGAATTTGAGAATATCTTGATTTACGTCTTAATATTTTAAAGTTTTAACTAATGTAGAAATATTTAAGTTAAATGCCTTTTAACAATCTACATGACAAAAAAATGCAATATATACTAATGACTATTTCTAAAATCTCATATTATCATATTACTTCGAATATAAGATGCCCCAGTATTTAAAATATAGTAGGATTTTAAGCTCAGAAAATTGGGAAAAAAATTAAAAAATGATTTTATTGAAAGGTAAGGGACATTTTGCTCACCTAACTTATTGCAAATCTTTTTCAGACATCCGTTCATTGCTTCATCTTCACTTTCAGAACTTGAATTCTCATTTTCCACCAGGGTTCATTATCTTTAGTCCATTTAAATCATCAGGGAATGCAACATTTTAAGAAATATTTTTTTTTGATAATTTCTTCAAGTATATCTTTCCAAGACTGCAAAAACCCATTCAAAATTATACGTATATTGTTTGCATTACAAAGACTTTTTTAGTGTAAGTACCATAATATTTTTTTTCCCAAAGGTAAAAAAATTTCTAAATATGGTATTGACATTTAATGTTATCAGTAAGTCTTTCTTATTATTATTAAAACCTTTTTTAAAAATGCAAATTAATAATTTATCAGATTATTAAATTAGTAATAATAATTAAAAGGTTGCTAGTCTTTCACATGCGCCTACTGTTGTCTCAGACAGCCAATCAGATTTTAAGCAGCTGTCTTAAGAACGATCAGGCTTTGACACGTGACAGAGATTTTAATAAGAAAAGGATGATACCAACCTTTTCTCTACTTAACTTTTATATATATAAGCCAGTCTTAAGCATCTTGGCCTGAAGATAGACACATTCATTTATTACTCACTGAGTTTTTAATTTATGATATTACAGTGCCAAATCTTAGATTTACTACACCGCAATTTTTTAAATGTTAATATAATTTATCAGCAACGTATGTAAATATTTGTTTAAATCACATGTTATTAAATTAATAATAATTGAAAGGTTGCAGTCTTTCACATGCGCCTACCATTGTCTCTTAGACAGCCAATCAGATTTTAAACAGCTGTCTTAAGAACGATCAGGCCTTGACACATGCAAA
The DNA here is from genome assembly GCA_028023455.1 of Epiperipatus broadwayi. Lineage (NCBI taxonomy): Eukaryota > Metazoa > Onychophora > Udeonychophora > Euonychophora > Peripatidae > Epiperipatus > Epiperipatus broadwayi. Next base: position 1,637,524 of record JAQFVV010000060.1, read on the forward strand.
TGAAAGTTTTTTTAAAATAAATTTCTATTTATAATTGGCAAAAATAATTTATGGCAGTCAACATAAAACGTATTTTGTCATCTAATTACAAATTGCAACCAGACATCATTGATTTCTTTCTCAATTGGTCTTCACATAAAAGTAAATTTTCCTATTAAAATCTGAATGATTCTTCTAAAATAATTAATATTTTATAAATATTTTCTGAAACAATAAATGTGTAAAAAAAAAAGATTCTAAAACATACTTATTCACTTTGGAAATCAAAACTAAGATATCGTAACTGTCCAAATTGGTAACAGGAGCTCTCATGCATAGAGAACAAGAAGCAGCCAATCAGAGTAAAGGCAAGTTCTTATCTCATTGTATTGATTTATTAATTGTAAAAAAATTCTAAAGATCATTCAGTCCTTTTTTTTCTGTAAAATAATGGTAAAATTGGCAAACTAACTTCAATTTGAGTATTCAAGCTATTTACAAATTAATCCAAAAAATATTGACATTTAATGTTAAATCTTTTTTCTTTTGATTATAAAAGATTTAACACGCTATTCTGTATAGAGATATCAGTGATTGTGTAATAGTATGTGCATGTATAGCATAAAGTAAATATACACAAAAATAAAATTATTAAAAATATTAGGTTCGAATTTAAGATTTGTCCCTCTTTTATGGGTCCAATGTTTGGGGAAAAAAGCATCTTATAGTTGTAGTAGTACAGTATATTTGTGATCTCCTTTGCTGTAATCAATGTTGAAATGTAATTGTTTTTACCTATTTAGTGGTTCTGCTTCCTAAAACTTTTGTAATTTGGCGAACCAATTATTAAAATATTTTTATTTATTTAGTTATTTCATAAAACTATCTCATTGTAAGTTTGTACATACAATGTTCAGAAACCCACAAAAATTATTTTTGTTGTTGCACAATATGAATGGTAAAATAATTGTGGGCATTTTTTTGATAGTTTGTAAGTTTGATATCGCTATGTGTAAGAATCTTATATTGTTGATGAAATATATTTTTATTACCCTTTGTTCATTATTGTAATAATAAATTCATATTTATTATTGGCGAAATAAAATAAATATATTCTGCTGATGCATCAGTGATATAAGTAAATACAAGTTTTGTTTATAAAAATTTACAGTATGAGAATATGACATGCACACATCAAATGGCCTTGTTTATTAATGGCAGACATAGAGACGGAATTCATTTACAATTTGAAAAATGTTGGGCAAGAGTTGATTTCTAATATAGTCATATTGTATCTTATTTTTTATTGTTTTATACTTGCATGCTTGATACTTTTCTGCTCGAATAGTTTGCCGTAAATTTTTGTAGCAATAAAACTCATTATTGTATTATTATGCTGAATTTTTTTTTTTTTTGCTTAATGAGATTTGCATAAATATTTAATTGTAAAAATAATAATTGTGTTCTGAGTTATGCCTTTTTAATTTTGGAAAGTTTACATGTAAATAATAATTTTATTTATTTTTTCTAGTATATTTTTAACATAAAATAAAACTTATTTTTATTCATTTTTGCAGTAGCCCTTAAAATGATGAAAAGACAAAGTTTTATCAGTAGCCCACCAAAACAATTGTTAAATTATTTGAATTTCACTATAGGCTGTAACTATTCTACATTTTACAATTCTGTTCACATTTTTATTTGATCTGACTCCAAAATTCTCTATAAATGATTTCTATTTTTCTTTCACCTTTTTAAAATATCAATATCACTATATCATCCTTATTTTCATCTAATATATTTTTATCATATAACTTACTTTTAAACTGTCTATAATGATATCACTATTTCCTGGAGCTTTTTCATTTGTCATAAATTTAATTTTCATTGTTCACTTCTTTATTTAAAATATTTGAATTTCAAAAGGTATCAATTATAGGAACTTTTTTTTTATTATTGTAAAGAAATTACTTCTTGTAATAATAATTAATAAGAAATAAGGCTTACCTTAGCCAATTGTTGATAATTATTTGATTTTTTTATTGCTAATTTATTTATTTTAAAATTGTAACAGATTTATTAAATTCAATTATAATAATCAGTCTTATTATTTATCTGGCTAATTTAATTTAATAGTTTTTTTTTTTTAGGAATCTCGTATTAAATTTGGATTTCCAATTGTAGCATGTAGTTTGTTAAAAATCTCAAAATGGAACTTATGGACTTTATATAAAAAAGTACATGTCCAATTTTCAAATTAATTTTTCATATATATATATATATGTATGTGAAGGCTTGTTTTGATTATATTTGAAGTATTTTTTCTGGCAAATTATATGTATATATATAATTAAATAAGTTTCATGGTAACATTTATTTTAAGAAAATTTTTGTTATAGTATGAATGTTTTTTTTAGCCTCTGAAGGCTAGATTTGTAAAAATTTTATTTATTAATAGATTTGAGAAACTTGTTAGTTTATTTGATAAGAACTATTGTAAGGTCAAACATGTTTAATAATTTAAAAGACTAATTCATATGCTAATTAAGTAACAAGGGGTATGCTTAAACAAGTTTTGGTAGACATCATTTAGTTGACTTAACTTTAGTCTGAACTTAAAAGAAGCAGATGAATTAAGCAAATTATTCTGAATTATTTCTATTCATATTTTGAATTTGGGTGTGTGGAGAGAAACAATAAAACCTCTAGCAAAGGTTTTTGCTGTTCAATTCTTTTTTTGGACAAATAATACCTGATATAAATGAAATGAGCTAATAGTATACCCAGACTACAATCTCTTACATATATCTTTATATCATTGTTCAATAAACTACTACAGTTTAGTTGATAAGTGTCAAACTTGCCCTCACAAGTATGACACAAATCATTTAGTGGAAGTATTATAATAATTTTTATTAGTCATTCATTAGACTAAAGATTATCCAATAATGAATAATATTTCTGTAATGTAATTTTTATTACACCATTCTCATGCAAGGTAGATACTAATTTCTAACCACTTTTAACATCTTGGAGAAGGATAACGAACTGATGAGTGTTGTTTCAGCATGAAATGTGTATATTGGGGATCGTACATCTTTTTCACATGTCTTTAATCATATGTTTCTGATTATATCCCTCTACAAAGTATTAAAGGTGGATAGAAACCAGTCTTTACCTTGCATGAGACAGGTTTAGTGAAAATTATACCAAAGAAATATTTATTATTGGATAATCTCTAGTCTAATGAATGAATAATAAAAATTATTACTGTACTTAGATTAAATGGTTTGTGTCATAGTTGTAAGGGCAGCAACTTTGACTCAACTAAACTTTAGTAGTTTACTATCTATATATACCGAACAAAAGTATAAAGATATGTGTAAGAGATTGTGGTCTGGACCAACTGATGAGTGCTGGTTCAGCGTAACATGCATCTTGGGGATTATATATCTTTTTCACATGCCTTGGGTCATATATTTCTGATTATATCCCTCTACAAGGTGTTAAAAGTGAATAAAAACCAGTCCCTATCTTCCATGAGAGTGGTGAAGTGAAAATTATAGAAACATTATTCATTAATTTGATGAGTGTTTTATAATTTTATTAAGTGTCATTCATTTGGGTTTTACATACAGTATTATATCTATTATTTTAATATGATTACGATTATATTCCCACAAACTTTTAAATAGATAGTGAATATATTATTAAGATGGAAATAAGTTTTGTTTTGGTTAATAACAGTCTTACTAATCATTACTTAATAAAATTATATGTTTTTGATAGTAATATTTATTGCTATAATTGGGTAGAAAGTTTTCTGACCGAAAAATGAGGGTTTTTTTTCTGTTATAGAAGTTTTATGGAAGCAATATTGTTTATGCTTGTGAATAAAATGAATGAGTTGATAGCTCATTTCTGTTATGCATAATGATTGGTTGATATTAGTAAAGTCTCTAACTATAGTGATGATTACTGGAACTAGATTAGTTTTTTTTTTTATATTTGATGATTTACATTCTATGTTTTATGGTGTGGTTGTCCATCAAATCCTTAATTTTCTTCTGACAGTTGACAACTGTAAAACTAAATTTTAATCTTATTAATTTAAATTAAAAAGCTGAAATAGTGTAAAATATTTTTCTTTTAAACATATCTTTTATTATCTGACTAATTTTATATTTCACATAACAGTTGTCTTATGAGTTTATTTTATATTATAGTTCTCATGTCAGGCACGTGTATCACTTCTAATATTACATATGTGTAAAAAAAGATCACTGATATAGTAGGTGCTAGAAGATTGACTTAGTCCAAATCATTTGTTTTTACACACCAATGTAACATTGTAATATTCATTAAGTTATAGTGTACATTGTAAATTAATTACAAAGAAATGTTACTCATGCTATATATATTCTTGAATAACTCCTATCATGGTTGCAGAGATTTTAGCATGACCACTCTATGCATAACAGAATAAGTGTTACCCCATTCATATTACTCATAGCAAAAGCAGAAATGCTCTCACAAAACTGCTACAGGTGGAAAAAAAAAGTCTCATAGTAAATACTATAGACACATTCTTGTATCAGAAAACTGCCTGATTATGACAATAATATATACTGTAATGTTATTGTCAGATATTTACAATTTTATTAATTTTGCTAGATATGAAAGATTCAAGAATGTCTACACTAAATGGTTATATGTGGAAAAAATTAATTTCTTTCTTGATGCATGATGCTTTAGCTATATGAATGAAGTCAGCAATCTAAATTTATTGGAACTTTAATGCAAGAAATTAATAATTTTTTTTTTTTTTCCCTGTGTGAAGGGTATTTAAAATATATGTTCATTTTTCTGAAGCAGATTATGAAAAATAAGGAATATGAATTAAATTTTTAGAATATTTAATACAATTCTACATATCATTGCTACTTATGAGAATTATTGAAAGAAATTACAAAATAATGAATTTAATGATGTTATATTTTTTTAAGAGAAAATATTATGAAGATTCAGTATAATGTTAATTCCAAAATATTTAATTATCAAAAATAGTAACAACAAAAAAATGATAGCATGATTTATGATTTTTCACAAATATCACACTGCATATGACATAGCTAGATATGCTTGACAATTTAAAAACTTTTATAATGCAAATTGATAATACAGGCAAAAATACCATTAATTTGAAATCCTAGACTTCCAAGGTTTTTTTTTTTTTTTGACTTGGGAATGGTTTGGATTTCAAAAATCATTAATCAATATGATTTTGTTATATAGATGGACTGCAAAAATTATAAAGAAAAAAAAAAACATTGTTATTAAATATTTTATTACTTTTCAATTTATGCAATGCTCTTTGAATTTAGGTTTTAATGATATGATAAAAGTTAATGAATTAAGTATCTAAACTGATGTAGCCAAAGTTCTAATACAAATGAAAACAGTTTTCACTATAGTTGCAAATATTTAAGAGAACTGATTTTTGGAACTAGTCACTTTTTGAAATAATCTGGCCATGTGAATCTACTTTTTTTTCCAATTGTAAATTTATGAAATTAATTAAAGATTAAGTATTTGCATTGAAAAGTTTATTTGCCATAGTGAAATGTATTGTAAGTGTAAAATGCTTCTTGCATTATAAAAACTATCAAATTATTTGGAAAATATCACCGTAATATTTTTTTCTAATACTAATTGTATATTGAAATGATATTTTGGATATCTCTAATTAAATGAAATATATTATTAGAAATTAATTTTGCCTTTTTTTTTTCAAATATGATTATTAGACAGTTTAAAATTTTATAGTGTATTGTACCGTTAACGTTAGGATGATCTGACGTCCTGATTTTTCAGGATTTGCCCTATTATTTGATTAGATGTCCCAGCATCCTTGAAATATTTTTTTGGGTTCATTGTGTGTCCCGATTTTCAAATACTCATAATTATTATTTGTCTTACATAAATAATTCATTGCAAAAATGATAGTTTCTTGTCCCTCTCTGTCCATATCCATCTCTACAGTAATATTATAAAATTTTCAGACAAATTCCAACCCATAACAAAAAATGCTGTTACATTATAAGGCCAGGTTCTCAAGCTAGATGCACTTTTTTGTCCAATCTTGCTTTGGAGCATGCGCTGTTGGATTTTTTTGTCTAAAATTTGAACTGCGCTTGCATCTGCTTGATTGATAGTGTAGTTTTACTAGGAATATTAACAACCCTAAACAATAGACAACATGCCAAAGTGGTAGTGTACTTACAATGATGAATATACACAGCAATGGAGTGTTATAAAAAAAGGACTCAATGCTATAAAAATGATTGGTCATTATGTTCCGATTTTTGCTTGAACCAGTCTGGTCACCCTAGTTAATATAGTACAATTGTATTGGTATTCAGTGAACGGGAAGGAGATTGTATTTTAATTTATTAGTAATAAAATCTGTATGTGACTATTCAGGAAAGAAAAGAAAAAAAAATGTACTTGTATAATTAAAATAGATATTCGATCTAATTACTTTTAATTAGAGAAAGAAGAAATATATTATATCTTAAGAAAAAAAAAACCCTCACTTTAATTAAAGTTGGCCAATAATTCTGAAGAATGTAACTTTAATCTTATAAAAAAATATAAGACAATATATAAATATATTGTTTTATTAAACATAATTTTACATTTTCCTTTGTAAATTACACATTTTGTTCAACTGTGAAGAATAATGTTATACAGCTCGAAGTGCATGCTAAATTGAAAACAGAGATATTAATATGTTGACTTTGTAAATAATTTTAAAATAAAGTAATTGAAAACAAATTCCCAGTAAGAAAGAAGATGAAAAAGATGTGACCCAGTTAATGCATGGGAGACAGGAGGGATATAAAAATTGACTAGGAAACATTAATTATTAGTTATCTTTCTACCACAAGAACCGCAGAGTTGTAAATATTAGAGAAATTTAATGAAATGTTTAACCACGTGGAAACTTACTTTTGTCTTAGTAAAAGTTCAAATGCATGACTAAAACCCAGATATACGTCTTTTGATCTTGCTGCCAAAATGTTGGCTTGATGTTGTGCTTATATCATATCGTAGATTTCTATCCACACAATAAGGAAACATTCTCTGACAGATCTCATGGAAAAGCTATTAAAATCTTCAGCTCAAAGCCATGCTAAGTGTCTACAAGTATTTTGATTAAAAATAAAAAAACACTCACAGTAAGATGAAAATGAACTTTTATCTTATCTAATTCTTATTCAAATACAATCCAGTGGACTTGCTTATTAATTTAAATTAGATTTGTATTCCTAGTTATAATTTGTGTAAAATCTTTATAAATTTTATATATACTCATTAATTATTTATAAGTTATTTGTATTAACTTGATTTTAAAATTATATTCGTCAACTATTGGGTGTCGCATATATATGTTAGTAGGATTTTAAGAGTAGCATGTATAAATGAATAGTTTGTATTTTTATAATTTATGTTGTTTAGTGATTAAATATTTTAGAAATTTAAATCAGAAATTTCTAGTTTTCATTACCTCATGAAACGAATACCAATACATTTCTATTGCTTATAATCCAGTTAGAAATAAGAAACTTAATAAGTGTGTTATTAACTTCAGATGGTGTGTTCAGTAAACCATCACCGACACTGGCGCCTAAAAATAAAAAAAATCAAAGCCATCAGGAATTTACAGAGTAATTATTGTTAATTCATGGTCTTGGAAATATAATTGTCTTTTAAGTAATGAATTAGATTATTATTTGTTGGAAGATATGATTTGATCATGCCAATATCGAACCATAAATATATATCCAGCACAATGGTACCCAACATGGGGTAAATATGAATCAAACAGGGTACATCCAGCTTAACATGGGGTTAATATGAACCAAACAAAGTGTACATCAGCATGGTGAATCAGTTTTTGAGAATTAGAATGTTTTATGGTCACACTTTGCAGTTACCTGTAGAGCACCTGGGTAATTTGGAGAGCTATTTCAGAATCAACCCCATGGACGAGGAGCTTAGGCTGGAAGTAACTATCAGTCACCTGCAAGGGTCTTCATAAGCATGGTGGGAGTCTAGTTGAAAAACTCAGTAGCTTTGCACAATACAAGCAAGCATTGATGAAATGCTACTGAAATTAAGACCACAAAGAAGACATAAAAACATCAGGTCTCTCAAGAGAAATGTCCAAATGAACTTTACATGTCATTCTTTAGAAGACAGGTGGCCAAGCTTCGAGCTCTTATAGTATTAATAGAAAGTCAGATCATTAGATAACTTCTCTAGTTCCGTGAACTACCTATCAGTAGATATAGGGTGTAAGACCATTACTCAACACCTTTGATAACAATCTAACTTTTAATGAGGAGACAGTAGCTAAATCTTTCAATTTACCTTTCCTGGAAGAATGGGCATCAGATAAATGATTTGGAATTAGATAAGAAGGGGAAGAGTCGTCTATATCATAGTATAAGAAGAAATGGAGAAAATCCACTGGTAGCAAAGAAAAAATGCAAACGATCCATGGAATAGGGAGCAATTCAAATATAATAAGCAATCAGACTGTCAACATTATTTGGAGATCAACCGAAGGCAAACTAAGGTCTAGGATGAAACAGAGGAGTAATGGAGGAAGCTAGGCCATAATGAAAGGAGCAATGGAGATGCCAGGCCATAATAAAAGGAGTAAAATACTTCAATTTGTGAATGGGAAGAAAAGGAAAAGAAATTCTTATTGCATTGGCCAGATATCAGTGATGTTGGGGACCATCTATGAGCGTAAATAGTCTATCATGATCCTAGCATTCGAACCCTGCCTTTGAAATCAGTACAGGTGACTAGCAGATAGAAAAGGCAAATTGGGCACCAAGCAAGTCTGGGTGCAGATAGTAATGGGAAGAAAAAATATTTCATATATTACTGATTCTAAAAGGATTTGTACATGATGTTATTTTGGGATCCAATTTTATTCATAAAACTGGACGCATAATGAATTATGAAAAATGCCAGATCACTTGTGAGGGGGAAATTGCAACTTTCTGGCCTAAAGACTTGTGCATCAGGTCAGGCGAGGTTTGCTGTGTACAACACAAGACTGAGTGGCAGGAGAACTGCCAAGCTTCATGAGTCTCCACATGCAAAAGGGAAATAGTAAATTAGGCTGGAAGAGGTAAGTCTAATTTTTCCAGTATACTGGGAATTATCAACGGATACTGCGCTGAATGGACTGATTAACTCTAGAAATAATGACTAAAGGGAGTGGAGAGCATAGAAGTGTTGATATAAAGAGTAAAATATAAAAGGAACGGTTGTAAGCCTAAAAGTAGAACTAATAAAGGAGTTAACAACCTGTACAAAACAGTTGTAATCTAAGGACTGCTAAAATATAATGAACAGATTATACTAGATTTAATAATCGTGGAAACTAAAGTCACAATGGAGATAGACAGTGGAGCAGGACTATCCATCATGTCTCTAATGGACTGGAACAAAATAAATTCTACACACATCAAAATTAAATCTAGATAAAACAAATGTAATTTGCCACATGTGAATGATAATAACATACCAATCTGTGGGAAGGTTTCTTTTCCAGTAAAATTAAATAACAAAACTCTATCTATCTTTGTATATAGTCAAGAGGAACTTCAAACCCAGTTACTGATAAAACAGCCAAAATATTATCCTTGCGTACACTGGTTGGACTATTCCAATGCAACAAATTGCCATTCGGAATTACGAGATTGATCAATTAATACATAATGGGAAGGGTGTAATCCTCTATCTGGATGAATTGTTAATTTTTGCTCAGTCAGAGACAGAATTGAAGAACCGTGTACTTACCATATGTGCTAGACTGGAATGGGTAGGAATTAAAATTGTCACCAAAAGCATTTGGTCTATGAGGGAATTAAAGTTTTTGGGACATTCATTAACTAAAATGGTAAACGTCCAAATCCGGAAAAAGATCGTGGTCATAAAAAATGCTCCCACACCAAAAAATGTGAAGGACTTACAGGCTTTCTTGGGATTATTTTTTTTTTTTGAAAATTTTCTTGAAGGGAAAATCACACAAATTAAAACCCCTGTATATACCACTACGCAAAGAGCAACACTGGAAGTGGCGAACAACAGATTGCATTTCCAGACAGCAAAAGATCCATTATCTTGAGAAAACCTATTAGTACACTATCAGAGTGATCAAGAAATTATAGTCTCAGATGCTTCCGAGAATGGCATTGGAGCTGCAATCTCTCACCAAATACATAGTCATGAACATCCGATTGTATATGCCTCCCGCATACTGTCGTCAGCTGAAATCAACTATAGTCAATTGGACCAGTATATCTATGGCCGGAAGGTCATCATATGTACGGACCATCGTCCATTATTGTGTATATTGGGAAAAAACAAAAAACTCCTGACTATAGCAGCCAAAGAATGTTAAGATGGATAAACATTTTTGCAGCCTATGACTATAACTTAATGTATAAACCAGGAAAACAAATACCACCTGCCAATGCTCTATCATGCCTACCATTAAAAGCTAATAGGCCACATGAATTTGTGGAGGTAAATCTACTAGAAGTATTCAAATTGAATAATATCTTGAATAGTATCAAGGTAGCAGAATGGACACATTTTGAAACCCTGGCTGTCACCAGCTGAAAACATGGATCAAAAAAGGATGGCCTAACTGCTGACCAAAAATTCTACATATAGCTATCTAGAATGCTCATCAGTATTTGTCAATCTGTAATGATTGCATCACTAGAGCAGATCAAGTGTTCACACCTATGGAGAGATGCTCACAGGTACTAAAATTACTTCATGCTGGACACCCTGGGATAATAAGGATGAAGGCCCTATCTCGATCATATGTGTGATGGCCGCATATTGACCAAGAGATTGAAAGAAATGGTGAAGCAATTCCATAATTGCCAAATAAAAACGTGTTCACATTGACCATGCGGGCCCTATAAATGGACACTTGGTTTCAATAGTTGTGGATTCTTACAGCAATTGGATTGAATACCGTTTAGTCAAATCGGTTGATGCCAATTCAAAGGCTCCAAGAAATTTTTACCACACTTGGATATCTGTATTTCACATCCACAAATTTTGAAAATTTACCTGTCTGAAAGGGGGATTCAACATGTTCTGACAATGCCTATCATCCTGCCTCAAATGGATTGGCCGAAAAGGCAGTTCAAAGTTTAAAAAAGGGGTTGAAGAAAAAAAGCTATACAAAAATGGATGAAGTGATAACGGAGATCATATTTTTCCAATATTTTCTACCTCAATCAAATAATGGGAAACCACCTGCTGACCTACTATTCAGCAGGACTTGCTGAACACATATGTCAAAGTTATGCCTCGGGAGGAAAGGACTGAAAAGGGTCGAGAGATCTACCCGCATACTCATAAAAATTTCCCAAAGTTTAGAAGGGATGATGAAATATGGGTACGAGAAGGGATGATAAAATATGGGTATGAGACATTATAAAAAAGAAGTGGACACTCGAAATTGTTATAAATCCAGTGTCTCGAGTTATTTATAATATTGGAAGAGGATCTTTCTGTACGGAGACATGTAAACCACATAAGGAGAAGGTCAGCAGTTATACCATTAGATGATAACAAGACTTATTGAAACTGCTCGCCAGTGGAAATTTTTAACAAAGGAGGACAGGGAAATGCTACCATGAATTCCACAGGAAAAGAATCTTGTTGAACCAGAGACATTAAGTATGATACAAGGAAGAACAGACTCCACCAGCCTTGAACACAATCAAACAGACCGGGAAAGTGAGAGACCTGTTCTCAGAAACTCACAAAAATGCAGATTACCAATCAAATTAAGACTATGTTCTAGAGTGAGGGGAGGTATGCTGAATGGACTAATTAACTCTAGAAATAATGACTAGAGAGAATGACGAGCATAGAAGCTTTCATGAAAAGAGTGAAATAGTAAAAGGTTTTTCTCTTGCTTTTTCTCCTGATTAGCATACTCCCTGACGAGTGGACATGTCAAGGCTGTAAGCCTAAAAGAACAAATAAAGGAGTTAACAACATGTACAAAGCAGTTGTAATCTAAGGACTGCTAAAATATAAAACACTATAATACGAGGTAATCGAAAGGGATTGTGTTTGTTTTAGTTCTACCATAAATAATCAAACTGATGTATCATCGGATAACTGATAACACAATTGTAATGTTAATAATCCACGGTTTTTTTGTATTTTAATTTCATATTATAAATGTTTTTTGTTTACTATAATAATAAAATAACTAAGTTATAAACCTCTACGAGTCCAACCTTATGCAATTTCAGCTGAGTTTTATCTCCCTGAAAACACTGCAGATAGGAACACCGGATTAAAGTAATAGATAGTCAACCATATTAGACAAGATCGTATCCAGTACCGCATCAGTACAAAGAGGTCAGAAACAATTACTTCAAATTGTTAGGTTGGGAGGTGATATCTGAGAGTTTATCACCATACAACAATCCACTTGTAATAGTAAAAAAACCCCCGATGAGTCCATTAGGCTTTGCTTAGACTCTACATGGTTAAATCAAAATACCTAGCCAGACAGAAATATACCTCCACCCATTAATGACTTACTAATCAAATTTAAGGGAAAAACCAGTTTTACCACCTTGGACTTGACTGCCAGATCTTGGCAGATGAAATTACATCCCACAAATCAGTACATAGCCTTCTGGTACAAGGGAATTTCCCATCTGTTTAATCAATTGCCATTTCGATTAAAGAACAGTGGAGCAGGACTCTTAAAATGTTTGGACCAAGTATTATTACCTGGTCACTGTGTATATAAATGATGTAATCATTGGATTAAGCGATATAGTAGAACATATCCATCAATTACAAGTGTTTTCAGAAATGTGAAACCAAAGGTATTTGAACCAATTTACAGAAAAGCCATATAGCTGTAGAAGAAAGGTTTTCTGGGACACCTGGTAAGTTGCGGGGTATTAAATCTCATCCTGAGAAAATACAAGCCATTAAGAATTTCCCTACACCCATCAAGAAAAGACAGGTTCGGTCATTTTTAGGATTGTGCAACTTCTATAAATTTTACAAAAACTTTGCAATGGACATGGAGCCCCTGGTATAGCTGTTATGCAAGGATATATCATGGAAATGGACACTAGAGCAGGATGAAGGGTTTGAGTGTATTAAAGATCAAATTCTCAAACAAGGAATGCCATCATATCCTGCTTTCCAAAGGTCTTTTATTGTACATATAGACTTCAGTGAATATTGACTGGGAGCCAATAGAGCTATATCGATACAAGTCCAGGAGGACTTGTTCCCAGAGTGCTATATTTTATTAGCTGGTCTTTAAGGGGCTTAGAAATTAATTATTCACTAAAAAAGAGTTCTAGCTATGGTATGGGTCCTCTAAAAGTTCGCCAGTTTCTTCTGGGATCCAAAGTGATCATTATTACTGATCATTAAAGCCTAGGAGTTCATAAACCATAGCTAACTGATCAGTAGCCATCTTATTCATTGTAATCTGTTTCTACAAGAGCTTAATTGTAAGGAATCAGAAAAGAAATGCACTGCCTGACATATTGAGTCATCATCCTGTTCTCACTAGTTAAGGTTCAGGATGTGTGCTGAGCTACCATCGGACTAGAAGTGGATAAAGATTTGCAGCATCTATTACATAAACAAAATGATCCTCAATATTAGGAAATTATTAAGAATCTGGAGAGATAGAGTATGTGACAAAAATACAAGAGAAGGTGATCAGGTTAGCAATATTCAGGGATGGTATCAGTTGAAAGGGGAAGTGCTCCTATATAGAATTGATGTGTAAATGGTTAATAGGAAGAGGATGGTCGTGCCTAAGGACATGTAAAATTGGTTAATCATGTATACACACTGCTGTATGGGGTATTATGGGTCAACAAAATTGAGCATCTATTGAAAACTTAGTTCTATTGGCCAGGAATGAGGTCTAATGTCATGTCTATGCAGAATGGATGCGAGATTTGTCCAAGTACGATATCAGTAAATAGATTTCATGAAGGATCATTAAACCCTATTATTTCTCAGAAACCCAATGAATTGTTGCTATAGACTTTTACGGACCATTACCTTTATTTAGGAGAGTGAAGTATTTAGTGATTGCGTATAATATATTTACCAAATTTGTGATGAGTATCCCATATCTCGGGCTAACGCTCGAAATACCATGCTAGTATTAGAGTCCCAGCACTTTGCCATGATGGAAAAACATTGGATTATATCTGACCATGACACTTCATTTGTATCATCAGAATGGTGTGAATGCATTGAGAGAATGGGGATCAGTCACATCTTAACATCAATATGCAACTCTCAATCCAACCCTTGTGAACGTGTTATGCTTGAGCTAGGCCAGATATTTCGATTGTGTCATCCAATCATTGGGAATTAGTAAAGCAATTTCCCCAGGTAGTAAATTATATGTCATCCAACCATCAGGAATGAGTAAACCAATTTCTCCAGATAATAAATTATATTAATTGGATAAAAAGTGCTGAGATTATATAAAGCTAATCAGCCCATTATTCCGGAACACAGATAGCATAAAGGACCAAAGGGAAGCATTGTATAGGTTAAACCAGACAGCTGAACACAGGAAACATAGGAAAGGTCCTCCATCTCATACCTTTCAAGGAGATAAAGTATGGATCCGAGTTCCACCAACTAACCAACTAGAGAAGTACATCGACAAGAAATTTCAGGATTTATATAATGGTCCTTATCAAATCATTAGATACAATAGTCCAAATATCTTAACAGTAGCCAATGAAAAGTGATAAAAGAGCACTTATAATGCCCACTTACTAAAATCCTTCAAAAAAAAAAGCTAGATAATTTTAAGGGCAAATATTGCCAAACTAGCTTAATGATTCCCAGCTTGTAAGACCATAGAGATATGGTGAGCATGACTAGAATAATATCTAAAGTAAGTTGTTAGTAAACATAAATGGTCTAAAAATAAAATCGGCCATGATATTTCAATTTTGATTCTACCTCCCATCGAGGAGGTGTTATACCATTAACATGGTACAACTATTGGTATTCAGCAAAGGAGAAAGAGTTTGCTGAAATAAAGTATAATATTCATAATAATTGTTTTTATTTATTAGTAATAAAATTTATGTGTATGACCACTCAGAAAAAAAAAACCAAAAAACTTTTGTAACTAAAATAGATATTCGATCTAATTACTTTTAATTAGAGATAGACGAAGGGTGTTACATCTTTAGAAAAAAAAACAAAACTTAGCTTTTATTAAAGATGGCCGATCAGAATATCTATAAACAATTCAAGTAATTCTGAAGAATGTAACTTTATAATCTTATATTTTTTTATAAGAAAATATATAATTTCATTAAACATAATTTTACATTTTCTTTTGTAAAGTACGCAGTTCGTTCAACTGTGAGGAATTGTTATCTATCTTGAAGTGTGTGCTAAATTGAAAACAGATATTAATATGTCGAATTTGTAAATAAATTTTAAAATAAAGTATATTCAAAACAAAGTATAGGGCATTGAATTTTCGGAAGAAAGGTGTGACGAAATACATGCACAGGAGACAGGAAAGAGATATAAAGATTGACGCAAGAAACATTTATTATTTGTTATCTTTCTGCCAGAAGAACAGCAGAGTTGTAAATATCGGAGAAATTTAATTAAATGTTTGACCACGTAGAAACTTTTACCTTCACCATAGTAAAAGCCCAAATGCATGGTTAAAACCCACATACATTTGTCAATGCTGCCATGCCTACATCTCATTATAGATCCCTATTCACACAATAAGAAACCATTCCACGACATCTCATGGAAAAGATATTAAAATCTTCAACCCATGACCATAGCAAAGGTTCTAAAAACTATTTTGATTAAGAAATAAAAAAGAACATTCATGGTAAGAAGATTATGAATTTTTACCTTATCTAATTCTTAATCAAATGTGATACAATCTTTATAAAACCCTTAAAGTTGAATAGGAACTTTATCCAATGAACATTCCTATTAATTTAGATTCGTATTCCTAGTTATTATAATTTGTATATAATCTTTATAAACTTTATATGTATACTCATTAATTTATTCATAAGTCATATATATTAACTTGATTTTAAAATTATATTTGTTAACCACTGGATGGTGCATATATATATTAGTAGGATTTTAAGAATAGCATGTATAAACAAATAGTTTATATTTTTATAATTTATGTTGTTTATTGATTAAATATTATTTTAGAAATTTAAATCAGAAATCTCTGTAGTTTTCCTTACCTCATGGAATGAACGCCAATAAATTCCTATAGAGATTATAATCCAGTTAGAAATAAGATTTTTTTTTAGTAAATAAATGTGAGTTATTAACTTTGGATGCGGTGTTCAGTTAACACTTTTTCTGGCACCTAAAAAAAAGAAATAAAAGCCATCCGGAATTTACAAAATAATTATTGTTAATTTAAATAAAATATCAAATATTAGCACTATAGGGTTTGGATTGCCATGAAATATAATTGTATCCTTTAAGTAGTGAATTAGATTACTATTTGCTGAAGTATATCATTTGGTCATACCAATATTGAACTATAAATGCTAGGCAATAATAAAGCTAAATATTATTTTAAAAAACTGTCTTTTCTATATATATTTTCATTTTACCAGATATTACTGTTGGCTCAGAAAAAAAACAAAAAAAACTATTAACAATTGAATTAGCAGGACTATAGTTTAAATTGGAAAAAAACCCACTCCATTTTCATATTTAAACAAAAAGTATCAGTACAGTAGTTTAATTTATTAAGAAAAAGTTTGTGTGAATGAAAAACAGCATTCTAACTATATATATAAAAAAATCCAAGTCATCTAATCTTTAATTGGAAGGGACAGGGTGAGCTTTGTTTCAAGAAACATTTAGTTCAAGTCCCATCACTCCAAATCACATAGAGCACATTTATAATGAAAGCACAGAAAAAGGTTGCCTTCCTGCTATTAGTCTTGCATTGTCTTTTTTTAAAATTTGATTTTTTTTACTAATCTATTGTAACAAACAATATGAAATACAAAAGGAATAATTTAAAATAGTTTTTAAGTTAAAAAAAAAAAAAAACTTGGATAATTTCAAAGTGAAATGATTTCAAACATACATAAAAAAAAATTGTATATCAGAATAACTAAATGTAACAAATGCTTGATACCTATTATTTTTTATGTTAAGTTTCAGAGTGAAATAATTATATAAAAAAAGCACAGTTAACTTCAGCCCATCAATTCATTAAATTTATATTTAGAATCCTCATCTGATGTATGTATTAGCTATCATAGGAAGATTAGTTACATCATTAATCTTTTATAATTCATGATTGCATTTTTTTTTTTACAATATAATATATTAAATACCAAGATATGTAATGAAATAAATCTGACAATCAATAATAGCACTTGAACATATTAAACAGTCAGTACAATAAACTAGTGGATATTCTAATTTGTGTTGATTAACTATGTAGTATGTCAAAAAATATATTACTGAATGGTATCTATATATTAATTAATAAAAATGATTATGTTTTCATTGGAAGTCAGATGGAAAATGTAATTTAGAATCATTTTAAATCTGAATACACAGGAAATGTCTTCATTTTGTAGATAGTTGTAATATTCAACTCATCCTAACTAATCATCTTCACTCTAACTTTACATTGACTTTCTCAAATATTATATTTTTATATAAATTTATGAAATATTTAATTACTAATCATTTACCTAATTTTGATAATAGATAAACTAAGCAATGTCATTTTATCCCAAATTTATAAGCATATAAGGTTTGTAATTATTAAGAATTCGTATGTCATCTAAGACATACATCAATTAAAAATATTGATGGTAAAATCTTTGCTAGAAACATGTAAACTATTCTATCAAAACTATTCCTTTGTACTGATAACATTTTATTTACTACATTGCTAAGAAATTTTTTTTGTCATTTTAACTTATGAAGTGGCAGTTCATGATAAATACTATCAGGCATTGGATTTTAAAGGATTTTTGGCAATATTAACTTTCAAATGTTAGCCAGTCAATGTCTAGATTTTGAATGTAGTCTCATTAACATTTTTTTTAAAAAAAAAATTAAATCAATTGCAACTAATTTTTTTTGTTAGAGTTTGTCCAATCTTTCACATAACTATCATTCAGAATTGATGCTTTCTGTTGCCTTGATTTTGCATATACAAGTAGAATATCATTAATCAAATTTTTGCTATTAAAAAATTTTCATTATCCAAATAAAATTCCAAAGATGATATTTAATCTTTTATAAAGAAAAAGCATCTAATAAATATCTGTAAATTAATGTCCAACTAAAGAGCTGCTTATTTTTTTAAAAATCCAATAGCTATTTAATGTATTATCAATACAGTATAGCAATTAATCTTTAAAGAAAGATTACATTCACCAACTTAATAGAGTAGGTGGAAAAAATCACTCAAGATGAAAGAATGAGTTTTTCAAATTCTACTCTTAAAAAAGATTACAGTCAATAAAGGTAAATTATTATTTTGATTTATTGTTACAAATATTGCCATAATTTTTTTTGTACCATAAAAATAAATATATTGTATTTTAAGGTTTTATATCATTAGTAGTAAAATAAATTTTTGTAGTATACATTAAGAATTTATATGTACATCAAATTAAAGATTTATTCTTGATATAAAAAAAATCACAAGTTCAAAAAAACTCACTGTAAGCAGAAATTTTGGAGTAATGTTGATTTATCTGTGTAGATATTTAATGTTCAGAAAAGAGATTATTCGAAGTATCAAATTCATAAAAATTAGAAAAGTGCTTTGAAATTTTTTCCATATTATCTGACTTAAGTCACATGATAGATTTCAACTAGAAGATCTATTTTTTCTGTTTCAGAATTCTTCCTATATTTTTTAAGTATACTAATAAATACTTTTATAACTGAGTTTAATAATAAATAAAATCATTAGTCGCAGATTTTTTTTCTAAAATTGTGATATTTTTAAATGGATATTTTTTTTGAAACTTAAATGAAGCCTTTTATCTCATAAAATATTGAGAACCCCAGATTTGGGTTTAGTTGATCATAACATGTTTAACCAATTCAAATCTTTTAGTATGAGTGTGCTTATTTTCTCTTTTTTTTAAACATTAATGTTTATTATTTTCAGCACTGTTGTAAAGATGGTGAAATCTTCATATTTGTAAAGTGGGGGTGGGAGGTATTTTTTATTTTGCTACAAGATTCCAAATGGGTTTGCCAATTCTGTTCAAGTTAAGTTTGTTGATCCTTTATTGGTGGCATATCGTCAAGTGCCAACACTAATTACTTTAGTATCAACAAGCCTTGCTATTGCATCAAATTTTGAATAGTATTTTCCATAAATTGAGAAATATTATTGCTGCCCTATATAGTTCGATGCAATGGTAGAATAGTAAAATTTGGAACTTGAGGTCTATGGATCACAGTCCAGCTCATTTGAATTTCTTATGAACTCTTTAAACAATAAAACATTCAATTATTTTTAATGATTCTTTAAACATAGATTTTAAGTTATGTCATTTAAGTAAATAATTTTTTGTACATATTTTGAATTCCTGAATAACCTTTAGCCATTCCTTTCAATAATCATTTAAATTAGACAATGCCAATCTTTTTGGTAAAAAATTAAAAAAAAGAAAAGAAAGGGAAATGCATTCTTATCATTATTAAAATTTTTATGGCTACCAAGGTGCAGAGCCATTTTTAAATCTAAATATTTTGATACACCATTTTTAAAATCAAGAAATATTGGAACTTATTATATAATGGGGGAGATAGAAGTGAAGTATGATTTGATTCTAATTCAGAATTATTAATACAGAAATAAACAAACATTTCTATTTAAATTAACTAGCATTTGAAATGTAATTCATTATAAGAATTTAAAGTGTATGTATACATTATTGTAAATAGTAATCATAACAATTGGTTTCCATGTGGAGTGAAAAAAAGATAGATATGAATTGTCAGTGATAATTGTGGAGATTCACTGGCTAACAAACGATTCTTGAATATTTTTAATATTCTGTGCTCGAATTTATATTTGAAATTGATTTTCTTGATTGTAATGATTCTCAGCAATGGAGTTTTTAAGAGTGTTTTGAGTATTTAAAATTATGTTTATAGTTAAAGTGAAAATATTTAAAATAACTATTAAAATTGAGGGTCTGTTTAGTATTGATTTTATATAATTTTATAGCTAGGTTGACAATTATGAAATTTGAGGAGCCAATTAAAGATAAATATATTTTATAAAATAATTGACTAATAAGAGGTTTTGGAACTTGGAAATACTATGTAGCAAAATACTAGACTTTATAGGAATCAATGACTATTAAGAGCCTGTAATAATATACAATAATATAATAATGATGATTTCCTGGATTTTAGATATGAAAAATAAATGGGAAAGGCTTTGGAAGACTTGTTTTAAGCATTGCCAAATATTTCATCATTGGGTAATTGTTTTAAGTATTTTTAAAAGTTCATTAAAGAAGTTATGTGGTTATTAATTTGTTATAGATTTCCTAATCATTGGAATTATCTCTACACTCGCAAATGATTAGCTTGATTTGGTTATACATATTGAAACTTATTTGAAAGTAATTTTTTTGTTATACAATGGATGATTCCATTTTCAATTTTTAAAAACAACTTTTGCTGTTTAAAGTTACGATTGATTGATAGATCAGACGTGTTTAGTACATATAAAGGATGAATTAATTGAAAATGTCCACTTGACTTGGTCTCTATTTGATAAAAGTAGTAGGTTAAATTAAAAATTATTATGAATATTAAAATAATGTGTGATGTCTTGCTAAACAGTTTGAAGAGAGAAAAACAGTTAAAAATGATGTGTAACCTTCTACAATGGAATGATTTTTTAATAGGTTAGAATTCACAAATCTGTTCCCAAGGTTTATCATAAACTAAAACCGTAATATTTTAGTAATGAATGTGCTGAAGTTAACTGAGAGTTAAAAATTAAAATGGATTTATAGTATTCAGTTTGAGTGATTTGTAATCTTAGTATCTATCATATACTGAGAATTTTTTTTTTTTTTTAAATAATTTTTTTATTTTTATGTGCTTAAAGAGGTTTACAATTTTCCATATTTTTTTATTGATAGAGGATAAATAATTCAGCCTCCCCCCACCCCATCCAAGAACCATGAGAAGTTCTTTCTGTTTTAAACTTAATAATAAATAATTAAGATATAATAATTAATTAATAAGATTAATTATACATTTTGAAGATAGAGTGTATATTTTTGTTGATATGTGAACAGAGTTTTCTAATAAGATTCTGTCAAGCTGTGATTTTGAATCTTCATAATGGAACATTTTTGGGAAATACTAAAATCAGTATATAAGGTTACAAACTAACTAAATATGGATAAACATACTGTTTTTTAAAGTAATTGTTATAATTGTACAAACTATAATTAAAATAACTTTTATAATAGATGATAACTTATTTAAATTAATTTTAATGTGATATTTGAGCTTGGGTGCTTTTTAAGATTTCAACAGTGTCAGATTTAATTAATTTACTAAATATAATGGGTTTATTTTGACTGTTGTGATGGTAAATAATTATTTATATTCAAATTTTAACTGATGGTTAAAGCATTTTATAAAAATTAGAAAATAATTCTTAAAAATTATTAATAAAAAGTCTAAGAGTGTTAAAAGGGTTAGAATTTAATTATTATATTTATACATAACACATAAACCAATACAAACAAGCAAACTAAATTTTTTTAAACACTTTATGATTGCAGTATGTACTAGAAACTTGTTTTAATATGTTAATAATTTTTATTAGTCATTCATTAGACTAGAGATTATTCATTTAATGAATATTTCTGTAGTATAATTTTCACTACACTACATATTACAGAAATATTATTCATTAAGTGAGTAATCTCTAGTTTAATGAATGACTAATAAAAATTATTAATATATCTTTTCAATCGGTGTGTAACAAAGTTGTGAGGGCCGTAATTATGACATCAATTAAACTGCAGTAATTGTCTATCTATATATACTGAACAATGATAAAAATATGTTGAGATTGTGATCTGGACCAACTGATAATTGCTGGTTCAGCACGAAATGTGCATCTTGGGGATTATACATCTTTTTCATATATCTTTGGTCATGTTTATGATTATATCCCTCCACAAGTTGTTAAAAGCAGATAGAAAACAGTCCCTACCTTGTGTGTGAGTGTTATAATGAAAATTACACTACAGAAATATTACTGATTATTTGTCTTAGTATCATTATTTTTTTAAGTATTGTTTCTCAGTATGCAAGTTTAGAACAGTTGTTCTATTTTCCTGATAATCTGTCTTAATTTTGGAAAATCTTTATAACAAATTCAATGAATATTATATAGTTCCAAGGAACTATTAATCTTGAAATATTATAATGATAGATTATTTTTTGAGATAGTACACCATCATATATCAGTCACTCACAAATGAATATAGTCATTCCAATTCAAAGAAAAGGAGAAAAAAGATAGAAAAGCAAAAGAAAAAAATATACATTAGATATGAATTTTTTTAGACTATGTAAATCAATCTAAATCATAAAAGCACCACATATATGGAATATGCTTTTCCATTATTCTATTTATTTGATATTTTGCGATGCTGACTTAATTTCTATAGCTAATTTTTTTTAAAAGATTTTATTCCTTGACCAATTATAGCTCTATTGTATTCTATCCTCAATCATATCTGCCCAATGAAAACAATCAATATTTATTTCTTGAAAGCACCTTTCAGATAGTCTTTATATCATAAACTGGGTCTACTTCTTACATTGAAACTATACTTAAGTTTATCATAATTTTTTTTATGAATATATTACCATACATTTGATTCATATATCCAGTTCAATGAAGATATGTTTTATATTGATAGATTTATAATATCATTGCCAGTCAGCTGAAGAATGATTTGATTGATTTTATGATTTTGTCATATTTTAAAAATTTTATGAAGCATCCTTAACTGAAGTTTTTTTAGTGTTTTTTTTTTTTTTGTTACATTGATAAAAGATCAAGTCTCTTCTATGTAATAAAATGAGAAGAATAACATTTCTATATCCATGTAATTTAATTATAAGAATTATATTCATTACAATGAAATATTTTATTTTTTAACTTGTACTTTATTATTATTAGTAGTAATTAGATAAAAGTTTTCTGATCCAAGAATCTATTTGTAAAAATACTTTTGAGACAAAATTTTTTTTTTCTGTTGAGCTGTGATTTGGTGATAGTATTTCTGCTTTTGCTTATGGATAATGTGAATGGGATGGTAGCTTATATATCTAAGGACTAATTGATAGATCTATAATCTTGAAATCATTGGAAATATATTGTTTTCCAGCATGTATTGGTTTCATGCAATTTCATTATAGTGTCATTATAGCTGCATGAACAGAATGTAACTATTAAAAAATTTTGTGAGAATTTTGTAATAAATTAAATGATTGAGTGAACTGTTTAAAAGAAATTATTGTTTAATACTATCTGAACTTAACCTAGTGCAGTCATGATATTCCCATGCATTTGATGTGGCTATATTTTTAGTTTGTGATCAAGCCGCCATCAATGTTAACAATTTTGTTTATTTTATCATGGCTATATATTTTTATCATTTATGTTTTAATCATTATTTTCTATTTTTCATTACTATTTTTAATTCATTACAAGATAAAAATCTGTAGAAGTTCAGTTTAGTTTTTCCATTCCATAGCTTTCTTTTTTAGGCATTACCCCAGAAAACCTTTTTGTCTAATCCATTCATCTTACATGTTCTTTTTCTACATTTTTTGATAATCTCTTGAGATTTGGTTTAAAATTATTATCTCTTTTAAACAACAAGGCATTCCTGTTATTTATATGAAAAGCACTACATTCAAGATAGTTTTATGATTAACTTCATTCATTATATTTTCATTTTTATTATAATTCGTCATCTTTATTTTCTTCTCATGTGAAAAACTAGTGAAAATTATTATATTCTTTAGCATTTATCATTAGTTCTGCTTTTTTTAAATTTCATTTGATAACGCTTGCAAAATTTTCTGTAGCTCTATAACTATTATTTTGCAAAAAGAATCACGTCATCTACAAAATTCAATTTATTTTATTCTTTTAATTTTTTTATTTTTATTCCACATCATAAAATTGAACTGTAAAATGTTTTGTAAATATGGAATCACCTTTTCATACACTCATATCATTGTTAATTTTAGTGTCATAATATAATGACTGATATTGCATTTGATAAATATTTTTCAGAATTTGGCAATATCCTGGCTTTATATTTTGTTATTCCAAAGCTTTAATCATTATGGAAATGTTTATACAGCCAAATAACTTCCAAATCTTCAAATCCAAAATATAATAGTAATTCATACTCATTGATTCTTTCTATAATTTTTGTTAATACTTGCATATGATGTAATTTTGTAAAACCACTTTTAAATAAGCTTCTTTTACTTGGTTTGAATCCAGAATTTTTTTTATAGAAGAGTAGTAATAAATTTAGTAAAGATTTTGAATAGAACGAATAGAGAAGATTGATAGATTCATTAATTCCAATATCTTCTGTTTCATATATCATTTATCACTACTGCATTTTTGCAGTCATTTTATACTTTTATCATTTAGAAATTTGATATATAGTTTTACCAACTATTCCTCTATTTCTTCAACCCTAATTCCATAATTCCTCACATGTTACTTTTTAGATTTAATTCCATGTCTTTCCTCTTCATTTAAAAGGTATGGTAATTTAGAAAATACTATGATTATAGAGGCTACTTTTATTTATTTATTTTTTATTTTTTGTAGATTCTGACATAATTCATGAGGTTGTCCCTTATTTTTATTGCTGAAATAACTTCTTATATCAAAATGTGTTATACTTTTGAGTCTTGACTTTTTTTTTACAGTTTTTTTTTGCAATTTGAAATTATATTATTTTTATATATCATCAGTAATTTTTTGGTACTAATCGGTCCACCAGGCCAGCCATCTGGTCACGTTTCTCTGCTAAAAACACAGAAATATGCCATTTAGACAGCCCAATATTTCTGTGCTTTTGTAGAGAAACTTATGGCCTATAGAAGAGTACCGTTCATATTAGCCGCTGCAGGCATATATGGCGTTGCTACACCAATATTACGGCCCACTATTGTGCTTTGTGACACTCTGCAAATATGCACACTTAACAGATCGCTATCGTATAATGTGAGGGTATAGGGAATTCAAGTGGCCATGATGGTTATAGTATGAATTCAAATGAAAGATCTTATCCTCTATCTGAAGTAGTATTTGATACTAATAATTGTAAGACCATCGCTGTGCTTCCCTACAAATTTTGGAAGATGGAAAAAATTGCAAAAAGTCATGGCCAAGCACCTTTTCCCAGAACTCATGTGAACGTAAATTATCAGACAAATAAAATGTCAGAGATTGCACATAGTTTTGGAAATCATAAACTTGGTTTAATCAGTGTCGACAAATTATTTTTCACCCTCCCTTCAAAAAAAAAAAACATTAAAATAAATTCAAAACTTTTTACTTTTTCAACTTTGGGTTTTTTTTTTTTTTTGTTTATTTTAAAAATATACGGCGCCTTTTTTTTTTTGGCTATACGATTTTTGTTTTGGCTTTATTTGTATATTGCTGATATACTAAAACTTTTTTTTTTAAAACCAATTTTTATTAATTTTTTTTTAAAAAATAAAAACAAACCAAAAATAACTTTTGTCTCAGTGATGATAAATTATTTCTCCCCATCTTCCCCCAAAAAAGTTAAACTAAGATCAAAACTTATGACTTTTTTAAACTAAGATCAAAACTTAATGACTTTTTCAACTTTTGTTTTCTTTTTTCTTTTTAAAATATGATGACTATACAGCGAATTTTGTTGTGGCTTTATTTGTATTACGCGATGTTTTGAATTTTGCCATTTTTGAAAAGAAAATGTACAAATATTTGAATCAAATCTTGTATCATAAATTATTTACAAGAATGACAAAGTATTGATAAAAAAAGTCATATCAAATGTCAAAATATGTCAAAAGATGAGTAAAAAAATCGTATCAAATGTCCAAATATTTTAAAAAAAGGTGAAGAAAATGTAAAAATATTTTAATGAAAGTCGGACAAATTGGGAAAAAAATAAAGTCATATCAAATGTCAAAATATGTCAAAAGATAAGTAAAAAAATCGTATCAAATGTCCAAATATTTTAAAAAAAGGTGGAGAAAATGTAAAAATATTTTAATGAAAGTCGGACAAATTGGGAAAAAAATATTTTAATAAAAGTTGGAGAAAATGTAAAAATAATTTAATTAAAAATAGTCTGGCTCAGATCGATATAATTGTGTGTTTTTAGCAGAGAAACAACGCCACTAGCCTGGCGTACTGATTAGTACTTTTTTTTTTCATTTCATTTTACAAAATTCTTGGTAGTCTCTTCTTATAAATGGATCATTTTAAAATACTTTTTATAGTTATTTTATTTTTATATATTGCCTTATCTTTTTTATATCAGATATCTGTATAACTGTATTTAGTAGAAGATTGTTTCTTTTTGATTTCATTAAAGTCTTAAGAATTATTTTCAAAGTCGGCTAAAATTTTAAAACAATTTTCAAGTTGTGTCTTAAATTTAGTGGAATATCCATTATTAATAATAGCTTTCTTTTGTCTCTAGCTTTATATTAAAGCATATCTTAAATATCAGTAATTGATGACTTTTTTATGTAGAATCTATTAAATAGACTGCAGTCTTGAAATGAATATGCTCTATTAATCAAAATATAATTCAATTCTGCTGTGCATTCATTTGGATGCTTCTACATAATTTCTACTTAAGATTTTGCTCACAAAAAGTGTTAATATTCAAATTTTGTTTCTCTATAAATTGTAGAAATCTATTTTCTCATTTCTGCCTCTATATTCAAATTTATCCACAATCCTTTCATCTTTCAATTGTATTTAAATTCTAGCATTAAAATTTCTCATGACAATATTAAATGTATTTTTATATTGGACTATTTGCATCATCTAATATGAGTATTGAATGTCTTTAGAAAAATTTAACTTTTATTTAAATATTCCAAATACATTCAACTGTTAATAATAGCACTTCAAACATGTTAGTATATGCATGTTTGGAGAGGTATTATTCTCCCTTTTTCAGGTGTTGCTGGTCTGATCAGTGACAATACTAGCATGGGATTTGAACCTGGACCCTTAGATTGAGTATTGAATTTCAAGTTAACACTCTAACCAACTGAGCAGTTGGTTAGAGTGTTACCTTGAAATTCAATACTCAAGAATCTAAGGGTCCAGGTTCGAATCTCATGCTAGTACTGTCACTTATCAGGCCAGCAACACCTGAAAAAGAGGAGAGAATAATACTTTTCTAAACATTGTGCAAACACTAACCTGTTTGATGTGCTATTACTAACAGTTGAATATATTTGGAATATTTAAATAAAAGTTAAGTTTTTCTAAAGCCATTCAATACTCATATTAGAAGATGGAAATAGTCCAACATAAAAATACAACTAGAACACCATCATTACAAACCTTCAGGAAAACAATATTACATGTTGTTTGATCTAATCAAAAAGATTTTATGGTTTTAAATAGAAAATCTAGAATGAGAAATTGTACAGCATAAATCTGAATTATCTGCTTTTTATGTTTTCCATTAAATTGAATAATACAAATCTTGTCATTTAATCCTGATGTAGCAGTCTACACAATATTATTTTTTCATATTTTGTTATTATACATTGTATTCCATTTGTGCTTCAGTATTTGTGTTTTATAATAAAATACATGTCAAATTTTTCATATCAATTGTATCTTTACCTTCCAGCAATGTCTCATTTAATACTAGGCAGTCCTTCGAATTGATGCAATTCAGGTAGATCTAATGAAAGCTTCATTGAATGGTGGTTTAGATACATGTTTATGTACAATATTTTAAGTGCAGGTTTCTTATGCAAAAGAAATATTTAAGTTATTAAAATATATTTAGTTATTGGATTTTCTTTGAATACTGGTTATCACCTTTTTGTTCGATAAGATAGTTTTTTTTTTGTATAGTAACCAAATAAAAAGTTTATATCTACCATTTATAATGCATTATTAGGGTTATTTCTCTCTCTTTTTTTTTTCATTTCACCAATGTTGACTTGATCAATATTTGTTTGGTTTATATTTAGACCATCTTTCAGGTCATCAATGAATGCTTTCACACTTAAGATAAGGAAAAGCCTAAACATAGTTCCTACATGAAGAAAGATATATGATTACAGTAAAGTATATATGATAAACCAGTTGCTAACAATAACACATTTTATTTATCAATCACTTATATTTGTTTATACTGAAATGATATAATCATTTTACATAATTATTATCATTTGTTATTTACCAGCAAATAGGAATAGGGGAGGTATTGCAGAATAAGTGTTTACTTTTTTGAGACAAATTAAGCAAAGCAAGGGACAAGTAGAATATTTTAAACATATTAATAAAAAATATATTGTGAGAAGTAATCAATTTGGCCGTTGTATACATGTGTGTATGTAATATTTATCATTTATATATGAATAATAATAATATTTTAAGGATTAGCTAAAATATTGTATATGGTAATTTTTAATATTGTGTAAAATAATTTCAAATTTAATTATTAAAAAGATATTTTAATACAAGTATAATATATATACTTAAGCTAGATGTAATTAGAGGGGATTTGAACCTAGACTTTCAAGCTCCCTTCAGTCATTTATCCTATACAACTGATACATATGACCACTTATATGTGAAAAAGATAAATGATATTCAATATATGTATTTTATGCTGAATCAACACTCATCAGTTGGTCCAGATCATATGGGAGATGATGACTGAAAGTCTGGGTTTAAATTCCTTCTAATTATTAAAAAGGTAATATTAATATTGTAAAACTTATAAAGCACTTGATAAAATATTGTTAATTTATACACACCTATTAAGATTATTTTTAAAATGAACTAATTTAGAAAAAACACATCTGGAGATTTTTGTCTTCTGAGTATAATAAAAAAATTGGTAAGCTTTGGAATCATGTGCAGCGTGGTAGGAAAAGGATACAACTAAAATGTTGTACATAGATTTCACTGGATGACAGGCGAAAATATGCAACATTCCTGGCTGGATGTATGAGCCAATTTTTTAGGAAGGTCTCCAAAATGAATCCAGAATGAATTAAAAAGAAAATATGTGAACTCTCACCCTCTACAACAACACAACAAATGGACTAATGAGATTGCATACAAAAATGATCATCAGTCATACATGTTATAACATAATTTATAAGTTTCAGTACGGAATAAAGGATTTCCAGTCAACAATTGAGATAAATGCTAGATCTCCAAAACTAATAATTCAGGAATATTTGATATTGATAATTATAAGTTTATTTAAATTAAATGCTTTATCATGGACATTTCTAATTTGTGTGTAAAGTATCATATAAACTGTTTAAAATTTAAACAAGAACTTTTGGGTATAGGTTTAATTATTGTTGAAAATTAAAAGAATAAATTCTTCATTATTTACGTAATACTTAGAATATCATAAATTTGAATTTAAATTAAAAAAATGTAAAGAAATATTGGATGAACAATTTGAGATCGTTTGGCAGTGTGAACAACCTAAACTTACATGATTTTTAATTTCACTTTATATGTGTTAGATGAGTTAATGTTAAATGCTTGTTATAACTAATCTTAATATTATATTATATATATTTGGCAATGCAATAAGAAAGATTAGTTATTATACTTCTTGAAGAAGATAAAGGAATATTGGAAATAGAGCTTGGATTAGAAGAAAGAAGAAAATTGATATATATGAGTAGATGCATGGAACATATAAAGAACATTAAAAATTTGATAGATTATGTTAAAGAGAAGGAAGGTAAAGAAGCACTGGTCTATTTAAATAAAAGATGGACATTGGGGATTAAATTAACTAATATTAATAATAATATAAAATTTGTAAAAGAATGTAAAAGATAGGATATAATACTGAAATTTATAAGGATTAATAGTTATAGAAAAATGATAAAAAAAATCAAGTTTATAGAAGAATTAGAAAAGAGATTATTGAAAGTGTTTATTAATAATAATTATGGTATAAAACAAAAGTTATATAGAAGTATTTTAAATACTGAATCAATACTAACAAGGAAAATAATTAAGGAAGAAGAAATAACTTTAGAAAATTATGTGAGTTAAAGAAGTTATTGATTAATAAAAATAAGGAAAATAAACCGTGATAAAGTGCATACATGATTTAATATTATATTGTAACTAATCTTGTTATAAATATGATAAGAACAACTAATTTAAATACTTGGATTTATTTGATGTTTACATATGGAGATGTTGAGTGTGAGATATAGATATATCTAATATATTTTATATATAACTACTATTAATGCTAGATATGATAATGTTAAATTATTCAAAGTTTGAAATAATGATTCTATTGTGTGTATATTCTTCTGTCTTGATTACAAAATATAGGTGTGGAATTCCTGCTACTTATATTGATGATAGTATGTACGCTCAGATGTGCAGTCCTGCTTTTACGTTGAAAATAATTCTATTCATGCCCTATTTATTTATATTTTGATATTTTGTACATTGCAGGGGAAATTTTGGCATATGATGATTAGTTGATTGCTTATTAATGTGCATTGATATATTTTATAGGCATTTATATTTATACATGCACTTAAATACAGACAGACATATTATTGTTATGAATTAATAATGTTAAGAATCCTAATTACATCCATATTGTTGTTATGAACTAATGTGTTAAGAATCCTAGTTACATCTGTCTAATTATATATTAGATATTATAACTTAATATATTTGCACACATATCTTCGCTTCTCTATAAAAAAAGCAACAACTATGATATAATAACAGTATAATATTAGTGTTGGTAATAAAGTTACTTTATTGTAAACAACATGTATAATATAAGATGCATTGGTCATTGGTTTTAAACTGTCTAGAAATTGCCTTACATGAATTAAGTGATATTGTGCATATTCACCTTTATGTGATTTATTCAAGAGTGTGATAGAGCTCAAATAATATAGAGCAATTTTAGTAGCATATTTTTTCATTTTCTTTTTGCCATTTAATGTAAGTTTTAGAAAGCAATGATATGTAAAGGTTTGGCTACCAATGCAAGAAGTAGACTACCTTTTTAATTGTCAAATATATATTATTTAGTTTTATGTGATAGTTGTTAAATATGTGTTATATATATTTATTTGTTGGTTACACATGATGCATTTTAAGAGAATTTAGGTTTATTCATAGTTATCCTGACAACCACAATGCATTAGCGTTTTATATAATTAAAAAAAAAAAAATTATTAGTAAAGTTATTTCTGCATGATTTTACTGATATTTTTGAGAATAGGCTTAAATATTTTTTAAAAACAAGAACAATTGATTTAAATCAAGGATTTAATATAATTAAATGAAATCTTTAAATTAGAAATTATTCCTATGGCTGAGTAGTAAAAAGTCAATTTTGATTAATCATCAAAATGAAATAGTTAAAGTTTGCATCTTTTTACAATTTTATGTGATTACAAAAGAAAAATAAATTAATTTACAATTTACTTTGATTATAGAAGATTAAATAAATAACAATGTATAACTTTTCATTAGTTTTTCATTAGTTTCTATTGTTAAAAAACTTTTTAAAATGATTTTTTTTTTCTATTTAATTTAAAAAATTAAAAGTTAAATTAATGTGACTTTTTGTTTGTGAAAATTTTTTACTTATAATGTTTATCTGAAAGTTCATGATGATTGCATTTTATATTTCCATTAGCTAATTTTATTTAACCTTCAAATACATCCAACTGTTAATAATGGCATTCTCATTAAAATGTTGGTATTCTTACTAATAATAGTATTGAAATAGAAATTAAACTAATGATTACAATATTCACTAATACTGAATTTAAAATGACTTTTTTCTTCTCATGTGTCATAGCATCAGCCGGGAAGCGAACCCGCTAACCTGGGAAAATGACTTTCTAATCAATTAGACTAATTTGTCAAAAACAAATTTGCAAAAATTTTATTTATCTGTATTACATTATTTTTGTAAAGGCAACATTTAGTGAGTTATTCCAAACTTTATGGATTATTGCAGTAGGTTCATTTATGAGATTATTTGCCATTTCATGTAAGCAGTTTTTTTAACATTTTTTTTTTGTTTTGTTTTTCGTCTCTGTCCAATATTCTTATTTCCCCCCAATTAAACATATGATTGTTGATGCACATATGTCCTGATATTTTAGGCACATCTGTTTTTTCCTCTAATCATTATTTTGTTCTCTTTTAATCATTTTTCCATGGGTGATTGATTTCACTGATATGTTCTTTCCCATTCATGGAGTATTTTATAGATGCAGTTTTAAATTTTTCCAATATTTCAAGTTTTGTTAGGATCATAATTTTTTATAGTATATGGCTTTGTAAAGCTAAATTTTTTATTTTTTATTTTGTCTTTTAGTATGGATCTACAGCAGTATCTATAATTGTTTTTTCTTTTGATGTTTCTTTGTTATCGATGGTTTTCTTAATAATAACTTACAAATAATCATTCTTGATAAAAATTTGTTCTATGATGGATTTTTCTTTTTTCATATCACTGACTTTTGTATAAACTTTTTTTAAAAATTCTATCCCATAGTGGTAGCATAAATTCACCATTGTGTTTCTGTCGTGATTGGATACACTTGCTAATGTATTTTCGCATGTGTGTGTTTGCTGTTAAATGCCAATTTTTATTCTTGCTTTAATTCTATGAATTTAGCTGAAGCTGTTTAGATGTGTGTCCTGAATATTCATAATATCAACATAACAAGACATTAGAAATGAGATGGAAATATATTTATAGATGTGGTTTCAAGTTGTAATCATCACTTGACTTTATTGGAAGAATTCTATAATGTATTAAAATATATTATGCAGAATGTTAAAAGTTCCATTATACTAGCAATAGAAAGAATTATTCTGGATTGCAAGCTGTATTTTTTTTTAATCTTTTTTTTGCAGACCACACTTTATTACACGATACATTTGTGGATAAACTTTTCATATCAAAGCTTCCCAATACATCCCTTTTTTTTATTTTGATGCTCTTGATTAACACCATAAATTACCTAGAATCTCTGTCTAAAGATTGTATTCTTGTATGTGATAAATTTCTATAACTAAGAGTAGGTCTTAATAAAATATTATTACAGTTTTTAGAATAACAAAACTCCACATATTGGAAAACTTTGAAAGATAAATGAGCATTAATTAACTCATCTGTTAACAGTAGTATAAACAAAAATAACAAACTAGAAAAAACAATTGGAGAGGTATGATTAAAATATATGTACATATTGTACAGGACACTCAATCCCCTTTTAATCACAGAGGGCGCCAACAGATCATTGCGTATCTGGAAAATTTGTTTACCATGATCAAAAGTGGATGAGGATGATGGTCTGCACTGACTAGACTTGGGGAGAAGCAAGAAATCTTAAATATTGTTCAGACAATTGAGAAATAAAAGCACTAAGACAAACATCAGCCAAATTAAGTTTAAACAACTTTAAAGTTTTATTAAGAGAAATATAAAATTATAAATTAAAGATTGGCACACGATAAATATGCTAGAAAGAATAAAAAGTAAATGCTCTGGCAGACAGACTAACTTTCTAAAAGTGAATTAGAAAAGGAGGGAAAGATTTTCCTTTAGCTGACAATTCACCCACAGCAATTCTGGTTTCCTTATTCAAAAAGAGAAAGCAATGGAAAGTTTCTTGCATGAATCAACGAACGACTGTTGCATGGACAAATCACGTTTAAGATCGCCAAGATTGATTACAATGCAAGAACAAAAATAAATGAATGAGTCGTATTATAAATGATAAAATGGGAGAAAGCTTACGTTTCCAATTTAATGAAATAGTAAAATTAGAAAGTACTCTGACGCAAATGATTTAAAATTAATAAAATATTAAATCTCGAATTTAAGGAAATCAAACATAAAATACGGGTGAATCATAAACCAAATGATTGGCCAAAACTAAGCTGAAAGGTCTCAATAAAAGACAAGTAAGTAATTTGGAAACCAGTTATGTCTGTCCCAGCATTTCAAGAGACTGTAATAATTAGAATTACAAAATAAATTTACAAACAGAAATTCCCAGTACATGCTCTGACAAATAAATTTAAAGCAACTTGTAAAAGATAAAATAAATTTAGTAAACAAAATATTAAAGGTTGACCTAGATTTTTATAAATTAAATTATCAGAGAGTGTATATGAGTTGAAAATATGAAACATTAAATGCCTTAGCAGAAAGAAATGTTATATAACCTAGAATTTGAATGTGAATTAAGAGTATCTTCCTGTTAATGGTTCACCCAAACCAATTTCATTCATTTTATAGAGATTTAAAAAGGTGGATGCTTGTGGAGAACCAACGGGACAGCGCAGACGAGCTTTTCTTAGTCCGGAAAAGAAACATCGGAACTAAAAATGTCATAATTCTGCAAAACGCTTATGGTCAGGTACGTCTAAACCAGCCAAGGTTAGTCTCACACAAGAAAAGGGAAGATTACAGACTACATAATCTGTACTATAGAAAATAAAATCTATACCAAGAAAAACAACAATATATTCAATAAACTGCCAGCCAAAAGATTTATGGTTTGCAAAAAAACACAAACACAGTGATTTAAATTAATTATTGAAGGATAAAATAGGGACAGGTGATCAAACTAAAATTTATGCAAGTCTGCTAAAACATTTAGGAAGAGTTAGTAAAATAAAGTAAGACATATTAAGCATATAAAACCATAATCTCACAATACACTCTCCAATGAACAAAATGGAAAACAAACTTGGAATCTTAAAACCAAGATTTCAAGACACACAATAAATACAATGATAAGCGAACAGAATGCATGCTCTCAATACTTTAAATTTAATAAACAAACGATATAATAAAATATGTTCTTTTAAGATTAAGCTGAGACTCCGGCGAAAACTTGTAAGTTTTCATTTTTACTAGAAGACAGGAGGCAATGTGAGGGAACAGTTCCGATTTGAGTTCTTATGGCATGATTTTGCAGGACAATTTGGCTCCGGGATCCGGCTTTAAGTTGGTTCTAGCCCGACATGGCGAAAATACTATTGAAACAGTTCTTCCTTGCATATAGTTTTGGCATTGAGGAAATTATATCTGTACTGCAATAAAATTGGTGTATTAAAAGTTGCAGAAACACTAACAAGCAGCGTCAACAACAATAGCTGGAGAATCTCAGCCCGCAATCCCCCAATCTATTTATAAGAGCTCTTTCTGAAAACTTTTTTTTTAATTAGTGGTTTTTCTACAGGGCAACTTTATCTCAGTCTTAATCCTAATTAAAGACTCTCCCCAGGGTTAATCTTATTAATTCAAAAATATTTAAAAACAAGTCTCAGCTTAGTTAAGATAAATTAGAAATTAATTATAAACGAACAAGAATGCAATTGAAAGTTTGCCAGCCTTTAATTAATTTGATTTAAAAAAAAAAAAAAAAGTAAAAATAAGCGGTAAAAGAAAACTATTTAGAAATCAATTTTATAACAAAACAAATAAAATGCCTTTTTAAAAAAAAAAAAAACATAAACGAGTATGTGTGTTAATGTACGTACTCTTATAAACAAACTTTTAAGCACTTCCTTCTTAAAAATTCAATAAAACCAAAGATGGATACTATCTGGCTCAATATTTTGAAGTGGTAGATGCATGATTAAGGTACTGGTAAGCAAAAAGGAACTAGTCATTAATTAATCATAAATATGAATTAATGAAGAGCTTAAAAATAAATTCTGAGATATAGAAGGGATATGACACTTAATAATTTAACAAAATTAATTAAATCTCATGTATGTTCCATTGCCTCCATTAAAAAAAAAAGAGAAGAAATATAAAAGTGTAAAGGATGAGTAAATAAATTAGATAACCTCAATATTACACATATTCTTTTAAATTCATATAAGTAAAAATACAATAAAAGACTAATGATCCCCAAGATGCATTTCGTGCTAAACCAGCATTCATCAGTTGGTCTTATTATTATATGAAAAATATTTATATTTTGAATTACAAGTGTTACTCAATCCACATCTTTGACACCATCCACTTTAGATAAATA
This sequence comes from Epiperipatus broadwayi, assembly GCA_028023455.1. Classification (NCBI taxonomy): domain Eukaryota; kingdom Metazoa; phylum Onychophora; class Udeonychophora; order Euonychophora; family Peripatidae; genus Epiperipatus; species Epiperipatus broadwayi. The sequence continues at coordinate 1,674,025 of JAQFVV010000060.1, forward strand.
TAGTAATGACTATTATTAATCATTTATTAAACTAGAGATTATCTCTAGGACAGATATAAACTTTAAAACTCAGTTAAAGATTAATATATCTGATTTTTTAAAATTAACTCTTTCTATTCCAGGCGGCCATTTGTAATTTTTAGAAAAATTTACCCTAACTCTAATAAATTAGATATTTTGTGTTTGAATGTAATAAATATAAAAATACATACATTGTAAGAAAAGGCATATATGAAAGAATGTAATGAAGCTGTTAAAATAGTCATTTCCTAAAGAAAAAGTTAAGAAAAAAAATATTTTTAATAGTTTTAAGAATGTTTATTTTTACACTGATTCACAAATCCTAAATTTTGAAATTCAAATGATAAAATGACAATTTCATAAGCAGCTTCATCAGATCCATCACAAAATTCTAAAAAAAATATATATATTGGAAGTCTTATCTGAAGTAATTTTTCATTGTGAAAATGACTATAACAGTGGCTTTGCTGTGGTCCATTTTCATTCTAGAGCCAGATGTGTTCATTTGTGCAAAAGTATCTATTAACAATATGAATGGTTTTTAGTGGAGAAAAAAGTAACAGAACAGTCTATTCAAAAAAAATAAATATCAAACTCATAAAAAAATAAAATGAATAAAAATAAATCAATAAAGATAATTATTTTTTTTATTATGAACAATGATTACTTGTGTGGAACAAAGATTGGGTTCAAATACATGGTGCTGTAACACAGAGTGGATTGAGGAAGTCAGAAAGTCACTATTAAATATCCTATATTACATGAGATTCCAGTTGTGTAGAATAAACTTGTATATACATAAAATATATTTATTATTTTGCATAAAAGATATGAAGAAAGGCTGAGTTCAAATACATCGCACTGTAACACAGAGTGGATGGATTGAGGAAGCCAGAAAGTCTGTATAAAATATCCTATATTACATGTGATTCCAGTTGTGTAGAATAAACTTGTACAGCATATTTATTTGTCTCAGCACATATATAATTTCCTATCAAACAATAAAATCAGTAATTGCGTACTCACGGGTGATGGGAAAATTTAGCCCAGGAGACTTAGTAAATGTTCCGATTGCCACGCGTGACCCTTGAACGTCATCCAGAAACATATCCGAGTCCGGTCGAGACGAAGGCCCAGAATCGCTAACATCTTCGACAGGAAAATCAGAATGAGAATTGAAACCTAAAATCTTCAGTAATTGATGCATCCATTGTGGAATAACTTTTTTACGATATCTAAAATGATAAAAATAAAATTTTTTTAAAGTATCCTTCGCTAAAAAAATTCATAAAAAATTTAAAAATTATCATAGAAAAAAAATTCTTACTTATACTTGCAGGAAACAAAACGAGGCTAAGAAAGAAGTAAGTCCCGTATGTATGACATTTATCAATTGCGCACAAACTCAGCTGAAAGTTGTAATTTCCAGTTAGTTGCACAGAAGTCATACAGATATTCAAATTTCTTTTTACTATGTGTAATATCTTTATAAATATATTAGATAACCTCAATATTACCACATATTCTTGTAAATTCATATAAATAAAGATGCAATAAAAGACAAATGACCCCAAGATGCATTTTGTGCCTAACCAGCACTTGTCAGTTGGTTCATAACGAAATGCATCCTGGGGTTCATTTGTATTTTATTATATCTTTATTTGTATGAATTTAAAAGAATATATGGTAATATTGAGGTTATCTAGTATATTGATTCAGCATGAAATACATCTTAGGGGTCATTTGTCTTTTATTGTATCTTTATCAGAATTAAAAAGAATATGTGGTAATATTGAGGTTATCTAATATATTTATAAAGATATTACATGTGGGTAAAAAAAATGTGAAACTGCCTGTGTTTGTATGTTTAATTTTAAAAAATCAGATATATTAAACTTTAATTGAGTTTTAAAGTTTATATCTGTGCTAAAGATAACCTCTAATTTAGTAAATGATTAATAATAGTCATTACTATATTTATTTAAAGTGGATGGCATCAAAGATGTGGGTTGCATTAATTTGACACTTGTAATTCAAAATGTAATTATTTAATATAAATAAATATTTTTTATATAATAAAGATATAACTGCGAGATAGTGACCTAGACCAATGGATGAGTGCTGGTTCAACACGAAGTGCATCTTGGGAGTCATTTGTCTTTTGTTATATCTTTATTTATATGAATTTAAAGGAATATGTGGTAATATTGAGGTTATTTAATATATTTATAAAGATATAATATGTGAGAAAATGAAATGTGAATAATTCCATGTGTTTTGTGAGTTTAATTTTAAAAAATCAGATATATTAATCTTTGAGTTTTAAAGTTTATATCTGAGGTAGAGATAATTTTTAGTTTACTAAATGATTAATAATAGTCATTACTATATTTATGTAAAGTGGATGTTGTCTAAGATGTGGATTGAATTAATTTGACACTTGTAATTCAAAATGTAATAAATAAATAAATAAAAACGTACAATGAGAGTTGATTCTTTTTGTTTCAAATTATTTATCTGTAATTTAATAAAAGTTGAAATTGGAAAGAAAAAAAAAGGCATGCAGATTACTAATCCAGATAAGCAAAAGGAATTCCAAAAGTACAAAGATTACGATCAAGAAAATCTTTCTAACTCTAATTAAAGATGGTGGAAATGATTTACTAAAAAAAAAGAACTTTGTTACAGAAAGTTAAAAATAAATGTATAAGATTATAAACCTAAGCTTCATGATAATAATAACATGCGCAGAAGTTTCAAAACTGGATCGGCGTATAAAAAGAAGAGGACAACTTCGATCTAGGTCTTTTCATTTATCTTCTGGTTATGTGTTTTTAGAGTTGGAGGTTTCCGCGAAGGGTCACTTGTGCAGTGAAATGCACCTGCACAGAGAGGTTACTCACTTGCTGAACAAAGCTGTCATGCAAGAATGGAAACGAAACCTTGTGAACACTGTTTTTCATAATGAAAAGGTCTTCGCAACCGAGCTTCTTGCTCCAGGTATGGAACAGGCCAAAAAAATAAAGATGCGGGCAGGAAAGATCAATTAAATTTCAATGAGCTCGGGATCCCACAAATCTACACAAACTTACCGGTAAGTTCAGATTATTTATTTCCAATTTGTGATTTTAATGTCAGTCAGTGTTAACTAACAAAGATAATACCGATTGTGACTGATTTTCAAAATTTCAAGAAACTATCTAGAAGAATTTAAATGTAACAAGAACTTTTCATCTGATTAATCGTATTTGGATTAGTGTATGTTCTTTTTTTCAATTTTTTCTTTACTAATTCTCGTATAAATATTTTTAATTGATTTTAAGGTTGTTTACTCTTCGCGTGTTGAAACCACTTGAGGGCATAATTTCTATGCAAATGCACAGAAATATGCCATTTAAGTGGCCACGCCTCTATATAACGTTCTATTCCAATGGTTAAGCATAAAAATAGTCCGTTTACTTGCCTGCGGCGCCTATTTCTATGCTACAATGCAGAAGTAGAATGTTTATTCTGCCGTAAAGGACACCGCCGCTTACGGTGAACTTTGTGTTAACGCAGTTTATGCGAACAATCCCATTTTTAAATTTTGCTATGGTATCTATTTCTACGCTACAGCACAGAAATAGAACGTATTATTCTGTTGCAGTTTATACGAAAAATCCCATTATTAACATTTCGGTATAGGTATTTACAGCACAGAAGTAAGATGCTTTTTCTGCCACAGCGGTGAACTTTGTGTTACGCAGTTTATAAGAACAATCCCATTTTAAATTTCACTACGGTATTTTGTGAGGGTGTCTGTAATTGAAACTGTCAAAAGTCTTCAAATTCGCATGCCCAAGTCATTATTTTCCAAATCCAATGATGTAGTATGAGGTAATAAAAATTGTGGAAACTTTGCCCACTTCTCTAGTCAAGGGTGACACTTTAATCAATTGTCAAAGGGGAGGTGTAAGCTGATTTTTACAAAATCACGCTAAAATTTACATTTGCATGAGATAAATCGTGAGATCAATCGAAAATACCGGTTTTATTTTTGGCCATGATGTTGTTTTGAATAAATTCTTTTTATTCCTTGTTAAAATTACAAAATTATATTTGCATGGTCACGATGTTGTTTTGGGGAAATTATTTCTTTTTATTCTTATTAAAATTAACAATTTTATTTGCATGGCCACAATGTTGTTTTGGAGAAATTATTTATTTTTCTTTATGTTAAAATTTGATTTGCGTCGCCACGATATTGTTTTTATTCTTGTTAAAATTATAAATTTCATTTTAGAAAAATAAAAATTTAAAAAAGAAAAACGTTTATCCAATTTTTTATTTATTTTAGATAAATTTCATTAATTATGATTTTATTCTAAATCAAAAAAGCGCTTTAAAGTTGAAAAAAAGAACAACGGACTGGTAACATTATAATTCTGTTTGTTTACATAAAAATTACATCCCCAAGAGGTTTCAACACGCTAAGAGTAAACAATCGATTTTAATAAAATATTTAGTATTGATTTAGCATTCTTTTTGTACCTTCTTAATTTGAATATTTGATGTTCTGAATGTTAGTTAATTAATATTTAATTAAAGAAATTACCTTTGCCATTCTATTTAATAGTTATTGACTAAGCTCTGGGAATAATATTCTCTAAAAAAATAAATAAAGTTACGGGTAATAATAAACCCGATCTTTTAGCTACTTGCATCAAAATTATGGGATTCGAGGAAGTTAGGAGTCTATTGACTATGGTGCCCTCTTATAAATTAAAACTAACTGTTGGAAATTCCAGATGCAATAATTAATAGGCGAGTTTTTAGAAATACAAACAAGATATTTTTTTATCCATAGCTTGATTAACTTTCACTAAATTTACAGTGAGTAAAAAAAGAAGGCCTACCATAATCTATCAAAACGTGAAAAACGTTACAATATACTAATGAGAAAAACTAATCTGTCTATAAGGTATGCTTTTTTTAAAGCTAAAAAAATTAATTTTATAAGTTTTTCCGAGATTTTTTTTAGTTCAAATGTCTCAGCTTAGACAATAATGTTATTAAACAGTCAAAAACTCTCCATATAGTAGTGCCACCTTGTGCTAACCAGAGTAATCAATGGATGCCAGAAGGCTTGTGCATAAAATCCCTATCTAGTGCTTACTCATCCAATATCCCCAGACTAGTTTCTGGCTTGTGGCCTTTATCAGTGGGGAGTCTTGGATCTGAGAGCACTACACCTAGATCTTAGGATCTAATGCAACTCTCCAACAGCCACCTTTATCTCTTCTCAACTACAAAACCATGAGAATGAAATTGATAACACAATATTTTCAATCTAAACTCAAAGCTTATATAGTCATATGAGTCTGAACTCAATTCAGCACCCATACATTTTGGTGACTTTGGCTTTTTAACAACCATAGCCACCATGCTATAATTAAAAACTTAAAAGAAAATAATGATGTTCAAAACAAATTAGAAAATATGTCAAGCATAGATAATTTACTTTCTAAGTCAAATAATATTGATTGATTAGAAATGAACTCCTGTATATTTACCATATCTGATTTAGAAGAATTTCAAACAAAAGGAAAGACAATATGCTAATACATCCCAAAATGGCTCACAATGGTAATAAAAAAATAATTTATCTGTGGAAATGCTGATTTTTTTTTAAAATATAGATAATGAGCAGGAAAGTTATTGTAATATTTCAATTCATAAGATTAATGAAAATTTAAAAATGATTGCTAAAGATTACATAACCATCTGTGACAAGTTTAATATTTCTGTACTGGCCCTGTATTGAAATCTAAGTTCTACAAAGATAAAACCACCATTATTGATATTATTGATGTCAATGTCTCTATAATGAAGTTTTTCACTGATGAATACTATGAGTTTTGAAAAGAGAAAAAAATATGGATGATCTATAAAATTATAGATCATCCTAATAACCATTATATTGTTCTGGAATTTCATAATGTTGTTGTGGACCAAATGCTACATAGTTATCAATAGACTAGTAAGTCTGGTAGGGCAAATCAAAAACTGTAATGTCATCTTCAATGCTCAATTAAAAAAAAACATTATTCAATAAATATGGAAAAATTTCAGACTTTAAATACCTGCTAGAATTGTCTCTGTTCCAGTATTAAACAACCCTGGCATCTTTACCATCACACAGAATAAAACATTTAACCTCTACAAATACCATTTTGCATGCAACAGACACCTCATTAGTAATCACTTTTAGAGGTATTTCAACAGTGTTTCTTTTATAAAACTAAGTCTATCTCATTAAAGAATGTCCTGATTGCTTTTGTAATGTGGGATGAAAAATCGCAAATCACAGAAGTGAAGCAAATTATTAACTCTTGATGATCAAGTTTGTGAACAAAACCATGGGAAAACAGTTCAATTTTCAACTCTAAAGAGCAAACCATATGAAGTAAATGAATTGTATAATAATATTACCAATAGTGCCATATCTATTTTAGATTCCAAGCAGGAAAACAATTGGAGTAGAAGAATTGCATAGTAATATTACCAACAGTGTTACATTAGTTGCTCAAAATGAACTAGCTAAAATAGACATTGGTATGAAAGAAACTGTTAGCAATTAACCCATATCAGAATTAGAATTTAACAACACAGCAGTCACCACTTGCCCAAATTCTGATTTCTTCTCTGATGAGAAATATGAAATAGTGGAAGATGTCACAAGTGCTTCAAACAATATGAAGAGGAAATAAAAAAAATCAATAGATAAGGAAATAATATTACATATCACTATCTGAGTGACTCAAAATAAAGGATTTTAAATCTAACTGACTATAGGTAGTGGCAAAAAAACTAAACTTGCAAATACTGCATTGGAAATGAATACCTCCATTAAAAACCCATTACATTATATAACTAAGCAAAGTCAGCATTATAATAATGCAATAATACTTAAGCTACTGCTTCATCATTCAACACGATTTGATACTCAAAAGAGAGCTGGATCCAAAAAAAGTCACAATCCTGCAAAGAATTGAAGTACAAATCATGGCATAAATTAATCTTGTGACTCTTTATTGCTATGGATAACTTGTGGCTCTCATTGAATTCTCATTTTTTTTTCTTCTGCATCAATGAAGATATCAATAGACAAGAAAGATACTTTGAAGACATATAGTGTAATAACTACTTTTGTCAAGATGGGTCTAGTTTTATTACAGTGGTCTCCTGTTATTAGTTATAAATTAAATTTAGAGCTTTTTTCAATCTTATGTTGTTTGTTAAAATTCTTCTCCATCCATCCAATTCTTAGTTCTTTCATTAAATTTGCTAGTCTTAAGTAATTACCTCTCCTTCCTAAATTTCAAACCAAACATATAGTAATAACAGCTGCAATAACAAGAACGTATGGAGTGGACATTAGGATTTTGCCCTGCTCACTTCCTTTAAGACCTCCAAGAGGAATCAAAGTGTCTCCTTTCAGTTAATAGCAAACTCCTTTTTACAGCCTGTATTTCATGTATATATAAATAATGAGAAAATATGAATTGACAAAAATATAATGAACCAAATTTTTTTTTTTAGCCAAATATAAAATGAGAATAAAAATGATTAAACCTTACATATATCATTTTACACAAAAGAAAAAAACAAATCACTGATAAAGTTATTAAAATAAACAATAATTTTAGATTAGTTAATCTATATTTGTATTATGCTCATCTTAAAATAATTTTAAGATATTTCTTCTAAAAAATTTATTTGTTGCATTTAATTTCCTATTGTATATATTAAAATTGTACATGGATAAATTCATTAAATTCTAAGATTGCTTTACAGTATTCTATCATTTATATAAACATATAACTGTTTTCAATATAAAGAAATTGTATGTGTGTGGGTGGGTGGGGAGTTACCCTATAATCAGAAAGTTAAAATGTTAACAGCTTTCAGCTTATAAAATAATTATACTTAGTTCATTCATTTTTAATTATTTATACTATAAATGATCAAATTTCAATGATAAAATTTGCCCCTAATGTTTATTTATAGTTATTTATTGCTGGCAAATTATTGTTAAAATATATATTTAAATGTTTTTTTTTTTTTTTTTTGCATGAAACCTTAATATTCTTAATATTTTATCGAATATCATATCTATTATTTTACACTATAACAATGGTTTATTATATATAATCAGAAGTAGTTAATTTAGTCACATTGTTTAGGAATGGAAATTGCTTAAAATATTTTATTAATGGAATAAGGTAGTATTAAGTCTAACTAGTTTTAAGTGATGTTTTAAAAAAATTAAATGTTATTTGTGCAGCAGTTAAAACATTGAAGTTATATATCTTTTTTTTTTTAAAAAAAAAAACAACATTGAAGTTTATATTCAATTTTAAAAAAAAAAAAAAATTTAGAACATTAATTTTTTAAAAAATAATTTTTACAATGCTATTTTAATTTGATTGGGGGATTTTTGCTGTATTTATTTATGTATACAATTTAACTATAGTTCAATATAAATTATTTAAAAAAAAAAAAATACCATTTTTGCATTAATTTATAACATGGTGAATAATTTACCTTTTGTTGAATTGATATTTTTTAGTAGTGCCTTAACTACTGGATAATTATAATTATTTTATATATATATATACACTATAGGGTTTAATAAAATGTTTGAATAAAAAATAAATTTTATTTAAGCTGTATTATTATATGTAAAATAGATCAAGAACATTATATTGGATGAGTAGGCACTAGATGGAGATTTTATGCACAAGTCTTTTGTGATCCACTGATTATTCTGCCTTACACTGAGTACCAATACGTATACACCTGTTTTAATAAGTTATAAGCAGGCATAAGAAATGGTGATCATGTGATGTTTATTGGCTTAAAACCAATCCTGCCTAATAGGATATTGGTGGCTATGGTTATTAAAGAACCAAAGTCACCAAAACGTATAGGTACTGAACTGAGTTCAGACCTATATGACTATATAAGCTGATGAGCTTGGATTTAAAACTTTTTAATTTACAAGTGTAAGTATATCTCCTGTGCTATCATTGGTTAGGCCAGCAACACCCGAAGAAGAGTGGAGAACAAATACTATTCGAAACATTGTATAATGACTAACCTGTGTTATCTATTTGTGTGTTATTACTGACAAGTTGTTTGTATTTGAGAAGTTTAAAGTTTAAGATTTTCTATACATTCAACATTTACTGATAGATGATTGAAATAGTCCAACATATCACATTTACTGTTTAATATAGTTCTCTATTCCATGAAGTACATATGTGTGTTCTGGTAATAATTCCTTTGAGGCTTTAAATAGATATATCCAATTTACAAAATCAATAGCTGATGTAAACTCAATTTTTATTGCAAAATATTCCATCAATTTAAATTCTCAGACATACTTTATTGCTTCTTGAATTTTCAAAACTGCATTCAATACCCTTATTTTTTTATAGCATGATGTGCAGCAGATAGTTTATTTATGAAGTGATATAATCTTTTTAATAATATTCTACTTAATATTTTGGAATCAATATCTTCAATTGGAATATGTCTATAAGCTTTTTATATGGTTGGTATTTATTTAGCTCTTTCTTTTATTTTACTAAACATTACTTTATATTAATGTGCAGCTCAAATTTTTTCATAACATTTAATTATAAAACTTCCATATTGCAGCTATGGAGATAATCTCAATATTTATAAATAAAGGGATTGCATCATTTGCAAAAGTTATTTTAATCTTCAATTTATTAATCTCTTTTTGTATTTTTTCTTTAGTTATATATTCTTTATGCTCATTAATAGTAGTGCTTTCATGTTTTTATTTCACTTTTTGCCTCACCAACATGTAAACCAAATAGAAGCTTGTTTTGAACTTTTAGCATTATAGAAATCCCTTTTGTATGAAGCATATAAATATTGGCATAGTTAATCATTAGTTTTGATAAGGATGTTTTTTTATTTTTATTTTTGTTAGGGTCTCCTGTTGGATTTGGTGATATAGTTTATCATATTCCTCTTATAAATTATTAATTAGTTCATAATTTGGCTTAAAAGATGATAATAAATTGGTGCATTTTCTCTATATCCAAAATCTTCTGCTTCATTTGATTTCATGACATAACTTCTTTGACTCTCTTTCTACATAATTCGTTTACTTCTTTGTTTTATACCATGCTATACAAGGTGATAGATTTGAACTTTTTCTATAATCACTTAATTATAATTAAAGTTTTAGATAATTGATCTACTGCAAACATAATGACGTTTGTTATATTTTTTCTTAAATAATATTTGTAAATGGTATTATCTTTCTCAGTCATCAATTATTAGTCGTAAATCCCATCAATGATGCATTTATTTTGGCATTATTTAATTTGTACCCTGAAATAGAAAACAAATCAATGAATGATGAGAATCTATTAAAAAATGAATATCTACTAAATACTTATTTTGCAATGAAATGATGGATAGCTCTTTCATTTTATAATTCTTTTGGGAAAGGGTCACCACTCAGTATTACCATACCTGGCTATTGAAGCAGTTTGTTTTGAACATTGAGGAGTACATTAGCAACATCTTATTCTTTGTTATGGAATAAACTACAATTAAATAATGCAATACTCTTCAAAAAAAAAAAAAGAAACAATTACGTAATTTGCTACAAAATTAGTGTCTTAACTGTTTCTAAATCTGAATTATTGTTGAATAACACTATTACTTCTTGAGTTTGGCCTATAAGGCAATATGTTATATAGACAGGGAATTATACAAATAGATGTATTAGTATTTATATTTGTTCTGTGTGTATAATTATATTATTTTTGTTTCTCTTTATAGTCTAAAATTTTATTTACTTTATTTGGACCATTAATTTCTTTGATATTTAGTGTCATTGTTTTTAATCTTATATTCATGAGCTTTTTATTATAATTTTTTGTTTACAACTAGTTTCTAGTTTATTTTTAAAAGCAGGATATCTATAATTAATTGTTTCTTATCATTAATGTGTAGAACCATCAACTGACACAACTTTTTGTCATTTATTATTTTGTTTTGTTTTTGACTCAAGAAAGTTTTTTCCCTAGTATTTGGTTTGTATTTTTGACTTTCTAATAGACTAGATAGTGTTTTAATGTGATCTGTTTAATTTTGACTATTTTCACTTTGGCAAGTTATTTTATTTTTGCTAGTACTTCATCTTTGTGTTCATTGAGCATCTCATGCAACTCAATACCATCTAAGATATATGAGATTGAATATTTTGGACTATTATTATGTCTTTTAATTGTCTTCTCAATATTTGGTGTTTCAAAATTAATCTCAACTATTTCAATCTCATTTGTTTGAAATGCTGCCACAAAAACCAAATCATAAATGACCAAATCTATTATATTTTTAGTTTTTACAACTTCCAATTAACTGCTATGTGCCCCATTCTATTATATGTAAAACAGAGAAGTTATTATTTTATGAGATAGTTGCTCTTTTCATATTTCTTTTTCAATTTAATTATTATTTTCCATGCATTAAATGGAATTTTGGAAAAAAATATTTGGAGTCATTTTCCTTCCATTTTGATGACATCAGCATATCTATTTGGAGGAGTATGCGATACTTTTCCAGAACCCAGAGAATTGGGCTCTAATAACATGTAACTCTTATTAAGGTTTGAGCTAATTCTTTTTGTAGTTTATTACAATACTTAATAGAAACAAATACTCTTGCGTGGAAGAATACTGCATGCTTGATGGTGTCATTTAAATTACAATTATTAAGTATTTTAAGATATTCTTTAAGGTCAGGCTTTTTAAGGATATGTTCCTCATTACTATTATTTCATTGAATTATAACAATATTAAAAGGATAGATGCCTATGAATTTGAAAAGAGATGTTTTTAATGGATATGTCTTACCAATTCTTACTTATGGATCTGAAATTAGAGATTTGACAGAAGAGCAATATAGATATCAGAACAATCATTGAAGTATGGAGACTTGTATATTGGGAATAACAAAAAGAGATCAGAAATGAAATAGTTAAGTGAGAAATAACTATACCATTGATGTCATTAAAAGAATTAAGAGAGTGAAATGGAGCTTTTACAGACATTGCTTGAAGAGATGATAATATGACCGATGAAGTTCTAAACTGGATGATGTAATTAGAAGTCATGGTCTGGAGAAATTGGATTAAACTACGAGAGATCTTCAATGTATAGTGGATTGATAATGATTGAAAATGATAAATAATGAGGGTGATAAAAAATTTAATTGTTTTTTTATTTGCCAGATTTGACATATTATTTGCAGTTGACTTATGAGTAGGAATCTACCTGCCATTTTTTATTGCTTTTAAATGATATTTATTTTATATAGAAAAACTTCTTTCAGAATATAAGCTTGCTATTTAATTTTCTTTGGTTATAATGTTTGTTTCTGCTGATTAAATTCTGGTCTTGTATTTGATTGATAGCAGATCAGCTTGGCTTGGTTTGGTGCCATAATAAAATGGCAGATACTGAAACTCAAGATTTATGGATTGTGTTCCAATGTAAACCATTGGAGTTTAAAAAAATATATATAAATATATTCTGCGTATATTATGTTATTTTGAAAACTATTTTTAAATAAGATGATGAAAATTTTCATTACCATTGAAACTATCCCTTGTTGATCATTACATTATTTTTATTTTATAATCTTTTTATTTTATAATCTTTTTATTTTATGATGCTACTTATTCAAAGTTATAAACAAATAGTTTTTAAAAGAAACAAAAGAATTTAAAAAAGTAAAAATGTAATATTTTATCAATTTTGAATATAATAGTTAAGTCTAAATGGTACTGATGTACTTAGGTATTGTAGCGTCAAATAGTTAAATCTAAATGGTACTGGCGTACTTAGGTATTGTAGCGGTCAATCTTAGCCCAAGATTGAGCTGCACTATTCTACCACTTAACCCAGATTTCATCCTGCTCGTTTTAGTCATATGTATATAAGTTATATGTGTATTTCTGAGAAGTATTTAAGATTTATAAATATAAATCTTAAATACAAATTTCTTTAATTATTTTAATATTAACATCAATAGATACGACTCAGATATATTATACATGTATTACAGGAGCATATATATATATATAATCAAAAGCATTTAATATTGTAAATTTTGTATCTTTTAAAAATTATATTTAATTTTACTTTGTAATTATGTTCTTTATATAATTACATAAAAATTCAAGATGGAAGATGCAAGTTAACTGTCCAAAGGTAATTAAAGGGGTGGAAACATTAGATTGTTTCAGGGTTTTAAAATGAATTTTAATCAAAGTTTTAAATGAAAGTAAAATTAAAACAAAGCTAATTTATTTTAATTTAGTTGCAAACATTTTTGTCAAATCTATTTCCAATCTGGAAATTGATTTGAATTTATTTTTGGACAGTTATCTAGTGATTGCATCTCCAATAACAATAGGGAAGATATTTCTGTAGATTAAGGATTCCATTGAATTGGGAATTTTTAACTAAAAGCATTCTTTAATTAATTTAAAAGTTGTATAAATAGGGCTAAAAATCTATTGTGTTAGAATTTGGTCAATTGTTGCTAACCTAATGCACGTCCTTTGATTTTTTGAAATGGTTTTTGAGTAGAGAGAGCCAGGCTGCCTTTCCCTCAATCTTCAGCCCATCTCTTTGCCATGCAGCGGTATAGCTCCTTCCAATCGAGAGTGTCCGTGCCGCTAGAGAACCCCTGAAGCCAAGAAAAATGCCTTCGGCTTTATTAGAGCCTGCCTGCCCCGAAAGTCAAAGAATGTCACCTCCACCTAAGATTCTTCCGCACTACCATTCCAGAGAATCATGCGGTAACAAGCCCAAAGTCATTGTAACCGCCTTATTTAAATTCTAACTCCTGATTCTTAAAAATTAATGTTTTTTTTATGTTGAATCTCTTTTAACTCGCTAACCGGCGAGTATGTTAAACTAACTTCTTTGTATTGATTCTCTACAACCTAAGCTAATCTTAATATATAATCTTTCATCCAACTCACGTTTCTTATTATTCCTATAATTTAGTGGTTATAATTTATTATTGATGATATTTTTATATTTTATCATTTAATGTCTATATGTAAATCAAACCCAGTCTTACGAGCTTCATCTATATCCTGCTGTGGAGTAGATGGGGGGGGGGGATAATCAATTATTTCATGTTATTTATTTTTAAATAGCTCATAAGATTGAGTTTCTCTTTTAAATAAATATATGCCTTAAAAATATTTTATCATAAATTTATACAAAATGTATAAATATTTTTCCAATCTGGGTGAATTTTGGTGTCCGTTAATTTTATAGATTTTTTTATTTTAATCATCATTGCCAAAAGGCTGGCAACCCATTCTATTTTGTTATTCGCACTCTTAGGTACGCGAATTTATTTCTTTTATATATGTTATAACGGGACGATCCTTTTCAGGACTCGAGGAAGTCGCATGTAGCTATAGTCGGACTTTGAGTCTTCTTATAGAATGCCATGGATGATGTGATTTAAAATACAATCCAATTCACTCCTCTATTAATAACCTCGTTACTCTCGGAATTCGAGCTCAGGGTAGAAATTGCAATTGACTCTCTTCAGGCATTTCCATAAGTATCCCATAGTAATGATAAATTTAGTATAAGCTATATATAACTTCTTTATAAATATTAAATCATTATGTTGATTTAACATATATATGCGTATGTATATTTATAATTATTGGTTTTATAAAACGACTAAATAAAATAAACAAACGAGACCTGTTTAATTTTAAAATCAAGTTTAACACATTTTAATCCGTAATAAAAACAAAAATATTATCACATAAAAATATTAAAATTTAGAATTATAATCTGTGCTTATATATACTAATTAAATTATTTAATATTCAAAAAAATAAATAAATAATGTAATCATTTACATATATAATCATGCGTATAATAAATAATACACATGATACATTATAAATCTACCTATTGTGTCATTACAATGATTCAGTGTGTGTTGTATGTTTATATACGATAACATCCATTCACACTATGTTAATTGTCATGTAAGATTCAATTTGGAATATAATAAAACATACTTCCAAATTGAAATAATTTAAAAACATTTACCTTAGTCAGCTGTCATTTCCATCAGAGTATATATCAAAATATCAAT
The DNA here is from genome assembly GCA_028023455.1 of Epiperipatus broadwayi. Lineage (NCBI taxonomy): Eukaryota > Metazoa > Onychophora > Udeonychophora > Euonychophora > Peripatidae > Epiperipatus > Epiperipatus broadwayi. The sequence goes on from JAQFVV010000060.1 coordinate 1,689,280, forward strand.
ATCTAAATTTTATTAAATAAAAATAATAAAAAAATAAAGTGTTCATCTTATCAGTTCCCCACTTTAATATACAAAGTAATTTTTCTAAGTAAATATAATTATCCACAAAGGAAATAAAGTTTAAGAGTTCTTAAATTATACAATGAAGTAATCCAAGACTAGAAAGAATACGGTTTTATATCCCTCCTTAGACGAAATAAAATGACGATGAATGTTGAAACATAAAGTTCATTGATCATCCTTCGAAGAGGTAATCCAGATATTCATTCTTTAAATATTTGCGTAATAAAATATTTAACATCTTCTTCAATATAATACTCCAATATTAAGGGCAGCTTTTTAAATGAGAATTACGACGATTATATTTTAGGCATTGATTAAGTAGGAATAAATTTACATGTTTGGGTTTAAAACATCAGTAGAAATCCCTGGCATAAATTATCTAGCCACAGAATATCTTTATAAATTTTTGTCTTCTTAAATATATATTTTGTAAACTCATTTCGAAGACGTTAACTTTTATAACCTTGTTAATTACAATGATTATTTTTTTATAGTTCTTTATAATACTCAAAAGCAGTAAATTAATTACTTGAAGCAGGTTTTAAAATATTGAATCTTCTTTTTTTTAATTTTCGTTAAATGTGTTCTAAATTCGAACACATTTAAATTTACAAATGTAGTTCTTGCCTTGATAACTAAAAAGAAGATTATTAGGTACTTTCTTATTTTCTGTCCTGCCACTACTAGAGACGTCATTTCTGCAAAAATTGCAGAAAATATGCAGAGTAGGGGGCCAAAAAGCAGATGACGCAACTTCTGGCCACTAGATGGCGCTGTTCACCATGCATACGCACAGGAACATTATGCCAAGTAGCAGCCAGCACTACTGCCCGCTAGGTGGCGCTGTTAGCCATAGGCAAACCGATCCAGTTCACATCGTCTGCTAAACAGCGACTACCCAGAATTCTAGCCCACTAGGTGGCGCTGTTTCTCCACGCCATGCGCGGAAAAAACGGCACCGTTTAGAAGCGATATTTACATTCGCTTGCTAGTTCCGGTTTGCCTCCACGTTCTTAAAATAAATACAGCATGTAATGTGAAAGTGTGAATAATATAGAAAACCATAACTATTTAAATCTGCTTTAAAATTTAATATTCTTACATTGAGTTTCACTCTCGGATAAATCTATGTATTTTTAAATTATTTTCTTTTAAAAATCGATGTCTTTTTTTCTCTAAAAATGTTTTTTTAAGGTAAGTTTTACGACTCCCGTTTTACTGCAATCTTTCAAAACAATTCTGACCTTCGTTATTTTGAAAAGTGATTGTTTTTTTTTTACTTTCAAATAATATTTGCAGCAATTTTTAAAGTAATACAAAATACATTTCGGTTTATAGATCTTTTATTTAGCAAACGTGTTATTTTAAAAAGATAAATTTGCGTTTTGTTTACGTGCAAATAATAATTCGAAGATCACTTTACACAATAAATTTATTAAAATTAATGTTACCAAAACATCAAACAGATTGTAGTGTGTGGTGATTTATTCGGAATGTAAAAATCGAGTAAAAATATTCAAGACGTAAATATTAATTCAACTTGTATTTTACAACTTTAAAATCATTTTAATAACTAAAAATGTCATAACGTGTTATTTTAAAAAGATAAATTTGCATTTTGTTTATATGCAAATAATAATTCGAAGATCACCTTACACAATAAATATTTTTAAATTACTGGAGCCAACACAAATAAAATTATCCTTTAAATATATTAAAAGATCTATTCAGTTCAAAAATAAATTTATTAAAATTAATATGTTACCAAAACATCAAACAGATTGTAGTGTGTGGGGATTTATTCTATGTAAAAATCGAGTAAAAATATTCAAAACGTAAATATTAATTCAACTTGTATTTTACAACTTTAAAATCATTTTAATAACTAAAAATGTCATATACTCACAAGGAAATTTCAAAATAATAGGTTTAATAAGTATGGAAAAGTAAGATATTTAGCTTCTCTTCTCCACATCACCCCTGCACACTTTCTTATTTCATCTATCCATCTCACATGTGGTCTCTTCCTGGGTCTTCTACAATCTCTTAGAATCCAGTTTAAGATTACAATTGTCCATCTACTATCATCTCTTCTAGAAATATGTCCAGTCCAACTCCACTTTAATCTTTTCAATGAAGTCAGTTGCACCTTATTGTTCTCTTACCGATATATTGGCTTCTCGATCTCTTCCTTTTACTCCCAATATACATCTCTCCATACTTCTTTGAGTGGTCTGAAGTCTGTATTGCTCTTCTATTAAGTAAGAACAGGTAAAACACATTTATTAAAAAATCTTTCTTTACAAACACATAGGCATATTTCCTTTTAGTATCAAGTTATTTCGACTAAAAGCACTCCAACCAAGTTTAATTCTATGATTAATTTCATCCATTATGTTTCCATCTGTATTAATAATCTGACCAAGGCGTTTGTAACTGTTAACTTCTTCTAACTCATCATAAACAATCTTTATTTTCATATTTTGAGAAAATCCATTAAACATTACTTTAGTCATTTTAACATTTATCTGTAGTCCTACTTTCATCTGATAACTACTGCAACATTTCCTGTAGATCTAAAGCATTATTAGCAAAAACAACTACATCATCTGAAAAATCTAAATGACTGAAATAATCATTTACTTTCACTTCTTTAGATTTTCATTTTAATCCACAAAATACTTCTTGCAGCACTGCTGTAAAAAGTTTTGGGGATATGGAGTCACCCTGTCTTACACTTCTCTCAATGTTGCCTTTTCCAGTATCATTATCTAATCTAATTGCTGCTGTTGCATTTTTATAAATATTCTTTAAAATATGACAATATCTTGGTTCTATACCTTGATGATCCAATGCTTTAATCACTGAAGAAAAGTTTAGATTCAAATGCCTTTTCATAATCTAGAAATCGAAAACATAATGTCAACTCATATTCATTTGTCCTTTCTATAACTTCTCTCAATCCCTGGATATGATATCCTGTACTAAAACCACTTTTAAATCCAGATTGTTTTTTTGATTGGTGGAAGTCCAGTGTTCTCTGTAGACGAGTTGTAATTATCTTAGTAAAAATTTTGTATAAAATTGATAGAAGACTGATAGGTCTGTAATTTCTAATATCTTCTTTATCACCTTTTTTAAATATTAAGATTAATACTACATTCTTCCAATCATCTGATACATCTTTATCATTTAGACATTTGGTATATGACGTTGTTAAAAAAATTTCTATTTTTTCAACTGCTTCTTTTAATATATCAATTATAATTCTATCATTACCTGGAACCTTTCCTTTCTTCATATATTTAATTGTATGTCTCACTTCTTTATTTAAAATTCTGGGCAATTCAGAAGATGTAATAGATATAGGAGGTATTTGCTCTTTATTACTATATAATTGTTGATAAAAGTCTTCTATCCATTTCATGATGTCATCTCTCTCTTTAGTAATAATTCCAGCTTTTTTTCTTATTGCAAATATAAATTTCCTACCAATACCAAAATGTTGTTTTACACTCTTGAGACTTTCATTCTCTTCTACTGCTTTCCTTCCTAGTTCACAGTTATACACTCTTATATCATTTCCAACTCTTTTCTGCATCATTTTACAAAATTCGACATATTCAATTCTTTTTAACACATCATTTTTGTGTATTTTCATATTCCTTTTTTTCTTCATAAATTCGCTAGTCTCAGTAAAAATGTTATTGGTCAAGTGCTGCTTTTTTCAACCAGCTATTTTTGTTGCAGTTTTTAAAAGTGTATCAGTTGTTTTCATATTAATTTCATTCAAATGTGAATCATGTTCAAAATCTACTAATACTTGAAACCTATTTGTAAGTTCTAATTTAAATTCATTAGAATGTTTCTGAAAATTAGGAATATCAACTGTAAATATTGTTTTTCTTAATAATTTTTGTCTCTCTAGTTTTGCACTAACATGTATTTCACATCTTACAACTTCCTTTGCATTTCATTTTGACAACAGAAACTTGAACGAAAATATATTAATTTATTAGTTACAAAAAAATCTGAAAAGTTCAGAAATCTACTGCCAAAAGAAACTACAAAGATCTGAACCTTTCCCATCACATGGCTGATTGTTAGTTTTTTTTTGTGAGATTGATTGTTAATGCCTCGTTTATTATAGCTAGCAATGAGCAAAAAATTGTATATTTTTTGTAGCTTATTTAAATGTTTATGATTATTTTTATAAAATATTTGTATAATAATTATTTAAAAACAAAAGTATCCATGATTACACTTTGATTTTAGTCAAATATATTTTAAAAAAAAAAAAAGTTAAGAAATATGTTGAAGTGGTAGAAAGGAAATTATAAATAATAGCTTGCTAAATATAGTAGTACATAACTTTTGTGATATCTTAATAATTATAAATCAATTTTATAAATTTTAGAAGAAAATTTCATAGATTTGTGATGACTTAACATTAATTCATTTGGTTTTTACAAATAAAGTTCAATCAACAAAAATTTTGATAGTCTTCTTTTAGCGTGTTGAAACCACTAGAAGGCGTACTTTCTATATAAACACAGAAATATGCCGTTTACCCGGCCCAATATTTCTGTGCTTTTGCATAGAAAGTTATAACCTATAGAACAGTTCTATTCATATTAGCCATTAGCAGGATTAGATGGCATTGCACACCAACATTATGGACTGCTGATGTGCTTCATGACACTATGCAATTGTGCACACTTAATAGATCACTACTGTATAGTGTGAGGGTGTTTGGAATCCAATTATGCTTTTGTAATAGTGATCTTACATCCTAACTGACGTTCTAGTACATACTAATAATTGTAAGCATATCCCCATGCTTCCTTACATATCATAGAATGTGAAAACAATTGCTAAAGGATCAGGCCAAGCACCATTTTACACCAGTCATGTGAAAAGATGTTTTTGTGAGAACAGCTATGAATCAAATGAAATGGCTGAGGTTGCACATTGTTTTGAAAATCATAAGCTTGGTTTGATTCAGAGTACTGCCTCTTTTGACCAATTCTTTGGACCGGCAAAACCATCACCCTCCCCCTGCACATTCCAGTGCACCATGCTGACATGTCTAATGTAATTTACAAATGTAATTATTGTACTTTAGAAAATAATGTCGCTTTATAAATTGAGTACTGCATCTTTTGGCTGATCCTTTAGACCGGCAAAACCATCGGTCCTCCCCTCCCCCTATGCACATTCCAGCACTACATGTGGATTTGTGGAATGTAATTTAAAATATTGTATTTCAGAAATATTTTTTTTACAAAATAATGTTTCATAAATTGTTTAAAAATAGTTTGCAAATTGTCACAAGGTGGTAAAGTGTCTAATGTAATTTAAAAACGTAATTATTCCATTTTAGAAAATAATGTTAAAGTTGAAAATAAAAAAAAAGGCCCGGTAATGTTATATTTCTGTGCGTTTGCATAGAAAGTACACCCTCTCATGGTTTCAACACGCTAAGAGAAGACTACCAAAATTTTATTACTTTTATTTTTTTCAACAATATTGCTATAATTACTTCAAAAAGAAAAAAAAGTAATTGTTCTTACTATGTACTTCACTTTATAATTTTTAAATATATTTGCAAAGTTCAAATATGAATTTTAAAGATGTAGTTTTGTTTATAAACTTATGTTTTTAGCAAATCAAGTCCATTTTATTAAATTCTAATATAAAATTACAGTTTGTTTACTAAAATCAAATGTTAAATGCTTATAAAAATTGTCATTAGGGAGAATTATGAAAATGTCAACCTGTTAAAGTTAATATTTAATTTAGTTGGTATTTAATATCTTTCAATTTTTTTTTTCATTTGTTATAATGTGACTAGTTATTACAAATCTGTTAAACATTTATCTACTAGAAAAAAAAAAGAAATTCAAGACCATCTTCAAATGCCACAAATTAGAAATCTCATTCACAAACCTAAAATGATTTAGATATATTTGTCTTAAGATTTGATTTTTTCTGGTCTAAACTTTTAAAACCTTAATCTTTATTCACACTAAATAATTTTGGAGAATTGAACCCATTTATAATATTTGTGATATATATATATTTTGTAGGAGATTCTTATTTTTCATGTCATTCTTTCTATAGAATTTCACACCTTTGCTGTCAAGTAATTGTAGAATGGAAATATTTTAAAAATACAAATAATTTTCTATGTACTTGAGAATCATAAAAAAAGAGTAGAATTGTTTTATAATATTCTATAATTAGCATTACTAATAAATATATTTATATATAATTCAAAATTAATTAAACAACAAAATAATTCTAACAACATTGTACTAAAAAAAATGATTGAGAAAAATGTAGACATATATTATACTGTATATATTTCAATACTTTAGCTATTCTCAGCTTGAAAAACAAAATTAAATAAAAAATTTGAATTTATAAATTATCTGTATGATGAGTTTTGTCATGAATCTGTTAATCATTATTTTGCACAATCAGTGTGCAGTCACACGACTGCTCATTTATTTATTTATTACTACGCTTTCTTTTTTACAACATTATTCTATTTTTGTGTTATGTTAAAAATCTATATTATATAGAGTTTTTTTTTAATTAGTTGTCTCAACCATTAGTGAGATGAATATAAAAATGATTAATTAGTTTTATTAAGTAATTATCACTAATTAAATATTATTAACATTATTTTTTTGGAAATAGTACACCATGTATCAAAATTATCACATTCTTTTTTTCTGGAACTTATTGAATGTGAATTGTTCTAATGTATTTTGAATGCATCAATTTAAAATTACATATTTATTTATGTATGCTGTATTAAAATTGATGTTGTTAATAACTTTTTTGTGTTTAATTAGCACCACATTGTTTGTTTTGCTTTGCACAGCTTGTTAAAAATGTTGTTATAATGTTAATTTTGATTACAAAAACTATTATTTAATAAATAGATAAATTTCAGTTTAATTTTAGTTATTTTAAATATTTATTGTTTTTGTTGTTGTTTTGTTATGTAATAAATTAATTGAGGCAACAAATATGATTTAGTATATTAATTTGTTGTTTATTATTAGCAAATTATATTCATAAAAAACCTTATTTACCATTATTTAAGAAGCTTCATTATTTAAAGTACACTGATTTTTGAAGATAAATATGTTTATATAAGGGAAATAACTATAATTTATCATGATATTCAATTCCTTAATGATTTGTTGTTTATTCTCAATACAGTACCATAATTTATAACTTTTTATAGCTAACACTGTTATAGAATTATTTATTTTTTGCTTTAAAATCATAGTATAATTTTTCTCCATATTTTTTTATATGCACAAATATTTTAAGAGTGAAATTTACGGAAAGGGGGAATACACAATGCTATATAAAATATCAAAATGTTTTGAAGGTTGCTTGCCCTATTATGCCTTATTATATTAATATTTGTAATTTATTGTTTTTGAATTTTTTAATATATATATTTTCAAAATATATATATATTACACTTATATATGGTAAACTAAATACAACAATAGAAAATGATTGAAATTGTGGAATAATTTATATTTGCTTTCATTTATTATTATAAATATCATGTTAGATGAAGGAGACAAAACTATATTAGAAGAAAACCCCATAATCTAATATTTATGCATTGTATAATGTTTTTTATTTTATTTTTTTTCACTCTTCAAATATTGTCAAATTTATACATCCCAGTAAATTCATCAGGAACTGATAGAATTGAGTACTTACCTACATTACATTTACATTTACTTAATTTTTTAAAACAATGCGATGAAATTATTGAGATAAATAGTAAAGAATTTATGCTTCAGTGTACATTAGATACATAAAATAGATGTACATAAATAGAAAACAAAATATGTGTTACATAGATGAATATTTTTTTTTTGTTTTTTTTTTATGTTTTTTTTTTTTTTTTTTTTGATAAAGAAATGTTAAAATAAAACTTGTGTTGTTCATTAATAGTGCTTTATTATTATTGTGTTCACTTTTTTAAAAAGAAATAAATCTTGGACATATGAATGGCTGAAAATTTATATATCTAAGGTTACGATTGCAAAAAAAAAAAGAGATAATTTATTGAATGAATTATGTAAAAAGAAATAAAATAAATCTGCTATTCTTCATTTAGACTTCATGATTTCAGAATGCTAACCATTCTTATCTTAAGAAAGTTGTCAACTTACTGACTGGTATACCATTGTTTGAAAGAAATATGTTTTCAAAGATTTCTATGGAAAAGTAATTGCCAGTGAAGAAAGAGCATTGAAATTTCTAGGCCACAATGATTTTAATGATATTGAGAGCAAACTACCATGTATCAAATGCTGTTTTCAAGAAGATGAGAGGCACATCTTCTGGACTATTTTGTATTTTCATCTGGATCACATGCTGAGAAATACCATGGCAAAATAGCATGAACTAGATCTTTTTCTAGCCTTCTTCATGATATGCTGTCAGTTTATTGGCAATGATAATCAAAGAAAATAATTTTCACTTTCAACTTATTTTTATTTGTTGTTACAAAATGAATTCATTTCTATTTTGATTATTTTTTTGTAATTGGTATTGAATTTAAAATAAAGGATATCTATTCTTTTATTATTACTATTATACTTTCTTTATTTATTTACCCTATATTTAAACTTTTATAATATATGCAAAGCGTAATACGGCTTCCCAATGCCTATATATATTTTACACACTTTATTACAATACGTATATTTTATATCTTAAACTTATACATTATATGAAAATGATATGTATGCCATATATTATTATATAAATATTTGCACATTACATACGTAAACAATATTGTATTTCTTTAGAGCGACTTTAAGATAATCTACATAAAAATCAAGTGTAGATGTTGTATGTACATTCTTATAGAATTTTTTTCCCATTATTCAATATTTGGAAAGCTCAAATTGACTTTATTTAAAATTAATCTTTGTAGGTTATAAATGATTAAATAAGCTGAACAATTATTTAATGTTCCTTTTAGCATTAATGTGCAATTTAGTTTTTATTAAAGAACAATTTGGACAACAATACTGCCTATATCTGATTTTTTTTAACAATATTTTGTTCAGCAAGAAA